>LR750579.1:139351-328632 GCA_902729485.2 Mus minutoides | reverse complement strand
TGTGTGTGTGTGTGTGTGTGTGTGTGTGTTTCTCTTGTTAATTTGCAATAGATGGCACTTTGTACCTTATCCCAGCCCTAAAAGTCCTTGTACCCATTTATCCTTCCCTGCTAACAGTTACATCTTCTCAGGACATCCAGCTGCACTTACTGCTGACAAGAGACAGAAATAAACTATGAGAGTCTGGTCAGGTTTCCTTCTTCATATAAGGTTTTATTTGAAACACAGACCTCACTATCCTTGGATGGTGTGCATACCCTGGCAGGCTTTATAAAATGCTTCACTTTCTGTTACTGTATGTCAGCCTTAATAATACATTTAAAAAGTATTCTCAAGATATGCAGAAGAGGTATTTACATTCATCTTTCTTTGTTCCTAAGACTGTGGTCTTATCTAGTAGCTCAGACTGACCAGGAATCTACTGTTCTCCACCAACCTGGCTTCCGAGTTTCAACGGCCCTCCCTCCCCGCCTTCCAGCTGATGCATTTAAGAACACAATCTAGAGAAAAATAAGAACTATAAAGATGCCTGGTTCGCTCATTCTGTTGTTTTTAAATTCTTTTTTTCATTTCCTCTTCCTAGATTCTCTATATAATTAAGAATTCCTCTTCACCTTCCATGTTTGCCCTTGCCAAAATGATATGACCTAAAAAAAAAAAGTCTGTCATTAAAAATCTATACTTGCAAATATTTGTTACATTACGTGGCTCTTACCACCAGTTGAACTGGAAGTGAATTGGGTAATAGAGAGAAGTCCCAGTTAGTCAACCCATTATATAGAACGGAAAGAACTGTTCAAAATGTTTAGCTCAGCAGAGACGCTACATGAGAAAGTTAGCTCCTCCCAGCACTCACGCTAATGGTATCTAGACCACAGTTACACACACCATATCCCTCCTGACTTCCTCTGTCTTCCTTAACCCTTCTCATATTTGCCATATCAGACAGAGTGGGAATTACCACAATACTTTGAGTCTTAGAATGGTCTTAGAATTCTATATGTTCATTTTTACTGATCTAATTTAAATTTTTCAAAGGCACCTTTATGTGGCCTTTTTTTTATTAGTTCATTGCAAAGCCCGTTTTATTAGGGGATAACAGGATTGGAGTTTTCTTAGAGACAGTGTGCTCACTATTTCAAGCTTGCCCAGACCTCTAATCATGGTGCAGAATTCCCCAGCTTAGTGTTCTTTCATTCCATGCGGAAGGATGCCTTTTTCCTGACATCACTGCCTCGCAGAGCATCCAACAGAACTGCTGAACATACTTGAGCTGAAAGTTCCTGGTGACACTCTGCTTCTTGTGCATTAATATGTATAAAATGAAGACTAAAAGTTTGGGGGTAAAAAAAGGACTTAAATTTCCATAATTTCATACTGTTTCCCCTTGCTCATTACTGTCTTCCGAGCTGATACCATAGCACTTTTACTCTACAAACCAGGCTAAGGATGCACAGAAGTAAGAATTCTAGAGAGATGGAGTCCTGCCCTGAATTTCAGCATTGCCTTATGGGAACAGAAGCTTCTATAATGTTCTGTTGTGCATAGGTGTGTCTGAAAGAACAAAGACAGGAAGAAGAATCTAAGCCAGGATCTGAACTGTGACCTCAGTCTAAAAGGCTGTTCTTGCCCCATGAAGCAGGGCCTTGAGCAGAGCAGTGAATTTGGCTTGCTTGTGTTTTTAAGGTCTAAGAGTAGACTTAAAATTGAATATCTGAGAATTTCAGAGAACAAATTAGAAAAAAAAATGATTCTCATGTTAAAGAAGAAATTCAGTACTGTATGGAAGGAACTTTGTCCTTTTATATACTTATTTTTAAATTTACTTTATTATTATATACCAGGCCTTGAATTCACAGAGATCCACATTTGCTTCTCAAGCACTAGGGTTAAAAGTGTGTGCCACCATGCCAAGCCCATCTGTCTGTCCATCCATCCATCCATCTACCTGTCATCAAACTCCTGGTATCCTCACCCTCTACATTGTCTGAGGCAGGTCTTAGTTGCTACTATGCTGTGCCTTCCTGCCTAGTTGCTCTACAAGTTCTGAAGAGATTTTCCTGTGTCCACCTCACTGTAGAGATGCCAGGGTTACAGACACCAGCTACCATATCCAGACGTTGCATGGGTTCTGAGGATCCAGACTCAGGTCCTCAGGCGTTACCGACCTGGTAACTTCCTTCCTCCTCAACCCTGTCAATTTCAATGCAGGGGGGTGGGGGGGGTGGAGAAGGCTAGATGGTTGTTTCTTTTGTTTTGGGCTGGAAAGCTGAGGGGAGGGGCCGGAGCAATGAGAAGAGAAGAATGGACTGGGAAAGACGCAGAAACAGACATCGATATATTCATCTTATTTTCCCATAAAACATTTACAGCAGCTTAAAACCAAAAGGTAACATCAGAACTTTTAAACAGAGCTAGAGGGCAGGCCGTGGGAAAATGCTTGCGAGTAGCTGATGTGCTTAGGAATCCTGCAGGCCTTTTGATTCAGGCTCAGCAGCGGCAGCAGATTATAGTGTAGTGCTGTGTGGAAGCAAATGAGCAGTTTCCATTGCTATCCTTCCAAAAGCCGCCTCAGCGGGGCCAGTGCCAAGTCCACAGTCAGCCTTGGGCTTCACCTGGCTAGGCATCCACCTGGTTCCTCTGATTTACCTGCAGATGGGGCATGGAACCACCATAGTATCTGTTGTGCTGCTTGGGAAAGGCCCGCCACCTCCCTCACACCTCACTACAGACAGCACTGGGCAGGATTTTGGAAGCACAGCACATGTGTCTCACCCTGAGTCTCCCAGAGACCTTCAGCTTTCACTCCTGCTGTGTGCGTCTTGGCTTCTCAGGTTTCCAGAGGATCTGAGACACTTGGAACAACCCAGGTCTCAAGGAAAGGAAAGTCAGTTCTTCCTAACTCGGGGTGGGGGCTAGGTCCAAGTGTGAGTGTCTTTCCCTTCAGCAGTCAATCATTAGCTCCCTTGGTTATTTCTGCAGCCAGTTGTCATCTGCACTTATTCAGAAATGTCAGTGAATGCAAGAAGCAAAAAGTCTTGAGGTGGTAGACCAGAGGCTGAGAATATTGTAGGGTTTTGGACTGAACACTGAGCTCAGACCTTTTTATTACTCCATATTTGGCTGAAGATCTGACAGTAGGAGCGCCATAGCCATCGCAAAGATCACATAGGGCTGCTTTGCAGCTTTCTCTCGGGCATGTTTGCATCTTGTTGTAGCTGCCCCTTTCCCTGAGTTTTAGATGTTTTAACCATCGTGGAGAAGGTGATGGTGTAAAGACAGGAATTGGTAAAGAGAAGGTCCCTGGATGGCCAAGTCACAGTGAAAATGGAGTATGTGCTACTTTCTGTCCTAGGCCAGGTGCTTGGGTGTAGATGTCATGCCTGTCCCCAGTGCAGTGGTAATTCTCCCAGTTTAGCTACAACAGAATATTGTCCTTTGTTTTCCTATAGTGCTTGTCAAAATGCTATGACAACTGGCTGGCTTTATGCAAACAGAGCCTGGCTCTCTAGAGACAGTGTGTCTGAGAGTCAAACATGGATGGCAGCCATTGGCACACAGAGGAGTCAGAAACCACAGATTGTTTTCTCGTTGGATGAACAGCTTAAAGCAACGTAAAGTTAATTGAAGAATTCCTTGAAAGTGAAGTCAGACTAAAGAAACGCTCTGAGTCTATAATTTAGTAAATGTGAAAGATCTGTAAGTGGTAGGAAGACTAAAAGTTTGGGGGTTAAAAAAAAAGGAACATTTTTGTAAACAGATCTGGCTTTCGTTATTGCGAGGCTGTTTTAATTATTTGCTCTAATAGTGTAGATCTGCAGAGGAATCTCTAATTAGGTAAGGCTTGATTTATGGAGTTGGCCTCATATAAACCATGATGTCATAGTGTGCTGTAGAAAATTACAGGCCTGGTCTCGCTGTTGAAAACTATTATTTTTACCTAGAACGATTCCCGCTCTGTGCATCTTATCCTGAGGGAAGCAAAGTCGTCTTTGCTTTTCACAGTGGGGTGAATTTACCTGAAGTTACTTATTGAGTAATTTTAGCAGAAAAACAAAAAACAAAAAAACACAGAGAGAGCCAGGCAAAAGCTTCTGCCTGATTAAAGCGATTTGGACTTGGTGAGAATTAGATGATTCTCTCCAGAAGCGAGCTCATGTTCCCTTTAGCTAATGCAAACAAGGATATGCCAGCCTATCAAAATTAGTATCTGCCCTCTGTCCCTCCCCCTGCAGCCTTAAGCCCACCCTCCTCTCTCCATCCCCTTCCTGGAAAGCAGCTTTCATGTTCTGTTGTCTGTTTTGTCTGGCTTCACATAAGCACTGGGGCTTCGGTCTAATTCCACCGTGCTGCGGCTCAGTCTCTTCTCGGTGTGGTAGACTCTCTGTGGTAGGGCCAAGGCCTTTTCTTCGATTATAGGTCTGCTGGTTGCAATTTCCTAACATTTTCCCTACGGTAATGATATCTTGATGATTGTATTGTCTATGGTTTCTTATTTCAGTTTGGTTGAATTCTTGCTCTTGCGGAACAAGATTATAGCAAGAATGGCCCTGGGCTTTTTTTATATAAGCACTTTTCCTGCCTTTCACATTGTCTAATCTACATCTACATCAATAGCTTTTAAAGTCATGTTTCCTTTATCAGGCTTCCAGATAGTACTTAATGGGTTTATTACATATAGGTTATATGATAAATTTCATTATGATACTTTCATGTATACACAGATTATGCTGATTTTGCTCACACACACAAACACACATCTGTTCCTCCTCTTTGCACACTCTGAGGTGTACTTTTCATAGAGATCAACTTCTGCCCTATACCTTAATACTCCACCAAAGTATAAAGTATGCCAATAAAGTCTGCAAATGACCACACATAGTTAAAGAGAGCGGTCATGTGGAGGAATTGCCCTGAGCCTCTCACAGGGTTTGTTTGTTTGTTTATTTATTTATTTATTTATTTTTGCCTGTCTCCAGACCCACATTCCTCGAGGCTACTTTTCTTGTTCTAAACCCAGTTTCTAACAGGCATAGGCCTCTGATGCAGAGGGATGATGACATCTTTATTTATTTAATTACTTTGAGGAATCCCCAAATGCTAACTTTTCTGATACCATGGTGGGCAGGTCTTACCCTCTCTTTTTCCCGTTCTGCCATTCTGTTAGTTTTCTATAGGTGAAATTATCTTTGTTTAGTCAAATATGTGGCCACATTGACGTTAAAAGTTTTCGACAATGAATATTCACAGGAGAGTTTGGGGCAGGACATAAACTCCAACTGTGTGCAGGTGTCAAACACGTACAAAGAGCTATTTATCACCTAGACAGCCAGGTATAAGACAGGGAACAAGGACCTGTGCCCTGCCCCAAAGGGCCAGTGGCTTCTTAGCTCCTGCCTATTTTTGTCATGTGAAGAAATGCAAAATGTGATTGGCAAAATTTTACACTCCTTTGAGAGAAATCCGAAGTCTGTATTATTTCATTAAACCTGATTTCGCGGGCGGGCGACTTCTTCCATCCATGTGCTTTAAGCCAGAAACCTTGAAGTTTCCTCAACTCCTTGTTTCCTTTCAAAACCCACATCCAATCCACCAGGAAATCCTGTTGGTTCTGCCCTCAGACTCTACTCAGAATGGGATCACTTCCTGTGGGTCTTTACTGTGCTGCTGGAGTCAAGCTGCCACTCCCTGCCCAGGACTGCTGCAGTAGCTGTCTGTCTGTCTGTCTGTCTGTCTGTCTGTCTGTCTGTCTGTCTGTCTCCCTCCCCTCCCCTCCCCTCCCCTCCCTCCATGCATTCAGGGTCACTTCCCCAGAGTCAAGGTCTCTCGAAGCTCAGTCAGATCATGTTGCCTGTGCTCACACCTCTCCAGGGTCTCCGGTATCTCAAGTAGCCTGAAAGCCAAAGGCCTCCTGGTGACCCGAGAAGCACTCTGGCTTCAACCCTGCAGCTAAGTGGCCTCCTGCCTCTTTCCTGATCCACCAGTTCCTTCCCACCTCAGGACCTCTGACATTGCACTTCCTTCTTCCCCAGGTATCATCATGACCCCTTGACCCCTTCACCCTTCACTCAGAAGGCATCTTTTCAGAGATGACTAGGCTTCCGTGGACAGTCTAGGCTTCCATTAGACACGTCTATTCATACTACTAACCCCTTCTCTCTTGTCGCCTCTCTCCTCAGCACTTCATCATGATCCAGTATAGTACATATTTTCTTCTTTATTTTCTCTCTTCCACATCACTGTGTAGATTACACAAGAGTAAGGACTTCAGATAGTTCATGTTGGTTCAGTGCTGTATTCTTAGTATCTAAAGCTATGCCTCATTTCTGCATCCTTAATAAATATTAGGTGACTAAATGAACTTAGAAGCTTCTTGTTTCATGGTTGGCCAAACCAAAACCCTCCACTGAACTAAACTCAGCGTGTTCCCCTTTGCTCTGAGATCAAAAAAAGTAAAGCAGTTGTTTCTCTAGTGGCATCTTATAGCTTGCGGACAGACTGTTCAGCCTCGTTTACTCCTGGCCTGTTCTAGAAGGTATGGAAGAGCTCTTCCTTCCCCCATAGCTCACATTCAGTCCTACTACCCCTCTGCTAGACTCCAGTGTATGCCTGTCATTCAGTCTACTAAGATTGCTTTCCCAATTTATTCATGTTTGGAATATGGAGAATGAGCTAATGTCTCAGTGAGTGAAAATATGTGCAGCCTAGTCTAAGGATCTGACTCCAGTCCCTTAGCCGATGAAGTGGGGCGAGAGAACCACTCCCTTATGTTGTCCACTGACCTCTACAAGTACCCGGGCCATACAAACCCACACACGTACATACATAAGCAGTATATATAAATGATTTTTTTGAAAAGGTGATATGGAAAATGAATATGAATGAACGTCTAAATCTCCAAAGGTGGAAAATAATTGAAGAACTTGGCCTGCTTTCTACAACACAAAGTTAATCGGGTGGGAGAAAGAACATTGCAAGGTAAAGATAATCAGGTGGAAGAATCTTGATGAGTTGGAGACAAGAGAAGCTGAAGCTGGAGGGAGGAGGGAACACTTAGGAAAGACACCGAAGGTAGGGCAGGATGGAGCCCTACAGGGAGGAAACTGCTAAGAGTCTCTGAATGATGAAATCTTACTTTCCACACCACCCGGTCACATTGTCTGATAGGATCCTCCTTTGCAGCCAGGTACACTGAGACTCTGAAGTGACATCATCCTGGAATTCTTTAACCCATTCATGCGCTTGCCCCTTTATCCGGTATTTTCTTAGGCCATTCACTCTGAGCATGTGGCAGCTTTCAGTTATGTTCCAGGTGAAAGAGAACAGATGTTTAGGCTTTCTGTTAATATTTGTTATCTATTATAACTTTTATCTTTGTAGATAGTCTGGGATTTAACTCACATTGAGATAAGATCTCAGCAAACACTGTGTCTTACTACTCAGGTTAAAAGTTTCTTTAAGAACATCTTTCATTTATTCTTGGATAATTTCATACATGTATTCGGTGTGCCATGATCTATCCATTCTCTACTCTGCCAGACACTCTCCAGTACTTCTCTCTTTCACCTTCAAATCCTTTACCTGTGTGTGTGTGTGTGTGTGTGTGTCTAGTGTTGACTTATTTTGTTGGATTGGTCTTGTGCAGGTCTTATGCAAGTAACCATATAATAAAAGAATGCTTTTATTGAATGTTTACCTCTTAAATGCTGCACTTTTACCTAGAAGTTACTCAATAGGTAATTTTACATTATAAATATAAAGGAAAAGATAAAGTGATGGTGTCGGGTTTATTTACAATAATGAAGTACTTACGGTAATGTATGTGGTTAGAAAACAATCTTGACTCTTGTGCAGTGATAACAGTGTGACAGCTACAAGTTGATAGTTCCTTAATAACAAGACTCTAAGCCAAGTGGCACTCGTGATAATAACATCAGGAAGTTATCATACAATGATGACAAGCTCAGTACCAGCCTAGGCTCCGTAGCAGCAGAGAGGGTCAGAACTCACTACTGTGAACTCCATAATGATTACTTTTTGTTTTGTAAAATACCTTTTTGCAGGTGACTGTGACACAATTGGGCTTCAAGTTACACACACACACACACACACACACACACACACACACAGACTATTACCAAAGTATATCATGAATGTATCCCTTTTGATGTTTTATTGACCGATCAGTCATTTATTAGCAGTTATTTCAGCTCTTAGAGTCAATTCATTTTGTTTAAAATAATGGGGGACTTATTTGGCACAAAGAAAAATATTTGTTTTTATTTTTACAATAAAAAGACTAATCAAGTGCCTTAAAAATAAATGCATGTCCTTATGCAGAAAATAAGCCTGCTTTAGTCACCGAACCTGGTAAATTTTGATGACAATTGCTCTCCAACTAAGATTACCACAAAATATTTTAAGTTTAGTTACTATATTAAATGCTAAATAGTTATTCATTTTGCTATTAGGTGTACAAACTTCAATTACCATCTTATTGTATGTAGTGTTTTTTGTTTCTATAAAAGAATCAGAAATGTTACAATGAAAGCCATTACTGCATAAAATTAATAGACATAAGTAATCTTAGTAAAACTTTTCAAAGAATCAACATTGAATCTCTTAAGTCTTAGCTTAGTATCAGAGACCACACACATATCTCAGAGGAGCTTTTTGATAATGTCAAAATTCTACAGTACAAACGGCTTCTAAAGGGCTTTTGTGTCTTAGTCTGCAACTAATCGCCAAAAAGTAAGATTCTTAGTCATAAAAACATTTCAGATAGCAACAGTCAAAACAATAGCAAGACTTAGGTGACCTTGAAAGCTCACATGGGCGAAGCTTAGGGAGTGTTGGCACCTGCAGATGCAGTCGAGGTGTGATGTAAGTGAGGGTTATAGGACAGCATCCCAGCTCTTTCTGCCGCCTTCACGGCTGCCTTTCAGTTCTGTTAGAAGTGGAAAGTACAGGGGAGAAATACAGAACTGGGAATGACCAGAAAGACTCCTTCTGTAAGAAAGCTTACAGTAAGGAAGTTGACCTTAGAGGCTACCCCCAAGCTGCTCTGAGCCCCATGAGTTAAGGGAAAGACTGAAAGTAAATTCAGAACTACTATCTTACTGTAGCTCAACATTCTTTTCTCTATCTATTCTTGGGTGTTTTGACCATATAGACACCAGAGTTGTACCTAAATTAAAAGAGCTGGTTTACAGACTGGCCTACAGGCTAATCTGATGGAATCATGACCAAGACAGGAAGCCATGACCTCCTGAAGTGCCTTTTGATTTTCCAGGAAAGAAACTTGGACTTGGGGTTCCCTAAGAAGTTTCCCACCTCTAACATTGAGTTTGGATCATATTCACAACAGTAATAATTTTCCCCTCTACTTAATCATTTTTAATTCTCACTTATGCATATTTTACATACTGACGTTCCTTAAAAGTCACTTTCTCATTAGTTGTGCCAAAGCTTCTGAGTAATCCACTCTGACCCCCACTCCCCTCTGACCCCCACTCCCAGCGCTGTCACAACTTACCATGACTAGCCTGAGTGCCCAAAGCCAGCCTTCTACATTAGACCAATATCCAATAACTGTGGTGTTTCCTCTACCATAAAATACAAATAATTTCATAATGAGCAATAAAAGATCTGTGATAATGAAGCCTATCAGCCATCCTTCCCAACAGCAAGGTCATGTGTGGTAAAAGCTTACCTTTCACGACCCAGGAAGGTATAAATGTCTTTAAACTGTTTGCAGTGCACCTGTATAACTAGCTAATCTTGGCCTAGGTTGAAAATGTATAGATTGATACTACATGTATGAAATCTATGAAATAGGAAGTTTGACCAGAAATGCATTTGCCAACTGATGTTGCCTATATGAATATAAATAATTTTTTCTTTTCGGAACATGAAGTGATGCCGCCCATCCTGTTTCTGTCTTGTCGTGGTTATTTTATTTCAGCTAACACAGGACAGTCACCTGGGAAGAAGGAACCTCAGTAGAGGAATTGGTTCCATCAGATTAGCCTGTAGGCCTGTCTGTAGGCATCTTGTCACTTAGTGATCGATGTGGGCGGGCTCAGCTCCCTGTGGGCGGGGCCACACCTGGACAGGTGGTCTTAGGTTGTCTATGACCCATTAAGAGCAAGCAAATGAGAAGCACACCTCCATGGTCTCTGCTTTGGATGCTGCCTCCAGCTTCTTGTCTTGAGCTCCTGCCCTGGCTTACCTTAATGATGGACTGTGACCTGTAAGGCACGTGAACCTTTCCCTCATCTAGGTTGTTGCTGACCAATGGAGTGAATCCCAGCAACAGAAAAAGAGCCTGAGCACCTCTTGCTGTCTGGCCTGTAGGGTCTGAGATCATTGTTTTCATACTGTAATAGAGATGGTATTTCCCTGGACATCAGCATTGTTAAGCTATGTGCTGAAATGACATCTTTCTGATGGGGAATTTCCAAAAACTAAGTAATTCAGTGCCATTGATTGGTATAAGTGCCCCATTCTCCAGGGGATGCCACAATGAATTATTCATTTTAATCATTACATGGTGGCATTACAGCACTATCTCCATAGGTTTAGACTAGTGAGTTTTAATTTTTAAATCCGCAGCGTACTGGGCAGGTTTACAAAATTCTTCTCCCCTCCATCTTGGGTTGACTTGGGACTGACAGTAAGAGAGGAGATAGTGATAAGATTTCACATATTTATCATAACGATCTAGTGAGTGAGCACAGGATTCTTTTTTCCAAAGGCAAAGAAGTTGAAACCCCAGCAAGGGAGAAGCTAGGTTGTGAGCCTAGAAAGTCCAACGTCAACGTAAAAACTCAATATCTAAAGAAGACTCGAGTCCCTCACCTTCTGGTCCCCGTGCCTTTCTCTTCTTGTCTTATTCGGCTGCCAGCGTTCAGCTAATCTTTCCTTCCCAAGCCTAGGGAGCTGGAACAGTGAAGCCAAGAGGAAGGGAGGACAGTGTAACACAGGCATTTGCTTCACTTCCAACAAACCTTTTCTCTGAACAGTCAGTATATCTTACAGTCTGTGCTAGCCCTATATCAGTGAATCACTCACCAAACGCCACTGACATAATATGACTCAACATGCCTGGCTATGCCTTCATAAAACTTTAATTGTTAGCACAAAAAGTTAGTCTTGTTCTTCATGAATCTTCCAAATGTTCAACTTATTACAAAATGTAAAAGTCATTCTTACTGTTGACTCTACCGGTTGAGTGCTGATTTGGCCTACTGACCATTGCTTGCTAACCCTGCCCCAGGAAGCTAAATAGTGAAAAGTGTGGGGACCTGAAGATGTTGATTCGTGGGGTCGGGGAGGAGTGGTATCCATGATAACTGAAGCACAGGTGCCTTGAGTGTGGTGGGGGAAGTCCTGGCGGGTATGCAGATGCCAGGAGAAGATGGTGCCCTGCTCCCCGCTTCTATTTTAAGTAATGTCAGTTAGTGCTCTGTCGAATTCCAGGCTGCTTACTTTGATTTACTCTCTTAAGATTTATGAAAAGCAGGTTTTAGCTGGCCTTAAAGAAGAAAAGCAGAAGGGAGAAGAGGACATATGACTTACAGCTTGCCAGACGGTCTGCAGAGCCAGCAGAGGGTTTTATTAGGAGTGGCAGCTGATGGTATGCATTATCAGAGAGTCATCAGGAAGGCTGGTGGAGGCGAGGAGGAGCCTGCTAGCCAGATCCCCCTTTAGTAAAACCATCTTGAAGCTATTGTAGAGCTTCTACAGAAAATATCTCCTGCCATACTGATAGAACCCCCCCAAACATTCTTATTTTTTGATATAAAGTCTATCACGATAAACTGTTATAAATAACCTGTAAATTCAAAAGCATAAAGAAGATTACTAAAAATAATATTGATTATTTACAGGCAGCTGGATGCAGTTTTTCTTGTTCTGTATGTTAACTTTACATATAATTACATAGATGGTAGAAGGGGGTAGCTACTTGTAACAGGAACTTTAGTAGGTGTGGGTGTAGCACTAATGACAGTCTTGGGAGTTTTGTTGTTGTTGTTGTTGTTTAGTATTTACTATCTGTACTACATAACATTCATTATCTTATTTTCCCACCCTCTGCAATGATCTTGCTAGGTAAGTCTGACTCTCCTATAGAAAATAAAACTAAGGGCCTAGAGAGATGGATTAACCATTAAGAGAACTGGATGCTCTTCCAGAGGTCCTGAGTTCAATTCCAAGCAACCACGTGGTGTCTCCCAGCCATCTATAATGATATCTAATGTCCTCTACTGGCATGTAGTGTACATGCAGAGTGAGTATCATGTACACAAAATAGGTAAAATCTTACAAAAAAGAAAATAAACCTGAGCTCCCATCACACAACCACAGGAGATTAGGTCCACATACAAATCCACATCCACCTACATGAAAAGTCACCCCTTCCATTTGAAGCAATGCTGTCTGTGAGACAGCTGTCTTCCTATGCCCTAGTCCCTCTTCCCACAAAAGGGTAATTGGAAAAGCTAGCCTCGGTTATGTTACTGGACAGCATTGTTTTATAGATAGTAATTTTATTCAGTCTAATGGTTAGATAGTAGTAGAATGGTTTCAGCTGTTAAAACTTTGGAGAAAATCAAACCAATTGTGCCTTGTGGTTTGGGTGTCCATTCGCTGCTCCCAGTTTCATAGCAGCCTATACAGCCTTGAACTATTCACTGTCTGAACTTGCCCTCAAAGAATTCACCTTCCCGCTTTTCCCCCTATCAAATGGCAGCCAGTGAAAAACCCACAGGCTTGGCAGCTGCTACCCTGGAAAGCGTCCACCAAAACCCTCAGTCCCAGATCCCCTTTGAAAATCAGTTCTTAGAGCCTGCCGTTATCTTCTTGAAGCTGGTGACTAATGCTTGCAACATTGTAAAACCCCACAGCCAACACTGTCTTGTCTGCAAGTCTTGGATTCTTAGCTCCGACTCTGGACAGTTACTGCCCAATAACTTCTCTGCGCTCCATTCTTCCCCAGTATCCCAGAAGCAGGTGTGAAGATGGGAGCTTGGTTGGATTGCAGAGGACTGGAGAGCTTGGTACATTTCATAAACTGCCTCTGAGAGGCCAGAGTTAAAGTCAGACACAGTACTGCGTGTGACAAAGAGGCAAGCTCAGCCCCATTCCTGCTCCCCTAATGCTGTCATTTCATGAATTACTTTATAAGATTTAGTGGTCAAGCACCCATATGCCTCTCTCAAGAAATAATTTTATTTTCTTCCAAATGAGATGTGGCAGTATGGAGGAAAATGGCTGTTTTGTATATAACTGAATGATACCAAAGTCCAGGGTTTTTTGCCAGCCGTTTCATATGTAAAGCATATTAGTTCATCCATGTTTCCTTGAAAGCACAACCTGACTCACTGTGTGAACATGGAGAAGTACCATTGCCATTACCTGCCCACTTACATTAATGACCGGTTATTAAAGTTGGTGGACATGGGCCCCCATGCAGAGATACTTTCCTGATGGGAATCAGAGCACTGGTTTTTCTAGATAATCCCAAAAATATATCCAATAACAACTCAGAGGAAGGGGAGGGGGGGGTAGTGAAAAAGCTGCAGGCAGGAGACAGGGATGTGCTAATGTACTGCTTTCTGTCTAGAGAGAATGTGTTCACAGGGCAGATGTAGGGGATTATCGGCTCCTTTCTTTACAGCTTGCAGCCTGCTTGATGGTGGCATTCTTACTGTGCTCCGATGTCATAGAACGACTCCACTACATCTTCTCACTGACTTAAACAAGCAGTGCACCTTTTGAGTTGACTTTGGGCTAGAGGCCATCATGAGGTGAATAACCCCCAAGATTCTGAATAATAGATGGGTCATGCATGGCCTCAGCTCCCATCTGAACTAACTTACATCTTTTGCTCACTTATGCATGTTTCCTTATCAGTAAAACTGAACAGACACATATATATTTTTTTAATTTGACAGAAAATGTCTACTATTTAGGTAAGACATCGAACTCAGATTTTTGGTACAGAAACACTCATAATTCAAATTGGGCTTTTTAAATATGATGCTGATGAAAGAATGTCAGTGTTGGCTTTCACAACTGGGACAGGGATGCAGCTCTTACAAGGCTTTCTGCAGCAGAAGTCTGCTTTCATTCAAGCTACATGCACACAAGTGTATTTACTTAACATGGTTTCTCCCAGAGCAGGGGGTTCAGGACTGCAGTTTTATGCTTTTCTGGTGGAACATTTTCACTACTGGTCATTTAATATGAGGCAATGGCTTGGCCTGTAAAGAAAAACCATCTTCATGTAGTCATCCAAGAACTGATGGGTGCCCCCCAGAGGGTTCAAAGGTTGATATTGAACTTTATTTGTATAGGTTGACTGATATCTTAGATCCATATTCATGCCAAATTCAAGTTTTTCTAAGGTGATTAGACCAGTCTAACTTATAATTAAATCTGCAGATATTTTCAAGTTCCTTAGACCAAAAGCATTAAAACAATGAACCCCAGAAGGCTGTGGGTATCTCTTGCTTCCTGTCAGTCTTCCAAATTGACAGGTAATGGTTTCTTGCAGGCTACCTATGGCGCCTCACATCCCTGAGGCCCTGGGCTTTGCCCAGGTGTTCAAACAGGGAGCAAGATAATTTTCAGCATCAGAAAAGGCAGTGTGTAGAAATATATATGTTTGTAAAGAGCATGCCTGAAGCATTCATCCAGCATATGGTCCAAATGGAATGAATAAAATGTTCATCAATCACCTGGAGAAGTTGTTCATGACAAACGATGCAGTAGCTATTTCAAGAGCAGTAGAAACACGCAGCATCCTGCTGCAAAAAAAAAAAAAAAAAAAAAAAAAATGATTTCATGATTTCAGTGGCTTCTTAGGAGGAAAAGGTTTAACAGGGCACAGACTTTATACTGGTGTGTGCTGGAGCGCTCGCTGCTGCTGTTATCTAAAGACCATTGTAAAAATGACCTATTGGTTTTAGATGCTATGGGGGTTCTAAAATAGCATACTGAAAACCCCAGGAGATTCCTGATGAGTCCTTTGCTCTTCTGCAGAAACCCTTTGAGGTTCTGATGAACTCACACCTCTGCTCTGTGTCACCCTAATGTTAGTAACCCTTCCCATAAGAGTATGAGTATCTGGTTTTCCTGATTTCAGCAGTTTCCATGTTGTCACAGTGATGAAACGTGACTAATCCATCCAGCTATGTCTATCACCTTGTCACAGCCACCTTTATAATGTCAGAACTTCCTTAATCCCACACAGGATCCTTTGGAAGCAGGTCTCAGACTCAGAATTTCTATGGATTGTCTGTTGTGAAATTTGAAGTTTGTTATCCTTTGCGAATGAGTAAGAAAACAGATGTGGGATATGATCCTGTTCTCGGGGATCTTGTCAGAGCTGTCTGCAGTAATTAATTACATTTAGCAGCCAATGCAATAACATGTCTGTAGTAACACAGAACCAAAACCTAAAACTTCTGTAATTTTTATGGCTACACACACCACAAACCTAACTTAAATTATTTTGTAGAATAGTCCTTGAATCTGATTTTGTGACAGCATGTTAAAACATGAGAAATTTCGTAGCTCTTTCTATTAAGAGGGGCCTGCTACCTTACAAACATCAGCCTGTACAGCATCAAAAGCCTACACAGCATCCAAAGTCTATACAGCTTCTCGGTCTGACTTCCTATACGAGGGTCTAGGCCTTGTTGCAGAGATAGCTGACTCCATGGATAATAACGAAAAGCACATGAACTTGGAACACTGAAGTTTCCTAGGAAATGGTTTTGGAATAAAGAACCTGCCAGTGACCCCTTAACGAAGTGATTGTTGCACTGGCATCAGAACAAACTGAGTCATGTGTGCCTTGATGTTAAGAACTGAGAAAGAGGTCTCACTAAAGTGCATAATTTAGTACTAAAGGGTATCAGACAGTTGTAAACCAAAGGCATATCAGAAGTATACCGTAAGTACTTTGAAGTACAGTCTTGATCCAGTTTCTGTTGCTATAAGAAAATACACAAGGCCAAGCCATTCATAAAGGAAAGAAGTTCCTTTAGCTCACAGTTCTAGAGGCTGTAAGTCTGAGGCCAAGCCAGGACCTCATGCTGTGTGAGAGATAGAAGACAGACAGAAACTGTGGTATTGAAAGAGGAAGCAAGCCTGCTTACTACAGTATCCCACTCTGATGGGAACTGATTGCATTCTTGGAGGACTGACCCATTCTTAAGAGCCTGACCGAATCCGAGTGCTTCCATCTCATCTCAGCGCTGTCTCCATGGGCATTTGGGAACAACGCATCAGTAAGTGATCCTCCTGTTATTAGAAAACAAGCTTTGGCTATTTGGGGGCAAAACACATGATCTCTGCAACTTGCTCAAGTGGATTTTTTAAAAAGTAATGTGTGTATGTTGAAAGAAAATATAATAATGCAAGAGTGTTAAACTTTTGGCAGTTTGGCAAGTGTGGGAAGAGTCAACTAATTTAGTACCCTCCCTGCAACTTTGAAGCTGGGAGTTATTTCTTCAATTATTAAAAATAGACTAAAACAGCAAACACATTTAAAGTTATCTTCACTGTAAAGCCAACTCAGCAGAAATCTAAAAAGCATCCCTAGGCAAAATTAGAGAGCAATTTCTATTCCCTCAGCAAAGAGACTTACAGGTGTCTATTAATAGACTTCATATCCAAATTACAAAATGTATAAATGTGTCAGAAACAAAGTTCCCAACTGTTCATATATTACCAAGGTACACCTGTGCTCTGTGTTTAATCTGAATCGACCTGTGATCTATGTCTATTCTGAATCCATCTGTCTAATCAAAGGGTGTGTGTGTGTGTGTTTCAGAGCTTTGAGCTGATGCTGATGAATGACAACTCGATCCAAAACCTGAGCCTGTGTCATGTGCGCAGCTTCTCAGGCACAGGAAGTGAGTGTCACACCAGCTCCCTCTGCACATCTGGCCCCAGATCATTAGGTTTTACTTCATCGCTTTTCCTCACAATAAAAATATAACTAATGTGGGAATATGAACTGTAGTGGAGTGAGGAGTTTCTGAGGCCGAGACAATCCAAAGAACATTGTTTTACTAATGACAAAGAAGAAAAAAACATGCAATTGTCCAAAATCTAGCTAGACAAATCACCGGTTTTTCACATATCCCCCCACACACACTGTTGGCATTCTGTCTGGACTCCACCCCCAGTTCCTGGCAACAGCCAGGATGGCCCAGCCCACTATAAAAGGGGCTACTTGTCCCCTCCTCTCTCTCTCTTACTCCTACTTCCTGCTTGCTTCTCTCTTGTCCTCTTGGGTTCTTCCCTTCCCCCTTCCCCCCCACCCCTCCCCTCACGTGGTCATGGCCAGCCTCTGCTTCTCTCCTTCCTCCCTCTCTCTTGGCCTTGCTTCTCACTGTTCAGTTTGTGTTGTGGGGACTCACTAAGCCACACAGGCTGACCTTGGCCTTGGCCTTGCAGGTCTTGGCTTCTGCTTTCCAAGGAGCTGGGAATGTAGTTCTCTGCAAGCCCGGGCTTTTACTGGTGTTTAATTCTATGGAAATGACTGTCCTAAAATTATGGTTCATCAAACACAGAGCTTTTCTTTGCTTTCACTCTAGTGCTGAAAAACATCACACACACTATCTAACTCAGTTAATACTCTTTTTAACTTGCCCTCAAAGAATTGACCAGCTTCTTTCTCCAAGTGCTTTTGATAGTATGGGAGAGAGGGCTGTTAATGAACACAAGACTTCCCTGCTACCAGAGTGTTAAAGAGCTAAAAGGTATACAGTTGATTTGGGTGGCTCCTACTGAAACAGCAATTTGATTAAGATTTCATGGGAAATAGAAAAATTAAACATATTTCAAATTAAATAACATGAGATTCAATCTTGCTATAATTTGTAGTTGCAGAAGTATCTCAGGAAAGCCTTAGGTATCTGATAGAATCTAGAAGAGTAGCTTCCCTAAGGTTGATATTCTTCAAGTCATTCTTGAGCCAAGATCTCAGTTCATTTTTGAGTAGGATATTAAAGAAGACATGGTAAATTTCTTCCCGATAGCTTTCTTTGTAGTCAGCAACTTTGTCTGTCCACATCCTTTTTATGGTTGGACAACCAGAACCTCTCCGGACTGCCTGAATGTTCCTTATCTTCCTGCCCCTCACCAAAGCTGATGAAAAGTGCAAACCCAGGATGGTCTCTGGCATGAGTAATCACCTGCAATAAAACTAAGTCAAGACAAATCCCTGCAGCCTATTTGCATATTTCATGGTTCTCCTGTTTAACTTCCTCTTTCAAAAGAATCATTAATTAGTCAGCTAAGCACTCAGCCTGTACACAATAAATGAAAGCTCTCTCTCCTGAGAACCATTTGTATCATTTCCGTAAACAGCATTTCTTTTTAATGTGGTAGAATACACAGATGTGACCATAGCTTCCTCAGGGATAGTTTTGGTAGCATTGAGAAACATCTGCATGGTTTGCTTGCAGCCTTAGTAACTAAGTAGTGGCTCCTTGGGACTTCTCTGTGCCGGCTCTTTTCCTTTTTTCAAGGTGAATTCACATCCAGGTGAATAAATGTACCAAATCCCCCCCCCTTGAATATTAATCTTGACAGCCCCTGGGCACTATCTGGGTTAACAGTGCATACACAGGCCATTGTTTGCACTTATGTATTGTAAATGGGCTTAATAGTATGTGTCCTACCTGGGGTTGTGACATTTGTACAATGGTGCTGGCAGCCATGTGGGAATCTGCCCATGAAGGCCCAGTTGTGGGATTGTAGGATTGGTTGTAGGCTTGTTGGGCTATAGAGAGACAGACTTTGGATCGGTGCTTACAGTGTCATCCCTTCAAGTCTGGGCTATACACTTGAAGAATTGCCTTTTTTGACCTAGGAAGGGAAGACATAAGAGTTTTAAAAAGAAAACCACAGTGTTCATAACCACTTCATTCATTCTGCTGTGGCTTTTGCAGAAAGCACGTCTCCACTGCCAATCCCCAGCGTCCCAGTTACAGAGCAGACTCTGTATGACCTGGTCTGTTTTCCTTAGACAGTGGGGTTTGATCACACAAGGCTGGTTGCCAACGTTTTCTTTCAGCTCAGATGTGGCTAAATGCAAGAAGTCACTTCCTGACACCTTTCCCCTCTGACCGCCCCACCCTAAAAATCACCATTTTGAGACAAATTCTGGGATCTACAAAATGTACTGCCTGTGTTCCAAGTTAATTTGGAGAGTGGCTTTTTATGGCTGGTTTACAATCCTTAGAAAAGCCGGCTGTGATGGAAACACTGTGACATCCTAAGCTGTAACAAACGATCTGTTCTTGAAAATAGATGTAGCTTTGTGTCTGGGAACCTAAATATTTACTTTCCCAATGATTTAATGTATCTTTGTTCCTTTCCACACTAAGCTTTTCTTTCGGGCATCCCTGCATCTCTAGGCTGCTTTTTTTTTTTTTTTTTTTTTTGTAGCCCCGTGATATCAGTGTTTTGTGATGTTCCAAAAAAGCAGAAAAGTGTGAGGTCAGATTCTCCATTACCTCAGCAGGGATGCCGGGGAGGCCAGCCAGACTCGGGCTACAAAAAAAATAAAAATTACAGGAAAGATGATTCATTAGTCAACAATTGCCTTCCCAAGAAAATACAATTTAGTTATATGTAGTTGGTTTGGGGAAGAGGGGCGAGTTCACACGGACTGGTGGGGGGAAGGGAATGGGGACAGTATCTTATGACTCTACTACATGGTTTCAAACTTTATGATGTTTTCAAGTATAACATCAGAGAGAAGAAAGCTGTCTGTGCTTTTGATTCCTCTCAGTATCTTTTTTTTTCCTTCTGTTCACCACATGTCCCTGACTGCAAATTGGATTTTTTGGCTGGAGAGGCCCAGCCGATAGCTTAGTGTGGATAGGAAGGAGCTGCACATCCCTTTCCTGGATTTCCTCTGATCCAGCACTCTTCTAACAGTTCACAGTACTTCTCTTTCCACTTCACAGTAGGTCTTCTTGCAGTTCACAGTAGGTCTCTCCTTTCTCTTCCCCTTTGATTGCTTTGACTATAAGGTCAAAATCTCTGACCTTTTAAAAAAATATTTTAAATTGATAGAAACCCTAGAACTTTGTCTTTAAATATAATTATAACTACATATTCAAGGTCCAAAATTATGACAGTGGGGGCGGGAGGTAGGGTGGGAGTAGCATCAAAATTAGGAAAACCCCAGACTCCAACAACCATATGAAGGAAATTCTATAATTATAGCATTCATTGCTATACATGCTTACTCACAGTGAGTCTGCTTTAAAAAAAAAAAAAAAAAGCCAGCAATAGATAAGGTGACTCTGTTGTCTGACACGCCATTAGCCAGCCAGCAAGCACCATGATTGTAATGAAATATTAGCCAATATCTCCAGATGCTGCCAGATCCCTGTTCACCTCTGGCTCACAAACTGAAAATGTTAAGGCACCCTATTTTATTTTAACTTTTTGGAAATTGATAATTTGTGTGTAGTTTAGACACTGTTAGCCGGGATTACATAATTATGCATTCCTAACCCCTCTGGATGATACTAAATTCACTGAAGAATTTTATTTCCTTTTATGGAGAAAATAAGGAAAATATCAAAAGGAGTTATTTTTTTTTTCCTTTTGCCAAATAGTTGATAACCCAGTTGCTATATTACCATTTCATCCACACAAAGGGATTGAAACATGTGGAATAAACCTTTTAAAGTGACTTTACACTTGATTGTTTCCTGGGGACAGTTCAAGGAAAGAAATGGACTGAAGATGAAAAACCAAGCCAGAGTCCCCAAGTCTTGAGAGCTGGGGCCAATGTAACAAGTCTCGACTCACCACAGAAAAATGAGAAACCTTGTACGTCAGTAGCAAGACCTGACCGAGCAGAACAGGGAGGACAAGGAGCAGCAGACCCTGTGCTGGCCGTGCCCTGTGTGCTTGTCACCACAGCCTGGCCCGGAGGGTCAGTGACAGACCACCCAGTAGAGGATGTCCAGTCGCAATGATGAAAGTTAGGTCCTGAATCTCAAATCAAAAATAAGTACTCACCAGTCCTCACAGCCTAGAGAAACATTGTTTCAAGCATTTTTAACAGTCTATTCTTTCCTCTCTCCTCCCTTATCTACACCCCATGACCCCCACACACAGGCACACACAGGAGAGGGGAAAAGGAGGAGGCGGAAGGGACTAGTACACTGTTGTCTTCCATTGCGAAAGATTTGTTTTGTCTTTCCAAAATCCGTCTGCTTGTGTTCCTTCCAGTTAGATTACATAAAGATTTTTATTATAAGAGTTTTATGGCAAACACTCCAGCTCCAGGAATTCCATTGGACCAGGTACTACCAAGTAGCCCCAAGATGCCAATTAATGAGGTAGAAGTATTAAAGGCAAAGATAGCCAATCTGGCTATAGTAAAAAGGCAACGAACTAGCTTCCTCTACTATGCATTCCATACATAATGACATTAACTCCCAGGTTATATAGGAAACTGAAGTGGAGGGTCAGAAGGCCAAAGATTGAGAACTACTACTCTAAAGTCTCCTTTCTCTTAGCCACACCCCCTTTGCTCCACTGGACTACATGCAGGCCAGTAGATGCTGGCCATGTCACACTGGGGCGTAGGAAATGGGATCCTTGACCCGCTTACCATTCCAACCAGTCTCTGCTCCTTTTTCCATCTTAGTCTCCAAGCACATGGGTGAGGAAAGACCTTGAGACTTCAAAAATTCACATCCCTAAAGCTTATAGAACACATTTGCTTTAAAAGATATTAGAAAGGATTGTGTTTGGGGGGGGCTGGTTAGGTGATTCATATCTTTAATACTTGCTCTCGAGAGGCCCTGGGATCCCCTTGAATTCAAGGCCATCCTGATCCACATAGCAAGATCCTGGAGAACCAGGACTACATAGACAGAACAAACAGTAAGAAAACTAAGGCTTTTGTTGAACCCTATGACGCTGAACAAATTTCTTTAATGAGATGACAAGTGCTGATTGAGCACTTCACATATGCTAAGCTCACTCAATACAACATAAACTTGATCTTTGTCCTCAATAAGTTGGTATTTAGTTGGGCAAGGTAAATAAATAAAGCCTTTAGTAGATATTATATGAGCATTTCAAATACATAGGTGTCAGAAAGAAGAAATGGGAGAAATTTGAGTGGAGAGGCAGAGAAGGCTATTTTGTGAGTATTAGATAAGTCAAGGCTCTCACAGTGGACAGGTGCCAGTCAAGCATAGTGGGTAAGAGCTACCCAGATTGTAGGAAAGCCTATCCCTAAGGCACTAGTGCAGGAGAGGACCTGGGTCAACAGAGGAGCTCAGAGGCTGGAGCCCCTGAATGAGAAGAAAGTAGAAAGATAGATTTAGTAAGACACTGTAGACATGGGCAAGAATTTTGGTCTTTTCTAGTAGCAATGATTAGCCACTTAAGTTAAATTACATGCACACACACATAGACAAAACAGTTTCAGGTTCTCAATGTACAAAATAGGATCTTAACTTATGAACTGAAGTGATTCTCCCATCCCTGCCTTCTGAGTAGCTGCATACTAGGCTACATTCTGCACAGAGTGAGCCACCATATGAACTGGGAAATATTTGGGGGTAAAATGTGATCACAGGGGTATTTAAATTCCTCTCACTGTATTTCATCAAGTGGGGTGGATCCAAGACAGCTCAAGGGCATGGTTGGAGCACCTGCTTTCTCTCTGGATTTGAAACACTGCAAAGGAGAAGAGTGGTGCTCAAGACTGCACTCTTCTAGGGTGAGGTGCGATTTCCAGAGGGGAAAATTCACATCTGAGCAGTGGTCCCACAGTTTGTTAATTACCCAAGTGGAGGCATCGAAAAGCCCTTGTAAAGACAGTCCAGAGCTCGGGATGTCTGTGTGGGCTGCAACCTGACTTAGGTAGCAGTTTAGAGATATTTAAACTTGAGCATGGATGAGTTTAGGAAGAGGAGCTGCCTCTGAGAGAGCTCAGAAGACCTCCAGGCCTCTGTTGCCACAATGGAAAGTTTGAAATTAGTGGTGTCTGTCTGTGCAAAAAAAAAGGTTGTGAGCAATCCTTAGAGAAGACAGCCTTGAATCCAGCTTCTTATAAGTGTTTGGTATATAGTAGTTATCAAAACACTTAATAAAATCTTAGAGCCTCATTCTATTGACTAAGATGACATTGGCTAACAGCAAAGGAGTTCTAGTAAGGAGTGTGTTAAAGAGTGAACATGCCTCTGTAAGATGTGAGGCAAAGGCATTAGCTGCCATTATATCCACATATATACTTTTTTTTTTTCTCATTTCTATTTTCCATGCAGTTCTCCTCTTGGAGACAACCTCCTATTCTCCTGAAAAAATCAAGGGTTTTCATTTTTTGTAGTTGAAGTGAATGGATCCCAGTAATCCTTGGGAGGCTGTGTGACCAGGTTTTCGGGTTTCTCATTGCCCAGGCAGTGGCTGATTGATTTGTTAAGAAATATCTGGGTGTTCTTTTGTAACATTAGTTTTAGGAAGGCAAAGCCTTTACAATTCCAGACAGCAGCTCTGCTGTGAATGTGGGGAGACCACAGAGCTGTAACACATTGCACATGTCGGCAGGCCCGTCTGGGCTTCTTGGCATTACTAATGATGGTAATGATCCCACTTGGTGCAGGCAGACCCTCCCTGCAGCTGGTGTCCTCTCTGCAGAGGGATGAGGTCATATGGGGTGGGGGAGGAGGTGGAGCTGGAGAGGATGAGAGAAGGGGAAGTTGTCCTGTCTGCATTCCTGGTAGAAAATGGAAACATATTTACCACATGCTTGCTTTGTTCGTTTTTTTAAGGAAAAGGGATTAAAAAGACAAGGGGATAGTGAAGGATTGTGGGAAGGTGAAAGCACGCGCGCGCGCGCGCGCGCGCGCACACACAAAGGCTACACAGCTGTCCTATTCACAGTCACTGCCCAGGAATCTTCCAGGACACTGATAACCCTATAAGTCCAGTCTCCCAGATATTTGAAACTGCTCAGAGCAGGAAATGCCACCTATTTAGATGCCAGAAATGATTGTAAATGGTGGGTCCCGATTCTATGGGCTATACTTTTTGTTCTGCTTCAGGGATGCTGAAAACATTAGAGTTCCTTTTTCCTTGACAGTGAAGTTAAACTGTGATCCATTTATCAACATTGTCAATGAAAACAGAAACACCCTCTCTGTGGTGCACTCGTAGTCCAGCTGGTGCCCCATTTCCCAGTCCTGGAGTTTGCTCACTTAGTGCTTGTTGACCTGCAATGTCCTGTAAGTTCTCAGCTTGGCACTATTGTTATAGTAATTGTCTGTTTGAGATTGTGCAGGGAGACAGGGCAAGGGGGAACTGGGAAACACTCTGACCTGTGTCAAGTTAGGGTCCTCACAGACAGCCCCTTGGCCATCTCTGCTCTGGGTCAACCCTGACCAACTGGGAGATGACACTGAAGCTCTTTAGAAACACTCTTAATGCCTCACATGGAGAGCAGGTCTAGTTCATCTTTGTATGCTCAATGCTTCATCCCAGTCCACCCACAGAGTGAGAGGTGAATGTGTGGTGTAAAACTGTCTTTTATTCTCCTGATGTAATTGTCATCTCAGAGGCTTACTGCCTCACTCTGCTAACCTAGGCCTGGTCCTGGAAGCTTCTATCCTCCGAGCAATCTTATCTAGGCCTAGAGTGTTTTCAGCCTCGGAGACTAACTGCTAATTAAGCTCACTGTTTTTCGTTCTTTCTAAACTCTGGGGCTCTGACTGGTTCATCTCAGCTCTTCTGGTTTAAACTCCTCTTTCAGCTGACTGATTCAATCCAGCTTCTCTCCAGACCTCTGATTGACTTCTCATCTCAGCCTCTAGCAATCTGTTCTAATCTGTCTCCTCATTCTCTGGCTCATTTTGTCTTCACCTGTGTCTAGCTTGTTCTCTCTGCAATCTGTCTCTGTAAAATTGTCACAGTAAAACTGCCTTCTCTCCTTTTCTGAACTGTAGAAGCCCTCAAGTAGCTTCCCTCTTCTCTCTCTTGTGAGAGTTGAGCAGATCCTGTCCTGTCAAATCTTTCTCTGATTCATCACTTTGTCTGCCACTCAACTAGACATCACTTTCAAATATGAGTGCTTCCTTCTACAGACTAACTTTACCTTCATTGTTTGGGATTAAAGGGGTATACTAATGGTGTGTCTAGATTCCAGCAAGAGGGTTAAAGGTGTGTGCTAAGGGCTAAGCCACACCACAGCTAGAAATAGTTTGTTTTTTCAGTAATAACACAATCTCAGGGATCACATTGTGATCAAATGTCCTGCAACAGTATGGGGAGCCAGTTTACCTATTTTCCTCATTGTTAATTGCTGCAGCAAATGAGCATGAGTTTAAAAAAAAACCACACCCCTTAATGCTAGAGATAGAGGCTGTCCTTAAATATAATCAACAGTACTGACTCCTGGCTTTATTTTTTTCAGTAAATACTGTAAATAATACTGTTTCAGAACTGCAGAGGTCCAAAATTTTACACCCAAATTTTTTAGGTACTGAAGTTTCACAACCTAAGTTTTGTTTTGTTTTTGTTGTTTTGTTTCATTGTCAGTAAAATGGGTATAATGACGGTTTCTCTGCCTACCTCCTAAGATCATTTTCAGGATTAAATATCACTAAGGAAGTGAAACTCATAGAAACCATAGATGGTAAGGTGTCATTGGGGCTTCAAAATCTCTGAATGGTTTTAAATGAAAAATAAGTGTTTTGAAGTTCTTAATTTTTTTTTTCTTTTTGGTTTTTCGAGACAGGGTTTCTCTGTGTAGCCCTGGCTGTCCTGGAACTCATTCTGTAGACCAGGCTGGCCTTGAACTCAAAAATTCACCTGTCTCTTCCTCTGAAGTGCTGGGATTAAAGGCATGTGCCACCACACCCTGCTGAAGTTTTTAAAGAAAATAGAATGACTGTATTTATTAGTGCTGTTGTTGTTAATGCTTACCCTTTATCCACCTTTAATCCTAACGCTTGGGAGGCAGAGATGGGAAGATCTTTGTAAACTCAAGGCCAGCCTGATCTACATAGTGAGACCCTGTCTCCAAACAAAAGCTAATGGAAACTCTTCTCTCCCTTTGTGTAAAGCTTTGACAACATAAATTTGAATTTTGTGTGTTTTTAAAAAAAGAAACCAAAGTTCTCAGGCATTCCTTTAAAACCACCCTTATCATTAATTAAACCCCCCCCCCCTGAAAAGGGCAAGTTTGATAGACCTGCCAGCTCAAAGATCAAGTGCCCAAAAGAAAACCCTGGAGTTACACGTGAGACTTCCTGTAGGCTGTGTCTCTGTAAAGTGTGATTCAACTACAGGTGCCCATCAGGAGGCACAGGACAGTACACTCCAGTGACAGAAGCATGGAGTGCCTGCACAGCTGCCCCGCTGCTACCACGATCTAATGTCCCACCTTTCCAAACTTAGGAGTCCTTGTTTTATAACTGACAAACCATTTGGTAGCTTTACCCAGGGGCCTTCTCTGCTCTTCCCAGAAGGCACTTGAAAAGATGGAAGGCATATATTTGGTTGGCAAAATGACAGCAGATTTATTGTTTCCATCTTGTACATCGAGGTAGATGTGGTTCATAATTCCACACTAAGAAATGCTGGGCCGTAGCTTAAGAAAGTGACAGAGGTCACAATTAGTAATAAAAGAATGTCTGGAGCAAAAATGGAGTTGGATGTATGAATCAACTAGCCATATCCAAACCTACTTTGGTTTGCATTGTCTTTTCTTCCATAGCCTGTCTCACAAACGTAAGCTCTAAGCCATGCTAACCTGAGTTCATAGCTCACAGAGCGGGACCATCTAGGCCACACCACACACCTTCTGCTGTCTGTTTACCTTGAAACTGAGCTATGACATTGCCTGGAATTTTCACCTCTTTAAACCAGAGGCCCCACTCGCGTCTTCCCTTACCCTCAGAGCCATGGGCTCAGTCAGCAGCAGTCCTGTGGCAGCTGCCTTCAGCATTTGTTCAAGGTGGGTGGGGGACGAGAGAGAAAGAAGAGCAGAGCCAGCTCTTCCCTGCAGCTGTAGCTAACCAAAGCAAGCTGCAGACACAGCTCGCCCCATTTCAGTCAGTGGCCACCCTGAAGCCCTGTGTGTGGGGGGGTGCAAAGTTTCTGTGACACATTCCTCGTGGGGTGGGAGGGAAGAAACTGCATGGTGGTGGAGATGCCAGATGGTTCTTAAACCACTTTGGGAGGCTGTCACTTAGAGAAAACAAAACACAAATCGGGAATCCTTTCTTCTGGCCACCTCAGCTGCAGGAAACAGCAGGTGCAGGGGTTTCTTATCCCCTGTCCATGGTCAAAACTACATTCTGGCAGTGTTTACCCTTGGGTTCTTCTCCTACTTAAATTTACCTTAAGCCTCCTAAATTGTATTTTATTCTTTGAAGAAAATGTGTTGTGCAGAATTGTATACAGCTTGACATGACGTCCTAGAGTGGGCTAATTGTTTAAATATGGGCGTAGACAATTGTTGAAAAGTACTTTTGTTTGTATCATGGAATGAAAGTTACCACATAGACAATAGTCTATTTTCAAACCAAAACGGATTTCATCTTAAAGGGATTAATGGAGCATCGCAAAAAGAACGTTAATTTTTGTAGGGGTTCATGTTTGTGTTTATGTTTGTGGGGGAGTGTGCATGCACATGTGTGTGCAGTGGGTGGATGCAAGAGTTCAACATCCGGTGTCTTCCTCAGTTGTACTCCACCTCATTTTATGAGACAGGATCTGTCCCTGACCCTGAAGTTCATTGACTGTGCTCAACTGGCTGCCAGTGAGCTCCAGGGAGCTATTTATTCCCCTACACCCCTCCCCAAACACACACCCACCCACACACACCCACCCACCCACACACACACACACACACACACACACCCCTCATGAACTAGGATTACAGACATATACCAGCGCACCTGAAATGTTTGTGAATCCTGGGGACCAATGCTCGGGTCTTCATGCTTACATGGCGAGCACTTTACTGACTGAGCCATCTCTTCGCCCCAAACATTAATTATGTATCCCCAAACCAAAGCTGCTATCTGAGTTCAGCTGGAGAGAGACCTGGGCAGGTTTGCTTCTGGCTTTCCTGGTTGGCCTGCTTCATCTTCCCTTTCCCTTAGGGTCGGAAGCTGTGCCTTTGGGAGTGCAGGGCACTCCACGTGGCAGCACAACAGCAGGCGCCCCTCCATACAACTGCAAGCACTCTCCCCACTAAACCACCTCCTGAGTCCCTGAGTTTACTTTTTAAGAGGTCAATAAATTTCCCCAGGTCATAAGAGTTCATTTTAGAGCACAGCTAGCTCCTCCTGTTGAGTTTTTACTTTCAGAGTTTGGTCAAAAGACAGCTTTGAAATTCCTTCTGCCAAATTTGCTGCCTCTACATGGTTTTGGTAGCAGAGGCTCTTGAAAAGTTATCTTCCCACCCTCCATAGAGAAAGTACATATAAGTAATATTAATTCATGCTGTTGACATGTATGTAAGATACAAGTGTGTTATAGTAATAGCAGTGTTCGATATTGGGGTTTTACATGAGCAGACCTGCACAGTACTAATAAAAGACTGATATAGAGACAGCAAGATGGTTCATCCGGTAAAGGTGCCAAACAGTAGAAAAGAACTAACTGAAAGTGGTCCTCTGACTCCTGCATGTGTACCATGGCATGCTTACACACACCAAATAAGTGGGATTTTAGTTTTTTTCGAAGCCAGATTTAAAGCAGTACCATTGCAAGTATGTAGCATGTTTATGAAGGATTCATAAGTAACCTTTGTTTCAGGGTCTTTGTAGTGACGGTAGTTGAGTGTTGGGTGTGGTTCCTATAGAACTGAGTACACCCCGTTGAATGTGAATCCCATGTATTGTATGTTGTTAGAGACTGGATTAACTGAAGGTCTAAGTGAGTCAATTAAGGGCTTGTCTGTAATCTTGGGCTCAAAGTAGAAATGTGAGCTGTTATAGAGCCTGAATCTTGAAGGTATAAAGCCTACAACAAGTTGTTAACAATGAAAATCCTTGATTAAATTAATGTCATGTTTCTTTCTCTAACCAATTTTTTAATATTATATAACATCTTTACAGAGATGTAATATTAAAAAAAATTTTAATGGCAGGCACCTAGCCCCACAAAGTCATACCTGGTCTTGTTTTTTAGATGTATGAACATACCAAATCTGCCATGCTTTCGTCTCATTCTGCTCAAATAGAAAGTGCATAAGTTAGGCACTAGCCAGGGGTAGGGCGGCTGAGATTTGGAAAGCTGGCAATGTATAATTTCCCTTAAGTAAAATTTATTTCAACTCTGAGATAAATTTTAAAGGTGGCAAGCCTACATATGCTCCAGAATGCTAGAGACTCTGTGTGTGTGGGGGGGGGGGGGTTTAAACATGCATGCAGAGCCCTGCACTTGGAGGCCAGAGAAGGGTGTTGGGTGTCCTTCTCTGTAACTCTCTTTATTCAGTTCAGTTGAATGTAAGACCTCATGGGGTTTGGCTGGGCTTGCAGTCAGCAAGCCACAGCAATTTGCCTGTCTCTGTCATCTTCATACAGCATAAGGGTTTCAGGTGTGTCCAAGACCAAACACAGCTTGTCCTATGGGTTTTGAGATCCAAACTCAAGTTAAAGTTTCCCAAAATACAAGCTTGGGAGGACACAATCAGACCATAGTATCTCTCAGTTACAGTCTCTCCTGAGACAGGGTATTCGCCCTTTTATGACACTATGGTTCCTGGGCCTTTATGCCTTATACCCTACCTATGTAGTGTGATTGTAAGTCATTGTATAATCCATGCTAGTAGCCTTTTAGACCAACAATAACTTGGAATGACAGCTTGCTAGAGCTTCACCAGTAAATTATCGTAAGTGGCTTATAGCAGAGTACATTTTTTTTTCTCTCATAGTTGCAGAGGCCAGAAGTTTGGAGTCATAGTGTCAGCTAAGCTGCACCTCTACCAAAGGCCCGAGGGTAAATGCATCCTTGGCTCTCTCGTAGCTTCTGGTGGTTGCCAGTAGTCTTCAGTGGTCCTTGATTGTGGCAATGTAGCTCTACAATCTGTCTGTGTGAAAAGTTCCATCATCTTAGGAGGAAACAAATCATTGGATTGGGGCTTACCCTTATCCAGTATAGTGTGGGTTTTTGTTTTCTTTTTTTAAACTGAATCACATCTACCACTGTCTTGTTTCCAAATAAAGTCTCTCTCTCTCTCTCTCTCTCTCTCTCTCTCTCTCTCTCTCTCTCTCTCTCTCTCTCACACACACACACACACACACACACACACACAGATCTCTAATGCATAAGTGGAAAACAGCAGAGCAGACAACCTGATACTTGGGTATTTATTTATGTACTCTCAAGCCAAGCAGCCTTGAGCTCTCAGCCATTTGTGCTATGGGTGTTTATTTTCACTGTTGATATCTTTCTTACCTGAAACACTTTCCTGTGCCACCGAAACCCTAGCTAATCAATTACATGGTCACTGCCATAGCATTTCCTAAGCATGTTTCATCTTATAAACTTAACTTGCCCCTCGGGGCCATCGTTTTCTTCCTCAGCATTCATAGTCCACTTCCTATTAGAATCAAAGTAAATTACATCCAAGTGTTTTCAAGCATTGAGTCTGGCCCACACTTCTCAAGTCCTGCACTTTGTTCTACACATCTGGATGTTAGGCTTACATCAGAGTGTGCCAAATTCTCTTATTCTAAAGAGCTACATTATCTCAGATTCTCTCTACCACTTGAACCTCCCTAGGATGCTAAAGGCTGGCCAGGAATCTGACACCTGTGTGCTCTCAGGACCATGCCTAGTGATATTTTGAATTCTTCTTTAACTAAAATTGTGAGAGAGGCTCAAAGCAGCTGTCACACACTAGCTCAAGTATCACGTTCATCCCAGATGTAATTTCTTTGACTTGCATGATGACCTTCTTACAAGAAAATTAATTATTAATTATTTAATAGTAAAATTCGCAAAGAATACCTAGCTTTTTGTGAAACCAGGGGCTCTATAATATGGGAGCCGTATTTCTGCACTGGCTGGAGCTACAGAATAGCTAGCTAATAAGACAAAGCAGTAGGCTGTTCCATAGGCCAGCCAGAACCACTTCCTTTTTCTATGTTACTTGTAGTGGCCCCTGCTTACATGTCCCACCTGTGCCAGGTTTTAGGAATTCAGGCAAATGTTCTTATTGATGTAACCTGGGGTCAGGGGCATATTAAACATACTCAAGTAATTAAAGGAAAGGCCGCTGGTTTCTTCCTCTGCTTTACACTGCCTTTTGGTGATCTCCACCAGGACTTTCAAGCTCCACAAGTCATTGCACAATTTCAGTGAACACTTTCAGTCAACCTGCTGGATTCCAGACCCTTCCTCCCTTTTATGTCTCTGGGGTTACCCACAGAACTGAATTGTTCAAACATAGTTCGGTCTCACGTGTCTCTGTTAAGCTTGGTTTCATTGTTGTAGCACAAGCCATTCCAGAATTGTCAATGCTTTTTGCTAGCCAGTCTTGCCTCTAGTATCTTTTCTTGCTTCTGTGCTTTACCCTTTGCTCCTTGACTTATAGGATTTTTTTTTTACCTCAAGCTAGAACTATCTCTATAGAAATTCTATATCTGAGATTCTTACCAAAATCCTTATGGTTTTGCCATTCAGAACATCTCTGATCATCTCTGATCAGAGTCTCCTTTATGTTGTCCTGTTCTGTTCATTTCCTGTAGAGCTTTCAGTAAAGGTCTCTTTTTTTTTTTTATAGTTTAATTCTTTTTTTTTTCAACTTTTATTAGATATTTTCTTCATTTACATTTCAAGTGTTATCCAGAAGGTTCCCTATACCCTCCCCCCTCCCGGCCCTGCTCCCCTACCCATCCGCTCCCACTTCTTGGCCCTGGCGTTCCCCTGTATTGGGGCATATAAAGTCTGCATGACCAAGGGGCCTTTCTTCCCACTGATGGCCAACTAGGCCATCCTCTTCTATATATGCAGCTAGAGACATGAGCTAAGGGGGTACTAGTTAGTTCATGGTTATTCTTCCACCTAGAGGGTTGAAGACCCCTTCAGCTCCTTGGGTACTTTCTCTAGCTCCTTCTTCCTTGGGAACCCTGTGTTCCATCTAATAGCTGACTGTGAGCTTCCACCTCCATGTTTGCCAGGCATTGGTATAGTTTCCCCCGAGACAGCTATATCCGGGCCCTTTCAGCNTTATTGTTTTTAATAGCTGAGTAGTACTCCATTGTGTAAATATACCAAGTTTTTTGTATCCATTCCTCTGTTGAGGGACATCTGGGTTCTTTCCAGTTTCTGGCTATTATGAATAAGGCTGCTATGAACATAGTGGAACATGTGTCCTTGTTACCAGATGGAATATCTTCTGGATATATGCCCAGTAGAGGTATTGCAGTATCTCAAGCAAAGACCTCAGCATTCCAAAGAAGGCCTCTCTAGCCTTGCCCAGAATCCTTAGCATCCACAAACACTCCCTCGGCTCTCCATTATCCTCTACAACATTTTCATACTCCAGCCAGCCAACCCAAAGTCATGACCATGTCAAAGGACATATTTTAAAACATGCACAAGTGATTTTGTTGTGATAGCTCTACTTAAAAAGTGGTACCGGAGTGGATCAGGGGTGCGGATTGTCGGTGAAAGCTATGGAGCTTGGAGAGAAGGTCAGATGCAGGCAATGCCAGTGTTTAGCTGTATGATCTTCATACATCCTATGGTTTTCTGCCCTGCAGGGGACTGGGTAATTCCATAGAGTCCTCGGCGGCTGGCTCTCCAGTGTATACAATCAGTTGATAGGACACCAGGTAGGCAGAAAGATGTTTCTTTAAGAAAGTTGACTTGATCTTTAGGTACAAGCTCCTCCAGTATAGTCAAGTCAGTTACTTCAGATAGTTATTACCTCATCATGGAAAGGGGCCAATAAAAGCTCAGACCTTTCAGGCTGTGGAACTGGCTTATAAATTGGGATAGACAGAGTAGCTGTAGTTTCTCCAAATTTCGAAATGTTACATGTTCTCTGGTAACACTAACGTGTGTTCTGTGTTCTGCATCTTGTTAAAATTCTCATGATGTGTCCTTGTAAGACTGCTGGCCTGCAAGCAGGGAACGTGTTGTTGGTTATCTGTTAGCAGTTAGCTCAGCTGGTTGAGATCCAGGACTTTGGGATCGGGCCCCACATGAGACAGTTGACTTTGTGCACAGCAGCCCCTGCCTGCACCCATGGTCACTTGAGTGAGTGCACTAGATCAGGGGGCATAGGTGTGAGCAGGCCTGGCATAGGCTGTCCTTGCTGCTCTAGTCACTCGGGCCATAGTCTTTTCATGGGGTCTCTGACCTCAACCTTGTTTCAAATTATCAATGGCTAGCATAGTGCTAAGCCATCTATTGTGTGTTCCTCAAATATCCTGATGGCCTTTCACCCACCCAACCGTCCTCTGAGTCTATTAACATTGTGGAAACTCTGATAAAAAATATGGCATTCTCGAAACTGGCTTCAAAGTGCTTTGCTACATGAGTACATTCCCTCACTCGTGTCCAGATAGTATGTGATTTATACTTCCCTTTCGCAAAGAAGTTGGCTGAGGATGTTGCTTGACTTTGTTTAGGGTCAGATTGACAAAGCAGGGCTGCTTTCTATGTCTGTCAGAGCTGTCACCCGGTGTACCCAACTGCCTCTGCCCCAGCACAGTGCAGGATACAGAGCAGAGCTGAGATTTCAGAAACTCGGATAAGACCTGTTTGGGTTTATGAAACTGCCCCACTCCAGGCTCTTATATGGGTATGGTTTTCATGAGGTCACTTCTGCAAGTAGGCGGAGACTATTTGCCCAATAGTCAAGTGGGGCAGATGTCTGTTCTTGGATGTCCCCAAGACTTCCCATTAGCGACCTCCTCTCTGTCTTGGCAGCTGGGGTTGTGCAAACCCGAGGTCCTTACTGCTCGGCCATTGGATCCTCTGGCTTATAGTTCAAATACAGATTTCCAAAATAAACAGGTTAAGAAGTCTCTCTCATCTTTTCTCCTCTGACTTCCCAAGCACCTTGTCACCATCTCAGTTCAGTCGTCCTCAAACTCGTAAGCAGAAGGCACAAGCTGAAAAATGTCTTTTGTTAGAACACAGTTAAAAACAAGTCTTTCTCTTAAGTCTCTGTCATCAGAAGCGGAGAGGATGAAAGCCAGGACCCTTTGGCAAGCTTGGGGAGCAAGGTACCACGGAAGTACTTGCAGTCCTTCCTTGGTTTGGAGAATGAGCTGGACTGTGTGACTCAGCCTGGCCTTGAACTTGACAACCTCCCCGCCTCAGCCTCCGGAGTACTGAAATTGCAGGCCAGCCCCAGCATTCCTGGGATTCTCTGAAGTTGAAGTGTGCTCCTTGAGTGTGTTTAGCATTGAAGGAATCCTCTCCTCCTGCTCGCTCATACCTGAGTGCCCGAGTCAGCTGCAACTGGAGCAAGGCATCTGGTGTAAATTCATGGAGGGCCCTTAGCCACATTCCTGTGATTTTCTTTGCGATTTCACAGATAGATGGGAAATGAAGGCTGCTTTAGGGTAATTGCTCCGTTACCTAGTCAGCACTGCAGAGGAAGGAAGGCCTGAAGCTCCACTTGACTGCTGAAGCAGTGAAATCCACCTGGGAGTGGATGACCTCATTAGCCAGTCCAGATTTCTTCTGTATCTAGCTTCAGGGAAGCCATCATTTTAAAACGCATGCCCTTTTTAAATCCTCTTACAGGGGTTTAAAACTTACCATCCTCTGAAGCTACAACAGGACAGGGTCTGCCCTCCACATCCGTTTGGAGAGAGTGAAAAGGCACATTTGTCATTTGTTCCCGTGGCTTCTCTTTATCCTCATTTCTCTGAGCTGTCACTTCTTAACATATGCATCTTTGCTTTTGGACTTTCAGGAAGAAATGTTTTCACACCTGAGACATCAACAGCCCTGTGCTAGACCCTAAGCAGAGAAAGACAAAGGCTTTGTCCTCTGCAGATGTGGGATGTAGTTCAGAGGTCACAGATTTAAAACAGCTGTATGAGCAGGAGTTCTGGGAGTGAGCAAGAAGGAAGCAGGCCCAGGAGAGACTGGGACCTTGTCAAAGTGGCAGCTCAGTCACATCTGAAGAGCTGCAGGTGACTTGAAGCCACCTAGGACACTGGTCCAACAGCATCAGGGTTTCCTGTTGGTCAAGACAAATCAGAAACCCAGATTTTGTGTGTGTTCCACCTCCTGATTCTTGGAGGAGGTGGGGGAGCCATGCTAGCTACTAACTCCGGTTCAACTGCATCCTGTGGGCCCAGCAAACATATATGTGGGCTGAATTCAACCCATGAGCCTCCATTCGAAAAAGTGTGTTCTAGTTAGTGAGGTAAATTACACATGCATGAAGTCATTGATTTAAAATGCAGCCCACGTGACTAAGAGCCTCAGTGTGTGACAGGGGAGTTCAGAGAAAAGGGAAGGAAGGCTACGGAGGGGCACAGGTGCTCCAGGCGGTGTGACGTCAGCCTGCCCAGCATGCTGGTGGAGCTTCCTCAGGGTGAGATTGCAAGGGCCTCACAGGCAACACTGAGCTCTGGGACCTGCTTCTAGCTGTGATCTGGGTGTGATGGAAACTTGGCTCCCACTCTTCTTTCTTTCTTCCACACTCACTACCTGTTGACTCTTAAGGCAGCTCACCCAAGAGCTCCACTTGTGCCACCCGTTTACAAGTCACGCATACTATTTCCTCTTATTTTTCTCTTTTTTCCTCCAATATAATGTTTTTCTTTATAGAAAACGTAAAGTTGTCTCTACTCTCACTAGAACAGTAAACATGGCTGACCATGAAGCATGAGAGGACTGTTACTGTGGACGTTGCCATCTGTGCTGTATACGATAGCGTGTCCTTACTGTCTTGGGAGTCAACAGCATGCCATCTGACTAGCTTGTTGCTCAGACTCCAGACGTGGCAATTGTGATTTCTCCCTTTAAATCCCTCTCTTCTTTAAAAGAAACTCTAACCAGATTAAATTAAAGACTTTTAAGCTTCTGCCTCACACTGAACACTTAACAATCAACATTCTGATCAGAATATCCACTTCTCCAGAATCTGACCTTCTTTAAGGGTTTCTTTAATTTGGAGACCTCATTCACAATCATTGTTTTATTTATTTCATACAGTTTGCAAGATTAGAAGTCATCTACATAAAACTTCACCAAAACTCTGGGCATGGGACAAAACACAAAACAAATTTTGAAAACATGACATTTCTTTTTTCTGTAAAAATGGAGCATTTCAAGGAGATGGACTGGTGTGTTCTGTTATTCAAGAATACGAGTCAATCTAACCAAATGTGAAAATCATGCTACATGTGTGTCCCCAGAACTTAGAAGTAAGTTCTCTCTGTCGGAGCCCTTGCTGCCAGAACTGAGTGTTTACACTTGAGGGTGGAAAAAAATACTTGTAAATTCTCTCAAACCCAACAGACTTAAGCTTCTAGAAGGGCTGGTGGAAGCATTGTTCAGATTTGTTTTCCTTTCAGCATGTCTGTTCTCTGAGATCCAGAAACAATGGAGACTTTGACAGTGAGTCTGAGGTCTGCTCTAGCCCTTCAAGGGCTCTTTCCTTTTAAGGCTACTGAACTGTCTTCTCGGAATGTATTTGGGATTTCATGGATTGGGAAGGAGGAGGATGTATCAAGTAAACATTTCATGAATTTCTGCTTTGCAATTTAACTTACTAAACAGACAGAAACCTCGGAGTACTTCCTGTGTATCTTAAAGGACCAATTTGTCACCAGCTCCAGGCCTCCACTGGCTTTTTCCAGCTTCCCTTCCCAACAACCTCACACAAACGCTGCTTCTTTTTTTCTTTCTAACTTTGAAAACACTTCTCAGGTGTCGGACCAATGTGGCTTGCCAGGACCATGCTGGATTCAGTGCTCTGGGGCCTATTGACTTCGTATATGGCATAGCTGGTTTTCATTCTTTAAGTTTTAATAAATACAACCCTAGGTTCACAGAACTTGCTTAAGGTCCTCATAATTCTCCATAGCCTACAAGGGGAAGGAAGGAAGGAAGGAAGGAAGGAAGGAAGGAAGGAAGGAAGGAAGGAAGGAAGGAAGGAAGGGAGGAAGGAAGACACTGAGACACTGAGACACTGATCAAAGACTTGGAAAATGTTCACGGTTCAAATGGTGCACATGGTTTCTGCTTGGTGCTTTTTTTTAACATCACAGACATTGAGGGAAGGCTGGCAAGTGGTACTCATGTATAAGAATACTTCTAGTAAGTTCTATGTTGTGATCTACCACATATGACTCAAGTGACCAAACAGCTAAGTTTTGAAGAAATTCTGCTGAATTTTCACAGAGTGACTAGTTTGGAAATCAGAGGTTTGAATCAAAAACAAGTAACCCAAATAAACAAACAAAAATGCAATTTTGATACTGCTTGTGCAAGATATACCTACAAATATATGTTGTGCACACACCCAAGCCATGTGCATAGCAGAGTCCAGTGCTATACACTATGTATTGTAGAACCTTGCATACAATGTCTAAGGACGCAGAGAATGATGCTGCAAAAGGAATATACTATAAGGCGGGAGCGAATGGACAGGAATGTGATGGAGATACACACTGAACAGTTAGTGTGATATTTTATTGGCAACTTGTTGCGGATGCTACCTCTTTGTTGCTCAGAATGTGGGCTGATGCTGTACGTGTCAGCATCGAAAATGTAGATTTTCTAGGCCCATCCATTACCTACTGAATCCAAATCTCTGGAATGGAGACGAGCTAGCCATCAGTGTTCTATTAAACTGCTGACTTTTTGCCCCTATAACTTGAAAACCACTACTCAGAAATCCTCTAGATGGATTCTAAGGCACACTATAACCTCCACCATGGACAGTGTGGGGAGCATACGTGGCTTTTCCTCTCAAAGAAATTCTTGTCTCTTTTCCTTGCCTTTGTCTCCACAGCTGAATTCTGTCTAGTGCTTCTGATAGTTAGGAGCTGGCAGAGCTCCCTTTATTTTCTGTGGTATGTGTATAATACCCAAAATGTCCTTCCACAACTCTTTTGGAGAATTTTACTTCTCTTTCTCCCTTTTTGAATGAGAGTCAATCATTAACTTATAGAATCACTTCTAGAAAATTCAGTGTGCTTCAGGTAGCCATTACACATTTCTCTCCTTCCAGGGGTCTCAGTTGCAAAGAATTCGTAGAGTGCTAAAGTGTTTTGTTTATGTGGGCAGCCATTTGCCATGTGGTGAGATTAAAAACAGACTAAATAAATGTTTTGGTGATGTCGTGGGTAGTGGTGATTAAAGCAAGAATTATGTGAAGCTGCCTGTTAGCCACCCGGGGTCCAGATGGAATTCTGAAACCCTGGGGTACACCAGGAAGGCGTCTTTATGACTATCTTCATAGACTATTATCTTATTTACTCCAAGGAGAATCTGCTCCAAGAGACTGTTTTCTTCAGAAAAACACATGAAAAATACGTGTCCCAAACAGACTTGCTCAGGTGCACTTTGGTAGGGAAGAGCAAGCGTGGAGTCTAACTCCCCATCCCAGGACCACTGAGAAACAGTCACTCAGAATATGGGAGCTGTGCAGCCAGTCTGCCTTCGGTTCCAGATCTCATTTATGAAATGGGAAGAGCTCCTGTGTTCACAATTTGACCCAAAATAGGGGGTCCTACTTCAAGCAGGATAAACTGTGCCATAACCACACACACACACACACACACACACACACACACATATATATACCCTTCCTGTCCCTTCTTGGCACATCTACACATTACCACTGCCTTGTTACTTTTCTGTCGCGGTACAAAGCATGGTGACCAAAGGCAGCTTAAGGAAGAGTGAGTGTATCTGTGCCTGCAGTTCCAGAGAGATGAGGGCATTGTGGTGAGGAGGCTGTGGGCAGCAAGCAGCAGGTATACCACAGCAACCACAGGAGGCTGCGGGCTCCCATCTTCAGTACACAGACACAGTGCACAGAAGGTGCAGAGGAAACCGTGATGGCCTTGCAGTCCAAGGCCTGCGCCCAGAGATATACTTTCCCCACAAGGCCACACCTCCTAAACCTTCCAGAAAAACACCAACAGCTGGGGGCCAGGTAGTCAGATGCCCCACACTATGGGAACCATTTACCATTCAAACCACCACATTCTCTATTGACTCTGGGATCTTTGTCTGTTGAGCTCACAAGTTCAGTTAATGTCAGCAGCTACCCACACAGTTCTGGCGTGCAGTGCATCAGCTGTGAGGTTCTGATAGGATATTTTGGACTCAAAGCTTTTTCTCTCAAAGTTGAAAAACTTATGTATTATGTTAAAGTTTAAGTCAACTTTGCTTTGAACATAGATTAATTTCTTCTCTTCTTCACATACTAGGGCAGGAACATAGTACTTGGTGGCAGTTTACTATGTTGGGGCTGAGTGATTAATGTTTTCCTGAGGAGGGTTAGTTATGAGAATAGAGTAGAATTATCCTCTTCTTAAAGGAATATTTTTGGGTGTCTTACAGACAGGTACCTTTTAAAGGGCATAATTCAGATGACCCAGGTATGGAAAAGGACATGCAGTTAAGTATTCAGCATGAGAGGGACACATCATGTGCACGGCTCCAGGACACTCGTGTAGATATTCTAAAGGGCATGCTCATAACAAGACCATGGGAGGCTAGAACAACAGCGAAGATAAACCAGACTGTTGCCCCTTTTTTGCAAGCACTCTAGCACAGAGAACACTATCAGAATTCCATGAATTAGTAATATAAAAACATTGAGATTTTTTTTAATCCATAGGTTATCAGTTCAGCCTGTTCTCACCCTCATCCAGCAGGTGGCGCTATAAAACAGACGGATCTGATAGATCAGGGACCAGCTTGTGATCCAATCCTAACTTTACCAAGTATCTACATGACTGTCACCAGTTATCAGTTGACACACTTGAAAATCTACACAACAGACCAGTGGTTACCTTTAGTTTGTCATCTTCTGTAAGGCTGCTGCTTCGGTTAAGACTGGCAGCGTTAGGCGCTCGTACAGCCGTTAGCAGAGAGCTCTCAGCACTAGCAGAGTCAGTGGTGTCCTTTAAGAGTGCCAGCTGCATTTCTGCACCTGGCTTTAGAATGGAGCCTTTCTTCCATCTGGGGAGAAAGCCACCGTTCTCAGGATCCAGGTGTAGGTCTGCTTAGCCTCCCTGCTTGAGAACGGATCTATTAACTTCTTGAATGAATTATCTTGTTTGTGCAACACTGTCACCTCGGCCAGCCATTTGCTGCTATTCTACTCTGGACAAGCAGGAGATTAGAAGATGGGAAGGGAATTGCCCATTGTATCCCAGATCTTTCTTTTTAGAAAGACAGTCTATTGTTTTCTCTCTCTCTCTCTCTCTCTCTCTCTCTCTCTCTCTCTCACTGTGTGTGTGTGTGTGTGTGTGTGTGTGTGTGTGTGTGTGTGTGTGTTGGCATGCGCACAGTTGAGACAGTGGCCCAGTCAGCAGGCTGGTGGCTGCTTGCACTGCCTCCTGGGGTACCAGACAAGCTTGTTCTCCTAAGAGCTCTCACTGCTGCTTCAAGGCCCTTAATAGTTTCCTGGCCCTGCCTCTCAGGGAATGTCGTCATGGTCTGGGGGAACAAATAAAAATACATCAAACCTGTTTTGACAGACATCATTTCCGCCAGAAATTTCACAATTTGGGGTGGGGGCGCAGAGTAGAGAGCTTGTCCATTCATGAGGGTGTAATCAGAAATTTCCTCTAAGAGAGCAGAAACAACCACACTGGACCTGAGAGGGAAGACACAAAGCTATCCAGCTCATTCTGACAAACTCAGGCAGCAATTTGTCTGCTGGACCCTGCAAGTGTGAGTGAGCATGCGCTCTCCTGCTCTCGCGCACGCTCTCCCTCCCCCTTCTCAATTAGCATCTTCTTAACTCTGCTCCTCTTAGCACTAGAGTTCAAGTCCCAGGGCCTTGCTCTTCTCCACAGCCTCTGCCTCCTTCACCTCAGAGTAAGCTCACATGTTAGCTTAAGGGAGTGACTTCCACCACAGCACCATTGATCACTGTGCATGAGTGGAGGCTTTCTCTCGGGGTTTTGTCTGGGTATGATGTTTCCTTTTTAAAGTCCTGTATAATCCCACTTTTGCTTCTGTTTCTTTTGCTTTTAGTTGAAGTTCTTTTTATAAGAGAAAGGGCTTGCTTGAGGGCTTTTTACTGTGAATGATGATGTTTTGTTTTTATTTTGCTTTTCTGAGACAAGATCTTGAGTAGCAGGCCAGACTGGCCTCCAGTTCAGGATATAGCCAAGGATGCCCTTGAACTGTTTCTGATCTACTGAGCTCACAGGCCTCGGCCACCACTTCTTGTATGGTTTTATAAAACAACATGCTTTTTTACTTACATGGACCTGCATCTCCAAACTTGCAGTTTTGGGCTTGTCTCCTGTTTCAAACATGTTACTATCAACTTATGCTAGAGGAATAGAAGAAAAACCGCACTGTTACTATCAACTTATGCTAGAGGAATAGAAGAAAAACCGCACTGCTTCATCCTGACTTTCTCTTTCTCCATCTGTAAAGGATTTGCTTTTCTCTAGCTAGCTGGGCGAGATGTAGGTGGAGAAGAGAGTGAGGAACAGGGACCGTGACCTCCTGTTCTCTGCAGGAGAGCTGCCTGGGCAACTCAGTTCCTTGCTGCTGTCAGCCTCTGCCTCCTGCTGAAGCTGGGTCCCTCCCTAAGAGGAAGAGGAAGTGGGGCTACTGGGTCCCCCCTGCAAGCCTACGGGGGTTCCCAAGCATTCACTAAAACATACCAAAAAGAAAGAATAGAGGAAGTTCAGAAAAGCCAAAGCATGAGGTTGCCATACTAATGTCTAGTCAGAGGCCAGGCCAGCTTTAAATAAAGTTCTGGAGTCCGGGATGGAAACCAGACTCCTGACCGATCCTTTTAGTCCATGTTTAAACCTTCATTTTACTGAATTCCAAAAGCACTGTTCCCTAACCCAAGCTATGTCTTAAGTGGTCCTTGTCCAGTGTCCCCTCCTTATTTCCACTGTCATGTGGTTCTTCCCACTTGCTGTCTTCCCCTCACCTGCCTCTGGTTCTTATCTTCCTCCTTGGTCGAAACATCTCTGACAGCTTACACCCTGGAGAAGTGATGAGACTTCCAAAGGGTTCAGAAACAAGGGGCACCCAGCTGCATTATTTGCCACCTGTGAACCCTTCAGTTGGTGTCCTCAGCAAAGCTTTGCCAGATGCGATGATTAAATTGTTGTGATTTGACATCCTGGAGCATAGACTAACACAGAATGTAAACACCTCTTCCCTGCAGAGGTTCATGGGATCGTCTGTCCCTATACCAGGCAAGTGAGCTCAATGTTACCTTTCCATCCTTCTATGCTAATCCAGATGCACAGGCTGGATGTGTGACCCTCGAAGTGTTCTATGGATACTTTAGAATTAGGCACCAAATTCTCAGCTAAAGTACAACTGTGAGCCTACATCTGTCACCCCACTTTTCCTGGCCTTTGGATTAAGTGCATTATGGACTCGATCTGACACAGACAGGCGTATCTCGGTGACCACCTGGCCGGGTTGTCTCTGTGAATTCCTTGATACAGGGTTGTGCTTGACTTTGGCCCTGGGAGCTTGGGAGGGAGTTGCCTTTGGTCCTAACTCACTGGCTCCTGGTCTCCTCGTGGGACAGATTGCACTCAGGGCTCTCAGCAGTGCTTACCTTACAGTGTTTTTAAAGCTGTTTCAACATTCTCTGGCATCCCATTCCAGATCTCAACTAGCAATAGCCTCATTCTCCCTCCGGGTAATACAGTCTTCTTTGCAGTAAGATAGAACTGTGTCTTGCTTTCTGAAATGGGATAGCATACCTCAGCTAAAACACAGGAAAAGCAGGACGGGAAGAACTTTCATCACTGGCCTCCTGTAATAATATGCCCTTATTTTCAATCCTTTACCAAAGAAAGAAGGTCTTCCATGTGGAGAGACCCATGACAGCTTAATTGGAGAAATCATCTTGCCAAGTAACTGTTTTCATCTCTGTTGCCACTAAAGAAAAACTAGCTAAAGGAGGAAATGTCTATTTTGACTCATGGTTTCAGAGGTCTCTGGCCACAGGCAGCTGACTCCATTGTTTTAAAGCCTGTTGTGAGGCAGCACATCACGGTAGAAGACATGTGGCAAATCCGATCTGCCTTGGCAGCTAGGAGTCACAGAAATAGCATATTTCAGTAACCAACGTTCACCAAGCAGGCCCATCTGCCAGTAGTTCATTCATGAATTGATCAGAGCTTCACTGATGGATGGAATTATACCCTTAATAACCCAGTCACTTCTCAAAAATCTGTTCAGTTGGCAACCATTTCTTTAACACATCAGCTTTCAAGATACATTCTTGGTTTCAAACCATAACAACCCTAGCCTGCTTCTTCTAACTTACAATTGAAAATGGAACCAGAATGTGTGAGCACTCGAAAATGCTTGAATAGCACTTCCAAATGGGTCTTAGGTTCATTTAATGTATATGTCTTAAGAGGCAAAGTATAATTAATGTATTTGTTTGAAACTTGGAAATTTTCATGTTCCATGTATCTGCCTACTACTTACAAAGAACCCTTCCATACAATAGAGACCTCCCCTTTTCTGAAGAGAAAGTGGATTATGGGAGGAGGTATGGTGGGAGAGGAAGTACTGGGAAGAGGGGGGAGTAAATTTAATTAATAATCAAGAAGAACCCTTCCATAGCATAAGAGAGAACTGCTGGGCCTGGAGTCGCAGGCCTGCAATCCCAACTGTTCAGGAGACTTAGCAGGAAGACATCGAGGCCTATTGGCCAACTAACTGTGAGAGACACTGAGAGTCTCAAAATCAAAACTAGGCTCAGCAGGTAAAGGTGCTAGCCACCAAGCCAGCTGACCTGAGTTTGATACCTGAGCCCACATAACTAAATGGAGAGAACAGGTCATCTCTGATCTCCACACAACCTTCTGTGGCATGCAGACACACACACACAAATATGTAACTTACAAAATTTTAAATAGAAAATAAAAGAAACTTGGGATGTAGGTCAAGAGTAGAACAGCCTATGGTCTGTGACTACTTTGTTGCAGCAACCACAGAAGCTGAACCATCCACCATCCATTATATGACTGTTAACATTTGCTGGATTGGGACTAAATGAAGCCAATGTGTATGTTTAAGTACAAATGTGGTAAATTAGAAGATTTGGACAGAAAGGCGAGGGGCACTGGTAGGCATAGTTTAAGACCAAGAAATCTGGAAGTCTTTTTCCTTCAGATTTTCAACTGAAAGCAGAATAAGGAGCTCTGGCCAGTGGGAATTCTATGAGTACCTTCATTCGGTGTGTTTGGTCAGCCTTTCTCAAAAGCCAGAAAGTTTCAGTGCTACTAAGTACCCAGCTGTGTCCTTGCTACTGTGACCGCCAGGGTTCACATCCCAGCACAGCGCAGAATCCATGGCGGTCTGCAGGACTTCCCATTCGGCCTTCTGTGGATCTTGGCAGGAGAGGACTTTATTAAGAACCTTCCTACTCTTTTAAGCTTGTGTCCTTTTCCTATTAAAACCCTAGAGTCCAGCATTCATTAACTAGCTTTCTCCACCTCGCTTACACACCAGTGTTCTCACACATGGAGGATGTAATGGTTTTCCTGTTTCCGTTCTGGGCGACAGTTTGCAAGCTGGTGCTCCTTCCGCCTTTTCGGTCTTGCATGTATTAAAGCAGATCGCCTTCCACAGTTAACTACAGTGAAAGGTTTGGACAGGCTACCCCCCCACCCCTCCATAACTGGAAACTATGAAGCAGATCCTGTTTATAGATGTGTAACCTCCAAAGCAGCTGATATGCTGTGGTCCTTAGAGACTAAGAGCTGGTTTCCCAGCAGTGGCAGCGGCACTCTAAATCTGAAAGCCCCCGTGAGCCCTGCAGGCAGACGGGAGCCCTGTGCAGCTTTCCTAGGACTGCCCCAGACTTCAGAGCCTCCACACCGCACTCGGGATGACAAGATCTGAGAGTGTGACTTCAGAAAAAATTGGGGCCATCTTCTTTATGCATTAAATATCCTTTAAAATCTGTTTTACAGAGGAATTTTTCCACTCTAAAATGTAACCTAAATGCATCTGTATATCTTACATTCACTACTTGCTCGGAATCTCTTATCTCAGTCCAGAAATCCTTTTTACAAAGTTGTTCTATAGCCAGTATGTTCGGCAAATTGCTTAAAAACAGAACCAAAACCTTTTTCCCTTAAAGCAAGTACTAAATATACCTAGAAATAAATATCTGTGCATTTTTTGAAGTTTAGTTTTTATTTTTTTAATCTTGTTTTGTATGCCAAATAATTTTATTTTTCTTTTCTAAAATGACTACTTATAAAGCTTTGTTTATAGCCTCTGTATCTTTCATGATTTATTTCATTGGTTTTTATTGGTTTCTCTTTGTTTAGTTTGCCTTGGGGACAAGCCCAGATTCCCCTACCAGGGATATTAGTTGATAGAAACCATTGAAACCAGAAGTAGACAGCCTGAAGCACTCCCTAGCCAGTTTTTGCTAAAAGAGGCAACATTAATGATGGTTTACTTAACAAATAGCAGACTCTCAGTAAACGTGTGTGTGTGTGTGTGTGTGTGTGTGTGTGTGTGTGTGTGTGTGTATGTCTCGCCCATCCACACATATACATACGTATGGACATTCTGTGATCACTGTACCACACCTTGTTTTTTGAGACGGGGTCTCTCGCTAAACCTGACAATTCCTAACTAGACTGGCTATCCAGGGAACTTCAAGGATCCACCTGTCTGGGTCTCCCCTCTGCCCATTGCTAGGATTGCGGAGGGGACCACCATGTTCACCTCCCCCCAACACACACACTCTCAGGTTCCGTTGCTTGTACAGCATGTGCTTCTCTGGCTGAGCAGTCCCCACAGATCCAGACGTTTTCTTTTTAGTCCTGGGGGTTGTATTTAGGTCTTCCTTTTAAAAGTTTCTCTTTCTTTGGATGCTTTATAGTTAATGCTGATAGTTAAATGCTAAAGAAGACAGACATTAGAGCTTGTTATGAATCAAAGAGCCTAAAGGGCAACAAATTTTTAAAGCTGCCCAACAATTGAAGGGAATAGAAATATAAACGACTTGACATCTCTAAGAACTCTGGCCAACAGTTCTCAGGTTGTTGAAACAATAAGTCCGGGGGAGAAAGTTTAAAGAGATGTGTTTGAATACTGAACTACTGAACGGTACTGGTTATTCTGTGTTCTGCTAGTTATTTTGCATTTAGTTACAACTTAAGACTGGTTCAGAGGGTAGTGGCACTTCTGGGTAGAGGCAGTTGGGCACAGGCCTGATGACCAGAATTCAGTGGCCAGATCCCACCCACTGGCCAGAGACAATCCACGCCAAGAGTTGTCCTCTGACCTCCACACACTCGCCGTGGCAGGCACGCACAGACGGATGGACACACACTAAATTTAGAAGTAACTTAATATTTGAAGAGAGCTCCATGTACTGTTGTCCCAGAGATTTGCATTTACCTGTCCCTCATCCATCCCCACCAAGATGGCAAGCTCAGGCTTAAGACCTGAGGGAAGCAAAGCCTTTCCTCTTTTAAGACAAATGCTTGCAAGGCACAGGGGAAAAGCCAAGCTTGCTCATTAGCCTGAGGCCGCTTGTTGGGCCAGTTACTTTTAGAGTGGTGTTTTTCCCCCCTCAATCTATGTATTTGGCAGGGAGAGTGGAAAGGACTGAATGGTCTCTCAGTGTGTGAGGATGTTATGTCATCCTGTCCAGGGGCTACTTACTCATTCTTGCTCCTGCTCCTGGCCTGTCTGACTTACTCCTTTTACCTCCTCCTCTTCCTGCACTTCTTTCTCTGTTTTCTCTCATCTTAACCTCCTTGTAACACATGAACCAAGTGAAGCCATGCCCAGAATATGAATTAAGTTATTAGGAAACAATCACATAATGTGATACTAACTTATCTATAAAGATACAATTTACAGATGTAGAGAATTTCAAACTAAAGGGAACAGAAACCAGGACCTGTTAGTGCCTGGCTTTAGGCTGATTGGCTCTGCATTTCTATAAGGGGATGGGGAATATTTGAACTGTTAGCTTCTTAGGCTGACACTCTTGAGCATGAGGATTCTTGGGGGCTGAACTGGAGCCCAGAGTTCTTCCTTTCTAGTCAGCTCTACAGGCAATTCTAAGATGGCAGCCTTTGGACCTCACTTTGAAGTTGGGGTGTTGTGTCATCTCTTAGACCCCCTCCTGTGTGGAACTCTTGGTCCTAAGTCTTCCTTCAACCACATGGCTCTGGGCAAAAACTATTTTTCCTGGAAGTGCACTGTTTTATCCTCCCTGTGAATAACTGGGGAGGATATCTGTGAGTCATCTTGCCTCTAAAACTGTAGCCAGTAATTTCGATCAGAGTTAAAAATACCTCCTATCACTGGTAAGCAGAATTCTGTCTGCTTTAACTCTCGCCATACACCTCTCTGCCTCGGTACATATGCTCCCCTGAGTTCTCAGATGCTCTCCTGTTCTGAGCTCTCAGATGCTCCCCTGTTCTCAGATGTTCCCCGTTCCGAGTTCTCAGATGCTCCCCTGTTCCGAGTTCTCAGATGCTCCCCTGTTCCGAGTTCTCAGATGCTCCCCTGTTCCCAGATGCTCCCCTGTTCCAAGTTCTCAGATGCGCCCCTGTTCTCAGATGCTCCCCTGTTCCGAGTTCTCAGATGCTCCCCTGTTCTCAGATGCTCCCCTGTTCCAAGCTCTCAGATGCTCCCCTGTTCCGAGTTCTCAGATGCTCCCTGTTCCAAGTTCTCAGATGCTCCCCCTGTTCCGAGTTCTGGGATGCTCCCCTGTTCCGAGCTCTCAGATGCTCCCCTGTTCTCAGATGCTCCCTGTTCCAAGTTCTCAGATGCTCCCCCTGTTCCGAGTTCTGGGATGCTCCCCTGTTCCAAGCTCTCAGATGCTCCCCTGTTCCAAGCTCTCAGATGCTCCCTGTTCCAAGTTCTCAGATGCTCCCTGTTCCGTGTTCTCAGATGCTCCCCTGTTCTCAGTTGCTCCCCTGTTCCAAGTTCTCAGATGCTCCCTGTTCCAAGTTCTCAGATGCTCCCCCTGTTCCGAGTTCTGGGATGCTTTGCATCTTCCTGAGAGAGAGCCTAATGCAAAAGCAGAACTCCAGATGTCCCTTTCCTTTTTTGATACATACATACCAACATCAACATCTATCCAGGGCTTCTGGTGGCCTGTCCAATGCCAGTTCTCCGATTTGCTGTATCTCCCTTCCATTACAAAGTCTCATCTGACTTGTGGACAGTCATCCACTTGCTCCTGACATGCTTTTGAGGTTTCTTCCACCCACCTGGTGTGTGTGTGTGTGTGTGTGTGTGTGTGTGTGTGTGTGTGTGTTGCCCATCCACAACTTATACATACGTATGGACATAAGAGGTCCGTGTTGAATATCTTCTGTGATCACTATACCACGCCTTGTCTTTTGAGACAGGGTCTCTCGATGAACCTGACACCTACTAACTAGACTGTCAGTCTTCTCCGTTTATTTTTTTCCTAGATCCTTGTACTTCATATTTTTGCCAGACTGAACTCCGTGTACTTTACTGTCTGTTTTTATAATCACCATGGTTCCACTAACAGTGTTAGGCCTCACGTCTGTCTCACCTCCTAACACCACATTTAGTGTCAACCGAGGTACTTGTTAATATGATGTTTACTGGCATTTCCATGCCATTAATAAAGCAATTTAAGGCCTTTCATGCCTGTTGGCCATAACTACGCTAGTCAGTGGTTCACATCCCTGTCACAGATCTTTGCCCAGCGCTGGATCCAATACTGTTAAGGACACAACAACGACAAAGGTTACTCTGCAAATTACAATTTACATAGGAAATGCCTCTTCCCAGTAGATAGTTTAATGTTCCACTTGAGAAATAAAGACGAACGTAGTTGGGCCTTTGAGTGCAAGACTGGTCAGGGCACGCTTATGTAAGTTTGTTTGCAGATTCCCATTGGGTGTCTCAAGGTCACAGACAGTCTTGTTTTGAATTTTGTATCCTTTGAAGGAATAGGCATTCAGACACTAGTACTCAGCAGCAAGACCTTAGGAAAGTAAGAAGTTCACATACGTGTGCTCTCCCATTCTGAGCACACTGCACACACCCGAATTCCCTTCCCAAACAGTGATGCATGCTGTTTAAGAAAAAGATGGATTTTTTTTTTAATCTTTTTCCCCCTTTTATAATCTGTGAAGCAGAAATGCCTGCAACTCACTTGAATCTCTAGGACAACCACCAGATTCAAAGAGAAGTTGTCAACAAGAAGATGTTTAGTCGTACTTGCCTGGATGTGGCCTTCAGGGAACTTATAGCATACAATCAGTTTAAGAAAATATGTTTTCAGATATGTAGAGTTTACACAACTGAAGAAGAAGAAAGTAACATTAAAGCAGGCAAATTGCAAGGCAAGCTTCATTTCTACGATGATACCTTAGAACGTGAATAAAACAGCAAGGTGAATTCATGAACAATTACAACACAGATTGGGAACACCTAGTTTCTTATATTTTGACTCTAAAATAGAATTCTGATAGTTCGATGGCCTACTTAAAGTGTATTGCTTTTACCAACAGTATTAAGTTATTCCTAATCTGTAGAATTGAGGAGTGTTTTTTTTTTTAAGATGCTGTGTTTTATATGCTGGTTTAATAACCATTTTTGTCTCAGCATTTTAAGTTACACACATAATATTGAGGGATATAAATATTTAGTCTCACTCCCCAACTTTAAAAAAAAGTAAATTATTTTTCAGTCTCCAAATATATTGCAAAATAAGGTCTTATAGAAATGTGATTTTCACTGTAATCTTGATATTATCTTTAGTAGCAACCTATGTGTAAAAACCTGTTGAATAATCCAGAACAAATATAGAAATTTGTCTAAATTTTTCTCCGGCTTGAGTCTAAGACATAGACTAGTGATTGATACACAGGGAATGTTTTAATTCTGTGTTGCTACATAACAAACCATTCTAAAGCCTAAAGACATAAAACAACTATTATCTACTGAATGGGACCAGCTAGATGGCTCATGACCACATAGTATGCTAAGCTCTGGCATTATGTTGATATTTCAGTTGACGCTAAAACATACAGAATGACCCCCTCATCATACAAGGTCTCTCCTCCCTAACCCCTAAGCCATCCACAGTCTAGGACAGATTTTTTTTTACAACACAGTATCTGGCTTCCAAGAGGCCAGAAATTGAAGTACCCAGACTATTTCAAGGTTTAAACTTAGAAGCTATAGAAAGATTTTCCCCCCTTTCTCTGTTGGTCAAAATGATTACAAATCCAGCCTACATTCAAGATGAGAAATCTTTACTCCTTCACAGGATGACTTACAAAGATCTTTAATTTATTATAGTTTACTTAGAAAACTTTTATTAGGTAGTCATATGAATATTGCCTTAGAAAATTTTTGTGTCCTTAGTTAAACTGAAATGATATTTGTTATCATTTTGTAGAAGAATCTACATTGTACCTCATGGAAAAACAAGGGATATTGTATAATGTCAGCAAAAGAATGGTAGTTTTTTTTTTTTTTAATCTTTGGATTGTTACTAGAATCATATCACTTTTAGTAATGAAAGCCCTACATAAGTGTATGAAATCAGATCCTTCTGTGTTTTTTTTTCTTTCCTGTGAAGTTCTATGATTTTTATGAGATTATATGAATTCCCAAAACATTAGACATATTTTTGAACAAAAATAAGACCATGGAGAGCCCCAGTTTTTCAGGTAGGGTAACTGCCAATTTAAAATTCACATTGTTGGTCTCATAACCTTATGGTTCAGTGGGAAAAGGTGCTTGTTGCCAAGTCTGGCCTGAGTTCAGTCCCTGGAACTCACAAGGCAGAGAAGAGAAGTGATGCACAGAGTTGCCCTTTGACCTGTCCATGCGTGCTGTGGCATTCGCGCACTCACGTCATCTGCAAGGATGACGTGGAGGGGTCTTTCTTTTTATTAAAGCACAAACCTGCAGGATGTGGTGGCTCACACCCCTAGGAAGAAAGAAAAGAAGGAACAGAAGGAGGAAGGAAGACAGAAAAGGAGGGGGACACCAGGTGTGGTGGCACATGCCTTTAATCCAGGCACTTGGGACGCAGAGGAGGAGGATGTCTGTGAGTTCAAGGACAGCCTCAGCCTGGTGTATACTGAGTTCTTGGTCAGCTGGGACTACTGAGAGAAACCCTGTCACCAAGGAGGAGGGAGGAGTAGTGCCCACTTCCTGTTGTTACGCCAGATACCTGAGGCTTGGGCAAGACAGGGGCTGATTTGGGAACGTGACTGGGTAGTCTTGAGGCTGCGCAGTTGGGTCTGATGAGGAACCCATTCTGCTTTTGCTCATGGAGGGAAGCAGGAGAGAGAACATGCAGAGAAGAGGGCAGTACAAGATGCATGCAACAGTTACAAAGCCATGCCCACAAGAGAAGACTTGAATCCATTTGTAAAGGCTCTTTCCCCGTATAATCCTAACACCCTCCCCTCATCCCCACCCTGACAATAAGGAAGCAGCGCTCCAATGCATGAACTAAAACCATGGTGGATGCACAAAACCATCTGTATCAAAAGTTCCCTCAGAGAAGAGTGGCTTGGGGGAGATGGAGCAAGAAATTCAGACTTTACAGTGTGAGAAATTAAGTTCACCACAAAAGCGACTAAGTGTCCCAACCCTTAGCTTTATGGGCTCTTTTAACTTTCCTCCCTGCTGAAGTATGCTAGCCATTGTTCTTAAAGTTCTCACTCCTAGCTTAGGGCAGCCGGGAGGAGAGTGTGGCTCTGACTTTCCCTCGGTCTTTTCATAAAGGGCTTCTCAAACTTTACTGACCATGAAAATCAGTCAAGGAGTGTCAGTGTGTCGATGCCTTAGACTCCTTCATGGGCAAGTTCAGTTTAATAGCGGGAAGTTTTTATCGTTTGGATCTGAAATGGACCCTGAAGACTTATGGGATCGGGAGTGCTGACCTCAGTGGATTAGTCTACAGATGGATTCATAATTTGATGACATTACTGGGAGTGGTAGAAATGAGCAAGCAGGACTTCATGTGAGGAGGGCAGTCCTAGTGGTCCTTTGGAAGAGCAGATTTTGTCCCTGGTACCCTCTCCTTCTCTACATCCTGTGAGTCCTTCAATAGGCAACTCCTCCATGTTATTCCAACATAATGCTGTGCCTCACACAGGCCAGAGATGAAGCCAAATGACCATGGATTGGAACCTCTGGAAGTATGTACCAGAGGAAGTCTTTCTGTCTCTCTGTGTGTGTGTGTGTATGTCTGTGTGTGTGTATGTGTGTCTGTGTGTGTTTCTGTGTTTGTGTCTGTGTGTGTGTGTCTATGTGTATCTGTGTATATGAGTATCTGTGTGTGTGTGTGTCTATGTGCATGTGTGTGCATCAATTTGTGTGTGTGTTCTCTCAAGTATTTTGTCACCGCTACAAAAGTGACCAACACAGACATGAACCTCACATCAGAGTTTAATAGCCTGGATGGCGGAGACAGGTGATTTGTGGTCTGCATTCTGAGGAATCCCACTTAGCTCTCCTAACAGACCGGGGAAACAGGTAGTGATGAGAATTGTAGGGACTATGCCCTTGTCCTATCCTTTCAGTAACGTAGGGAAGTTGAGATAGAAGGAAATAGCCTGTAAGTTAGAGAAATAATTCAAATCTATGTAACTTCTTGACCAATAGGAAGTGTGTGGAGGCCTTTTGTTGTTTTGTGGAGCTGGAGACCGAATGCAGGACCTCACGTCTTAGACAAGCACTTGACCACGAAGTCCCCATGCTTTATTCAGGTCCTTCCGTGCACTGGAGCTGGAAGTCTTGTGCACATCTGGGCTGTTGCACCAGTCCTTTATCTCTCAGAGAAGACTTATCCTGACCTTTGCTGGTTGACCCTATTTGAGGATAGATGTCGTGCCCGGCACATGGTTTCTAGAACAGTTCCTTTGAACCCGTCTCATACCACCCGGCTAAATGATTATTTTGAGTAAACATAGTCGGTGTTCAGTTGTGCTTTTAAAAGATAGAGAAGTCACAGATTTGCCAGCCTTCATTAGTTTTTTCAAGGAATGTTTATTGAGGATCTTGAAGGAGGAAGGCTTGTTCCAAGACCCTGTTTCTCCATTAGTCTTGGTGTCTCCAGCCCCACCCCCACCCCCAGCTCCTGCTCTTTAGTTCTTTAAAAGATTCCTCTGTGACCCACAGTTTTTTCTGCAGATGGAAGGTCAACTGAGCTACTTGAGGACACCCCTGGATGTAGTGATTTCAAGAGATAAAGTGTGTCATGTCTTCCAGCCTTGGTGTCTTTTTCTGTTGCTGTCAGCAATAGAGAAGCGAGATAGCAGCTCACTTTCCTCTAGAATAAGTTCTCAATGTCATGGCTACTGCTGTTCTGAAGAGCTCTGGTGTTCACTTTAAATCCTTGAAAGCCTCACCACGTTCTTTGAAAATTTATCCTAATATCATAGTTTTGGGAAGGTTTCAATGTTTCTTCCTTAACACTAGAATCTTAGAGGAATCTGACCGTGCTGGCCAGACCGTACTATCTATAGGTATTTGCCTACAAACACCTCTTCCAGTAGCATGGTGGTTATGACCTCCTATATAACCTCCTTAAGCCTATGTGCTGTGGACTTTAATCTTACTCATGTGACAATCACAGAACATTTTCCAGGAAATGAGTTTTTTACGTATGTCAGTATGAGTAAATAATAGAATGTCCATAGGGATAGTTAGTTAAGCTGGCTTGCTAAATTACATTGTGTACTATTTTGTAGTTAAATTTTTTTCTTAGTTGTTTTAGGACGGGGTTTCTCTGCATGTGCATGCACTATTACTTATGCTAGACAAGACTTAGTTACAGGACTGTCATGTGTTGTAGCATGTTTAGCAAGATACCAGCATGTCTCTGGTAAATATCATTTGGCAGGCATTCTGAAGTATCTCAAGATACTACTAAATGCCCCCTAAAACAGTCAGCTCTTACTTAGGAATGCTTCCTTGGCAGTATGAGCAATAGCACAGTTAAACTCTAGGTTGCCTCAAGAACCAGGCAGCTTCCTAGGACAGTCCCTCCCCATCTTCCAGTCGGGGCTGCTTAGGCTTTGAGGGTGCTGATAAACACTCTTAGGGCCATGGAGTCTTTGCACTGGAATTGCAAAGTATACACACCTCTTGACTGACTCTCCATTCTGTTACTTAAAACAGGCCAAAAATATTGCTAAACTGAGGAGTCATATAAAGTGTGCTGAATAGGATTCCTAGACATGTACGGATCTGCTCTTTAACATAGGGACCTAAGATAGATATGCGTGTAAAAAGTGAAAACATGGTCATAACTCAAAGGCAAAAGCTGACAGATAGGGTATAGAAAACCAAACTCCTTTATGCGACAGGGAATAGTCGAGTGTTTTATTATTATGGATGAGAAAATCCATCCTCATTCTACTTGCTGCTTAAGGCTGGTGGTTAGTAGATAGCTTTTCCATCCATCAATGAGAAGCTATCCATTTCCAGGACTCTCGCAGAGATGGCCCATAGCGTCAGAGTGAGCCAGCTTTTCAGGCCATAAACAGCACTTGGCATTCCTATTTCTGGTCAGAAGAATGCTATTCTAAGAAAGACATGTACAGGGTAGCCAGATTTGGCTTGGACTCAAGGTCCAATCAGTTTTCTTTCAGGAACCTTTATAGACACCACACAGACCCTCCCGTTTTTATACCCTGGCTTAAATTTATTGTTACAAGTTTCTGTTTCTGTGAGGTCCATAAACGTCACAAAATCTGCTTGTCAGCATGGTAGTCAGTCTTTCTCTTGTTGATTTAAGGAACCGCCTAGGTTGAAGAGATATAATTCACCCCTCAGGCTGTATTTTGTGAGAACAACCTAGTGTGCATTCCACAGTCTGTAGAATTAGCTTGACTGTGGTTTCGAAAGAATAAATTGAGAACTCCTGTTTCTGTGGTTTTACTTAATGTTTAGAAAAGTTCAGGTTTAATCTGGTAATTTGGAATGTATACATTTGACTGACTGGGTATATTTATGAAATTATAATTCTTTAGCAGCAATTTCAAACTCTGAAAAATTATGTGTGGGTTTTATTGTTCAGGGTCAGGCATGTTGGCAGTTAGTACCTGACAGTGTCAAAGAAAGAATTTTTATACAACCCCTCAGGATATTTAACATAAGACTCCCCAGAACAGTTGACATAAGAATTAACCAAGTAGTTTTTCTTTATCTCAGCCATGCTTAAATGATTGAATCTGTAGCTACCTTTTCCTCCCTTAAACCTTGACCAACTAGTTTAAATAAGCAGCTCTTACTTTATATTTTCTTAAAGTATATTGCCTGGAAAAGAGCTTCAGCACCTCCTGGGAGCCTGTTAAAAATAATTCCAGGGCTCAGCCCCAGGTCTACTGAATCAGTACTGCTATGGCATGGGTTATGCTCAGAGTTAGAATACTTGCAGAACACGTGCAAGGTCCCGGGTTCAGTTCCATCTGGGGATGAAGCATGTGTGCATGGGGGTTGGGAGGGAAATACAAGCACAATCTCTGTAGATAAGGTCTAGCAGTCTGTGCTTGAATAAACTCACCAAATGAATCACATGCACACTAAGATTTGAGAGACATTTATTTATATGATCATAATCACTGGGACATAACTTCCTGATGACCCTAATTCTATTGAAAGGACCTGGCTTGTCTAAGAAGTAGAGATTGTTTGGTCAGAAGCATACTCTATCTCTCTTGAAATAAGAAATCAGGTCTGCCATACAAGCATGAGGAACTGAGTCCATACCCATCACCCACAGCAAAGCTAGCCTCGGAGACACATTCCTGTAACGGCGGCACTGGACAGGGTGGTGGGGGCAAGGCGATCCCTGCACCTCACTAGATAGCCATCTTGACCACACTGATGATCTCTGGGTTCATTGAGAGGCTTTCTATCAAAAAAAGTCAGTGGTAGAGACATCAAGGAAGACACCAAATGTGGACCTCCAGCTTCTACATGCATGTACATACAAGTACACACATACATGAACACATACCACACTTCTTTTCATACAATAATGCAATACTTGTACCAAAACACCAGTCTGCTTGTCTCAGGACATCATAAAGAGTTCACTCCTAAAAGAAAGTGCTGGCCCATCATGTCTACCTCATCTGCTACACAGATAGGCTTCTCAACTCTGCCCCATAGCCTGGCTAACTAGAGACACCATGCTGTGGTTTTGTGTGCATTAATTAGTTTCAATCCCAGCCTTCTGAACAATTCATTTCAGACCTTACTTATAGGGTGCAGCGTTGGTTTGTTTTTTTCATACTACCCTTTAAGAGACTGTTAAGTATTAATAATCTGAAGTCAGCCATTATAGTTTATCTGTGCCTAAACATGAATTCTGATCAGGACTGCTGTTGATTCACAGAGAAGGGATAAAGCCTTTTAAAGACTTGTTTGAAAGGAGCAATCACTAAAAACTGAAAGCCCTATGAGAACAACAATGGTAGCCATGTCTCTTCAGTGGAACTTTATAAACAGGAAGAGAGAGAGAGAGAGAGAGAGAGAGAGATTTTGACTTTTGGTCATGAAATCACAACTTAGTGGTCTACAGAATAAGTTCCAGAACTGCCAGAGTTCCACAGAGAAACCCTGCCTGAACCCCCTTCCCCCCACAAATCACAACATAGAATTATCACTTATATATATATATGACCCAAGCACATATTGATGTTACAAGTGGACCTCACTTTTTTCTCCAAAATGTGAAATGAAAATAATAATTAGAAATTGTGGTTTTCAGCTGATTCATAGTTTTATCTGAAAATACTTTCCAGGAAACTTCCTCGGCCTAGCTTAAAGTTTAGATCTAAAGTGTGCCCAGTGGCCCATATGCTGAAGTGTGCCCGGTGGCCTATATGCTGAAGCGTGCCCAGTGGCCCATATGCTGAAGTATGCCCGGTGGCCCATATGCTGAAGTGTGCCCGATGGCCTATATGCTGAAGCGTGCCCAGTGGCCCATATGCTGAAGTGTGCCCAGTGGCCCATATGCTGAAGGCCAGATCCCAAGCCTCCTGTGATATTGTGAAGTGGTAGAATGTCTAAGATATGGGGAACACTGGATGAACATTAAGTCACTGGAGCCAAAACTTTAAAGGGATTAGGAGTCCTGCACCCAACACACATACACACACACTGCCTGCTTCCTGGACATCATGAGACAGTCAGCTGAGATATTCTCCCTTGTCATTAGCCTTGAGGCAGGGGGCTGATTGACTGTAGCCCCAAACCTGTGAAACTATGAGCAAAATAACCTTCCTCCATGTGCATTGTGAATGACAAGCAATTGCACTGCAGATATTTTAGTGGTGGAATATATATTTTTCATTATATAAATATGTATGTGTCTTTGTGCAAGCTTTGTGCGCTTGAATGCAGTGCCCATGGAAACCAGAAGATGGAGTCAGATCCTCTGGAGCTGCAGTTTCAGACAGTGTGAAGCACCCAGTGCAGGTGCTGGGAACCAAACGTGGGTGCTCTTAACTGCTAAACCGCCCCCCCCTCTCTTTTGCCCCTGCACCCTGCAAACCCACTTGAGTATGTCCAAGAACTGTTTCATAATACCTCTGCATTCCCCTTCAGTCTCCTTATCTTCAGGATGTCTGTCAAGATTGTAGAATTATGGCACTTTAAAATATATAAAGATCTCTAACTAAGCCATAGCCTCAAGCAGTGGTTCATAGCCCCAGCTTCTCCATAGCCTCACAGACAGGAGCCGCACATCAGGTGAAAGAGAGTCATCTGTAACGGAACTGTCTTGGGAGTGTTTACGTTAATTCACCACACAGCCAGAGTCGATGACCTACAGTTGGCCTGGGAAAAGCATTACCAGTGTAGAACAGCTTATTGTGCTACATAGCTTGATTACAAAGTAATGAAAACATACTATACCAAGATGGCTGATATTCTGGGCATCCTACCTCCTCCTGAAGGAATTCATTCCTTACTGCCTTCTCAAAGAAAAATGGTTCATTATGATAGTAGTCTTATAATTCATGTTACCCATTTAGGAAATATGCTTTTTATAATGTACTTGTAATTTTCCAAAACTAGATGTCAACCTTCAATTTCTTTCCTCTCTTGTCACAGGAACAAAATTGTTCTCATTCCTTCTTCTCTTGTCACCAGGGCTGCACAGTAGTCCCCTTTCATGTGTCCCCTGAACACAGCCCTAAGACTAGGGCAAGCGTCCTCCAGTGTAGGCTTTCCAACTCTCATGAGGTTACTGAGCACCTTCCTGCCAATGTTTCTGAAATAGTCCCCACCTGCCACGGACCGGGCCTAGTCGGCCCCCCTCAATCCGTGGGAATCAGGGGTTCGGACAGATGGGCATGGAGTTGGCAAAGGTGGGGTGGCAAACAGACACACACAAGGGAGTGTGGATCTGAATGTAATGTCACATTGAGCATCAAACTTTTTATACAGAAGAAAATAGGGAAGTTAGGTGACACACCGCTAAGGTACAAAGAGGTTACTAGAGGTTACTGGATTCTTACACAAAACAGAGGAATGCAAACACAGAAGAGCTGGGATAAAATTTAATGTTAACAACTGGGATAAAAAACAACTCCACCTAAGGTCAGCTTAAACTTAGAAGCCAGTGGCAAGGGCTTCGTGCCTTAGCTAGCTATAGTTCTAAGTATCTACTCTGGTTCCTCCTTAGGTCACAAACTTCCTTCTTCCTAAATAATGGTGAATTCCTGTATAGGGCAGTGACTTAGCTATATTTCTGGGCGATAGTGTGGAGGAACTTTCTATTAACAAGTAATGTAGTCTGCCATACTTGCCTGTAGAAGATTCTAAGTATATACTTTGCTAAGCTTGCCCTGAGATTTCTAACTCTTATGTAGTTCCTTGCCTGGGTAAGACTGGCTATATATAGTCCCCTAGTAAACATTCTGCAGACCAGCCCTGAGCTACTGGGGCTCTGTTCTTTGTAATTCCTAATTAGTTTCCCTGTCTCTAGATTCCTACTGAATACAAGGATATACTAGGACATTGAAACACTGGCGGAAGGCTTAGCTAGGTCAGAATTCAATCTTTAAAGGCACTATAATAAAATCCTACTAAATGAGAGCACGTGGATTTATACACCAGACTAACGCGGGGATATACAGGTAGCGAGAATGTCTTCCCAGGAGATGAGTAACTTTTGAAACTCTGTGTCTCGTGAGTGCTTTCAAGTTTTTCAACTCATCAAGCAACTTCACTGGGATGTATGTAACACCCACCCACCTTGGTATTCCGCCATGTTTGTCTGCCCCCTGGGGATCAGAGCTATGCATGTTGACGACCCCTTCGACCCCTTCGTAGTGGCCAAAAAGAAGTTACATATGCATCCTATCTGCCACTATTTCTCTAGAGACTTTCACAAGAGGAAAGAAGGTGGTTATGTTGTCAGGAAGAGTAATGCATTCCCAAGTTGGATTTTAATGGATAACTTAGCTCCGGGTTAGATTCTTTAGGGGGAAAAAAAAAAAAACCTCACCATTTTTAATATAGCAGGTCACCAGTTTGGTCACTGGGAGAGTTAATCAAATAGCTGCCATAGTTCAAAAGTACATCTGCATTTGAATAAAACATGATTCTTGTTAGAAAGCTAAACTTGACATGTTTTCCCCCAGGTAATAAAATGGCTCTTAATGAAATAAACGTGTGCCTTTCCCCCAGCAAACATGCGTGAAAGACACCGCACAGTTACTTTTTTTTTTTTTCCAGGCAATGGTAGGGAACTTTGGACCTACCCCAGGCTTCTTCTTTTTAATCATTCTTGCATAGTTATCAACTGTTAATCAACCTGATTAGCAAAAGAAGGCATGGCTTATCAGTGCCACAAATGAAAGGAGCAGAAGAGTCTTGAAGTCGCTTCTGCTTGTCAACAGGCTTGATTATAGTGTTTGAAGGATTAGCATTAAGACATACTTGTGACATAGTTGGCTTCCTTCTTTGTACACCTGTTCTCATTCGGCCTACAGCAAAAAACAGGTCTTTGTCACACCTGTACTTTAAACAGTGCCTAAACCCTAATTGAGATAGTCATTACTTCTTATGGTCAAACAATACTGACCATGATATTCTGACGCCCAGAATCTCCTGCCCACTTCCATGGATCGTTGCAGCCTTTCAGTGAGGAGCCTCTTAGCATGATTAACAAATATCTCTGGACAGCTGGAAACCACCAGTGACTCATTGCCTTGCTTTTGAAAACCTTGGAGGCAGTAGAACTTTGGTATGACGACTGCAATAACCAAATTAGAGAATATTTTCATGGCCCCACAAAAGTCCTTCATATTGCCTGTTTTATTCAACTTTTCTCATCATTTTCAAATCTTGGCAACCACCAAGCTAGTTCCCCTTCCTTTTATGTCACCTTCCCTGGTTGTCATATGAAGAGATCCCTCATATTTGAATCTGCTTCAACTCACTTACCAGAGTATGCCGTAGATACATCCAAATAGTTACGTTTACCAATAATTATTTCTTAAAGGGACTATAGTGTTCCATCATATACATATACTGTATTTTGCTTCTCCACTCACCAGTTGATTAACATTAGGTTGCTACCTATTTAGGGCACTAGGAATAAAGGCATTGTGGATGTTCATGCACAGGTTTTAAGAGAACCTAACTTTCTGAGTGTTCCTCTGTGAGTGTAATTACCGCAGTTGGTCGTAAATGGATGTTTAACATTTTGTGAGGAACTCTGTTTTCTAACCTGCACTATGCTGCATTCCTGTCAGCAGTGTGAGAAGTCCAGTTGCTCTCACCCTCCCTAACACTGAGCATTGTCTGTGGAATTTGGCTGGGGAGGAAGGGATCTTGTTTTGTGCTGTTGGTTGGCTGAATTGTGACTTCCTGCTTAACCTTTTTAGTATTCCTAGTGCCCTAATCTCATGGATTTAATAGGAATTGCTTTGGGTTTCTGAATCCAGTTTATTTTTTTAAGAGATTGTATGGAATGTACTTTGGCATCATTCTAAGAAATTGTTGCTTACCCTCCAAGGTCACCATGATTTTCTCCTGTGTTTTCAACTAGAAGTTTTTTTTTGTTTGTTTGTTTTGTTTTTAGCTTTAGCATTGGTGTGGGCTTTTAAAGCGAAATTTGGTAGCTTGTCAATGGAAGAGGAAACGCAGAGATTCTCAGTAGGTGTGTTCCCTGGTTATCACTTAACTAAGTTAAAAGCTTGGGATGACATGCAAAAATAGTTTCATGACTGAAATTAAAAGAAGTTATAAGTTGTCCATATAACCTTTAGACATTATTGAGTCAGGACAGCTTGATCCTTCCAAAGTTAAAAATCATCCAAGTATCATCTTATTTCCTGAAATGCACATGATAAGAAGCATAGTTAATACATTCGCAGACACCTGTTTAAAAGATTTGTCTTACATGTGTGGTTGTTTTGCCTCCACATACATCTCGGCACCATGAGGTTATCATTAGGGATCCAAAATCTAAAAGAGGACATCAGTTCTCCTGGGACCAGAGTTCTAGATGGCTTTGAACTGCCATGTGGGTGCTGAGAATAGAACCTGGGTCCTTTGGAAGAGCAGCCTGTGCTCTTAACCACCAAGCCAGCTTTAAAACCTCGTGTTTCTGCCTATAAAATGAATTTCTGAAGCATAAATCATTCATATATAGGTATCCATGTTTTGTGGAAGACAAATATTATGTATACTAACTGCAGAACTTGAAACATAACCGGCATGTGGGGTGCAGTCTGTTCTGGAGCCACATCTCAGAAATTCTGCATATCTTGAGATATTTATAAAAGCAAAGTTACAGCTATGAAGTAGCCATGAAATAACTTTAGGTTTGGGGTCACCACAATGTGAAGAACTATATTAAAGGGTCACACATTAGGAAAGTTGAGAACCACTGCTCTAGACTGTATTTACTAAATGAGGTCTTTTGTTTTCCTTTGCTGATGTAAATGTTAACTTTTTGACCCTCTGATTTATACATTTGGTTAAAATAACCAAGTCGCTGTTATCATGCATTAATCAACCATGATTTGTATACCCTCCAGGAGAGTAGCCTTTAATGAGCTAAAGAAGTTTCCGATTCATACAGCATAGCATCATTGAGGATCCTGTTATCCATGTCCATGGGGTAAAGCATCCCTGATTAAAGCGCTAATACTTACATCAGATGTCTAGACATCTAGACATAGATACTTTTTAGTATATTACAGTGGTCTTCGCATCCTTTGTCTTAAAGGATGGCGTATAGATTTGCCTACAAGCTTTCCGACTTTATTTGCCCTGCAGGACTGATTTTATTAAGTCGGGTTCAGCTGCATTTACCCAACACTACAACTTATATATCCACAAACCAAACAGCCCAAGGAAATTCAGTTGCTTTTCCCATACAAAGTATCAAATATAATATCGAACAATAATTTCCCATTCTTTCTTGCTTAGTCATACTTGGTAACATCTTGAATTTGCCAACTTTACACAAGTGGTGATTGACTTAATAATAAACCTTAAGAGCATCCATGGAGATGAAGTCCAGCAAAAAGAATAGGGAAGAGAAACATTTCTTCATTGATCCCCCTGCTTCGGCTTAACAGTGTGGAACTAAGCATGCCTCACTGTATCTGGTATTTGGTGCCTGAATAACACTATTGATATATAGCATTTGAGAGGAAGGTACCTATCTAGGGACACGGTGTATGTGAATTCCCTCATGTATGAATTCATCATTCCAAAATGATCTGGAAGAGAAAACATCCTGTGACTCTCAGGAAAATTTAGGCACTTTGGTTTTTTTGTTGTTGTTGTTTTGTTTTTTGATTTTTCAAGACAGGGTTTCTCTATATAGCCCCGGCTGTCCTAGAACTCACCCTGTAGACCAGGCTGGCCTCGAACTCAGAAATCCGCCTGCCTCTGCCTCCCAAGTGCTGGGATTAAAGGCGTGTGCCACCACGCCTGACCCTAGGCACTTTGTTTTGTCAGCTAGGAATGGAACCCAGGATCTTGCACATTCTGGACAGCCATGGGGAGCACAACCTCAGGCCCAAAGACAAGCCTTTTAAGTACCCTGTTATAATGAAAACAAATGGATTCTAGGCTTCCCTCTGGCACTTACTACTAGTTAGCAGGCCACAAGTCATCTTGCCCTTCACTTTGTTTCCTAGGCTGTGGAATGTAGGAACTCTGTCAAGTGTTACCCAGCTTTGAACAAACATTGAGAGGAGGAGAAGTTACACTGTGCCTGCTCCAGCCATCTTTTCCCTCAGTCTGGCTGCATGCAGCCACAGTCACCCTATAGGTTCTCAGTGTGCACTACTCACTCTCCATGGCTGCCTGCTGGAGCCCCATCTTTCTGTGCAGGACTTGTTCCAAGGCAGCTGTGCCTGGACTGAGATACTCCACGAGTACCACTTCTGGTAAGATACAGGCCCCTTCATCCACTCGGGCCCATGTGCAGCTGTTTGCTATTGGTTCTCCCCTCCCCCAAGAGCCACATTTAATTGTCCAGCTCTTCTAAGTCTTTAGGATAGTCCAGGGAACATTAGCTCACTAGAAGTAATTGAAAACACCTTGCAGAATAGGGCAACTGGGGATGCGAGCATGGGATTCAGTCAGGCTGATCAGGGTAAGGGAAGAAGTTATTCATCTACCTTGTAACATTTTCCAATAAACTTATACAAAGCTGTTCTGGAGGCATAGTTTTGAGGCTTGACAGGGTCCTGGACAAGTGTGGCTTACCTTGGCCCTCCTGGTGGTAGGAGATTTCCCTACCCCCAGCCCCTAACCCCTGAGAGAGAGACTTCTCTCTTGCACACATGCGCGTGTGCGCGCGCACACACACACACACACACACACACACACACACACACACACCCTGAGCTGCACTAGCCTCTGGCTTTACAAGGCCCCACAGAGCATCCTGTCAAGTCTTCTCTCAGTTGTTTCCCTTTGACCTCAGGTCAGTCCTAGCATGCGATGTGTCAAAGGGACAAACATTCTGTATGAGGGAGCCTACTCAAACACTAAGGGAATGCATTCAGTGGGACTGTAGGAGTTTATGAAGTGACTTAGGCTTGCAAGTGATTTTTTTTAACTCAAGATCATTCATAAAATATTATTAGAACCTATCTTTAAGGAACATGTGTGTGTGTGTGTGTGCGCGTGCGCGCGCTCCCTCCCATGTATTAGTCACATGTGTCATTACTGTGACACAATATCTGACAGGAGTAACTTATGGTCAGGCTTATTTGGGTTCAGAGTTGAAGATGCAGCCAGTCTTAGTAGGAAAGTCATGGGATCAGGAAATAAAGGCAGCGCCATCGGTTGGAAAACAGAGCAATGAATGCTTGTGCTGAGCTAGCCATTTTATACAGTTCAGACCCCCATCTAAATGGTCCACCCACATTGAGGGTGGGTTTCAGTTAACCTATGCGTCAATCCTATGAGGTTGACAAGGAAGATCAACCATCGCATCCTCTAAAGTCAAATGCTTCAATGAAAGAACTCTTTGGAGAGACTCTAAGGTTCCCTTATTCTGTAAAGGGAGACACAGTGTAGAGCACAATGTAGCAAAGAAAGAGCATCCAGCTTTAGAGATATTATTTATCTCCGAAACAGTAGACACTGGACGTTATTCTGTCAATAAGATTACATCCATGGTCTAACGGCAATGGCTGACATACATTGCAAACATAGCAACTCCTCATCTATTCAGGAGCTTGCGTTTGAACTGAAGACACCATCTGAAATTCCTGTTTCTGCCATCCTCTGGAATTGTTTCCTATAGTACCTGAGGATAAGTAACTTGTACTAGACACTTTTCTTCAGAGAGGGTTCCTCTTACTTGGTTTATGCAGGGTTCTGCTGCTCTCACTCAGTGTCAAATAAAGCTAAGGCAGAGCAGTATGGAGATTAAAACCTCTGGTTGTGAGACCAGATCCCTAGGTTAGAACCTTGTGACTTTTTCTAACTCTATGAGCTAGAATATGTTGATTGATTTTTTTTCTGGATCTTATTTTGTTTTCCACATCTGAAAAATGAGTACGAAGATATTAACATCTTCCTCGTGGTCATAATGATTAGTTATCTTCAAATGAATGTATTCCCAAAGGCTCTTGGAAAAACTGACTACTTTCTTGAACATTTTAAAGTTGGATCAAAAGCTTTTCATCATTGGTTTTAAAATGTATTTTCACTAATAGGAAGTAGAGTACAGTAAGTATTCAATAACATGGCTAAGTAAAAAATTGGTTGTGGTTGAAATAGCTCCTCTTTTGGCAGAAGATGTTCCTAATTAAACATGGGATGGAAAATGGAAGAATAAAGTTCAAGAAGGAAAAGACAGCTTGCTTTAAAAGCACTTCATATAATTGCCCTTGATTGCTTAAAAATCTTGGGATTCATCTCCACATATTCTGAAACCAATAGCATTTCTACTAGTAATATGTTTGAATTCCAGTAAATTTACATAACCCAAGATAGTAATGTACAAAACATAATTAAGATTTTCATTTTAATGTTTATTTTATCAACTAAAATAATTTAATGTTTCAGTAGATTAAAATTTGCCTTCTAATAAGATGGGAAGCATGAATGTTGATAGATTCTTGGGCAGTTAAAAAATAAGATCCAGATAGAAATTGAGATCTGAAAAGGATTTTGCAAACATCTTTTATGTCCACTTCTTCAAAACATTGGCATGCTGATGTTCATCCCCTAGTTTGAAGGTCACAGAGAGGAAATTACATGTAAAGATATGTTAATCCTTTAGGACAATGCCTAAGATTCAGTTAAGCACTGAACAAAACAATCTGTTATTAGTAGTTATTGTAGCTCTGCAATTCAAACATAATTATACACACACATTTTTGAGTTTCTATCTTGTCCTTAATTCCTGTCTGCATTTGCTACCCTTCAGAATCAGTATAGGATCAGGAAAATGTGTTAGCTCTGAAGAAAACCCAATGGTTTCATCATGGGACAAAAGAACTCCAGAGATCACTGCTGAGACTGTCCTCTCTTCCTACACACCCTTGTTTATTGATGTTCTACTTATCGTAGCAAGGACCTAGAACCAACAGAGATGCCAGAAAACAGATAAATTAGCATATACAAAGTGGAATATCATCTTTCAGCTATATAGAAAAATGAAATGTGGGAAAGTGGGAAAATGTTAAATGAAATGACCCAGGCTCAGAAAGGAACAATGACATGTTCTTCATATATGGACTTTAGCTTTTAACATATACATGAAAATAGGTATGTGTATGAGTATAGTATAGTATAGTATAGTATAGTATAGTATAGTATAGCATTAGAAAAGGAACAAGACCAAGAAAGGATGCTAGGTGGTAAGGAACAACAAAATGTAGAGAAAGGCTTTGGAAAGGAGGTACAGACCTTTTGTTTCCCAATCCCAGTTGTATTATGGTTTTTTCCCCCAAGGTGGACAGTGAGTTCAACTTTCTGTTATTGAAATGCCTAAACCATTAAATAAACAAATAAAGTAACTTAAAAAAATCATAATTTCCTAGAAGTCTTCAACATCTATAGTATTGGAGACTTGCCAAGAAAACAAACCATTGGCTAGAGTCTCTTTTAGAAATGGCTTCCTTGAACTAGGAAAACATTGTAAAGATCACAGATGATAAGAAAGACTGTACATGGCCTGCAATTAGATAGGTTATAAATCAGATTACTGCTTAAGGCTGTGCTGGGTCAGATGCAAGAGGATGCAGAATCAGTCATTCAAGAGACACTGTTTTCCTTCACAAGTTAAAAATTCATGATATATTAAAAGGAAGTTTTCAAAGTGTCATGCTGTGAATTTTATCAATCCAAGATTGAATTATTTACAGACTGTATGATTTTGTTTCTAAATTCTTCAAGTATTTATTTGGGAGAGGGAACATGTATACTACTGCACACATGTGGACATCAGAGGACAACTTGTGGGAGTCACTTTTCCCCTAAAGTGATAGGAGCCTCTCAGGAAAAAAAGACCTCTTAAGGTGGTCCAACTGAGCCACCTTCTGGAAGCCAGTCAACTTTTCTCATATCACACAGGAAAAAATGTAATAACGTCTCTACCTACCTACAGTTATATTAAAATAAAATAGTGAGTAGAGAAGAAATTTTAAGCTCAGAACACTTGCCAGGTTTTTCATTCCAAAACTCCCTTTATAAATGTCCACATTGTATCACATTACCAGACTCTGTCCTAGCAAAAAGGATAATAAATAAATAAATAGATAAATAAAAATTGTTTCTATCTATGGAGACATATTTTACCAAGAAGAGATACACATATGAACCACTTCTTAAATACAGGGGACTGTGTGAAGAGCACAAACATAGAACACTCCCAGTATGCCCAGCTATAGGACTGGGATGTTGAGGTAGAGAGAAGTCCGGAGCCTTGGTGTTATGAAGACCATCCATGTTCAGACTGAGGTTTGCCCCAACAGAAAGGGAACTAGGAAGGAAAACACCATGACTCGGTGGCCAAAGTCCTTCTTACATAAGGAATAGAGGTAAATGGGTGTCAGGGTTGAGGACTCATCCAGCATGGATACATGGCTCAACCCTTGAGAGAGGAGATGTGGTGATATATTCACGGAAAGAAAGGTTCTGGAGGCAAGGGAAGTGCAGCTTTGGAAGAATGCTGTCAACTCAGGTTTAAACGAGGGCTCCATGGCCTGGGGGTGGGGGGAGGCTCTTTAAGAGGTTGAAAAGTTGTATGTCCTTGGGGAGTGGGGGGTTGACAGGAAGTGGAACAGGAGATGTGCTGTGTCTAAGACAGGTAAACATTCGAAGGACCAATAATAGCAGTGTGGCTCATTTTAGATATTTAATCAAAAGAGTCCATGGAGTAATTACTGTCGTGTGGACTTTATAGGGTGTAAGGCCACAGAGACCATTATTTCAGGAGGTCCATTTTAAATCACTGACCCCAGATCAGCCTGGCAGCAGAGCTGTGCGTTTACAGTATACTGTGTGCTTTCAGAAAGATTGGAGAACTCTCAGAGGTAGAGAGGGCAGGAAGAATGGAGGTAAATGCAGGTAGATAACAATGGGAGGACAGTAGACAGGACTGTTGGCCTAAGTGTGGTTGAGGATGCTGTAAAAACCAAGATTGTTGATCTGTGGTGAAGGCCAAGGTCTGTCAAGGTTAGTAATTGCTCTGTAAGCACGAGTGTAGCCTCTTCAGAGAGGGCATTCCAATGCCAGCTAGAGAGAATTCTACCGGTTAGCAGAGAGATCAGCTTTCCTTGGCTCTTCTTTCCTGGCAGAGTGGTCAGCTGAGGCTCACATCCATGCCAGTTAGTCCAGTACAGGGAGAGCAGAGAAAGAAGTGTGGATGGTGTGGGCATCCAACCTGAATGTGGTGTGGGACAACACAGGCTAGACAGTGCCTAGAAGACATGGCAAGCTGGATGTACCACATGCACGCACATGTACCAGACTTTCCTGCTCATGGCTTGCAGTCTGAGATGATTGTGCTGGAGAGACTGGAAACTGTTTCCTACTTCCTGGCCAGCCAGCCATGGTCCCCTGCTTCCTTTCAGGGGCATCACGAGTACTCCAGATGGAGAGCACTTCCCACTGTCTGGTAGCAAGTAGCCAGCTAAGGGCACAGGCAGGACCAGAAGTCCCTGGAAGGAAGCTTTGCTATTTGAGAAGAGATGTTGTACTGTTTCAGCAAGGTACAGGTGGCCTAGGTCCAGAGAAGCAGGCTAAAAGCAGTAAAGGGTGGACAGCTGAAAGAGAGGTTCATTTTCACAGCCTCCTACTGGAACCTGTGATTGCAGAGGAAATAAATATGTCCTTCAAAATAATGTGTGCTGTCTTGACCCATTCTGTCACAGGAGGCCTGCAGTGGTGAGTGGATAAACAGATGCTCTCAGAAACAACCTAATTAGCCGAGAAGAGTGACAGTAGTATGCCTTTATTTGCAGCTGAGTGTGGTGTCATATGCTTGTAATCCCAAGTCATGAAACTGGACCAGGACAGAAGTGAATTCAAAGCCAGCCTGAGCTACATTTTGAGATCTTCTCAAGGAGGGAGGGAGCAAATCCTTCATTTGCATAAAGTGCTCATGGAAGAAATCTGTGTGTGTGAGAGAGAGGGAGACAAAGGCAGAGACAGAGAGAATGGAGGGAGTATGAAGAGAGTAGGGAGACAGGGAGAACAACTTCTGATTATTGAACTCGGGGTCTTTCATGTGTTATGTAAACATTCTCACACTTAGGTCTGCCCCAGACACTTTATACTATATTTTGAGATAAAGTCCCACTGTTACTCTGACAGAACTCAGACTTTCAATCCTCTGCCTCCAGAAGTGTCTGGGGTTGCAGGGCTGTGCTCCCAGGCCTAGCGTCTTTCTCCCTCAAATCAACCCAGAATTTTTCCATACTTCTCCTGTGACCTGGTTAATATTCCATAGTATTTTATCACTTTAATGAGAAATAATTGTACATCTTGGTTTGCATTCTGTCACTACTCAATACTTGTGTGAACATCCTCACCGTGAACAGATTCTCCTCCATTCTTCTGCTTTTTTCATAGCTACTAAAGATAGCAATTTTCTCCTTTGGGGAGTATCACAGACTATTACCTTTAAGTATATTTTTATTTTATTACATCTATGTGGGGCAAGGGGGTAATGAATGGATACACACCACTAGTGATATGTGACTTTCAGAAGACAACTCTTGGGAATTGGTTCTCTCCTTCCACCATGTGTGACCCAGGGATCAAACTCAAGTCATCAGGTTTGGTGACAGGAGCCATTACGCCAGCCATTTTCCTGGCCTCTGGAGTATATTATATTTAAGTGCTTTGTAATGTTGCAAGTGTGTGTGTGGTGGGGGTGAGGACTCTTCCATTAGGGAGATATGGCAAAGTCTTCTTATGAAAAATAGTCTGTCTCCCTCCTGCCACGCTCTGCCATGGTGGAGCCAGTTGGCAAGAGCAGTTCAGAGGACAAAGCAGTGTCATACCCTCTGTCCCAGCCTACAGGACAAAGCAGTGTCATACCCTCTGACCCAGCCTACAAGTGCGAGTGGAGGAAGAGAGAGTGTGGTGGAGGCTCTGGGTGCTGAGTACTGTAAAAAATAAATAAATAATAGATAGATAGATAGATAGATAGATGGATAGATAGATAGATAGATAGATAGATAGATAGATAGATAGATAGATAGATAGATAGATAGCAGACCAGCTTGCGTGGGCACAAATTCCATGAAACACCTTCCTCAGAGTTTATTTATTCCTGTGCACCCTGTAATCCAGGCCAGGTGTCTTTAAAAGGAAGCTAGTGATCTGAAGTTTCACCCCATAAACAGAGGAACCGAGCCCTTTTTTAGGGCTCCTTTGTCCATGGGGACGGCAGCCACCCAGGACTAAGGAAGAGTCAGAACTGGCCAGAATTTGGATCCCTAAGCTTGAGGCAGAGCAGTGATCTGGGCAAAGCCACTCCATTCTAATGACTGACTATGTTGTTCCTGTGCCACGCACAGTTCTAAGTGTAAGGCCAAATGTGTGGCTAAAGATCTGGGTTCTTGAGAAGTTTATTCTTTGTGTGTGTGCTTGCATGTGTGGGCGTGTATTTGTGAGATAATCAGATTTTTCCCCCTATGGAAGTTAGATGTAATGATGTATAGATAACGTACAGATAACTCCAACTATTCTTAGCTTTGAGCCAGAACAAACCAGTCCTGGGGAACAAGAAGTATTGTGGATTTAGCATAACTAGTCTCCTGCAGTAAGAATACTTGCTGCATTAAGATAATCCCACAGGAAAGTCTATACCTGTTAGAAGCTTTATCAGTGAACCAGCTGACCTTTATGAGACAGTCTTATTACTAAAGAGAATCACAAACCTGGTTCTGCCAAGATGACCGACAACCCATTTCATCAGGCACCCTTAGTAAAGAGATTTTCAATTACTTGAAGCGTCTATTTACACCCCTGGTTTCCCTATAGAATCAGAGCCCATGTCACCAAGGTAGGCTGTCTAGCCATTTTCGAAGAGGCATCTTCTCATTTCCCGGCAGTAATAGCAGCCCTTTCTCAGGGGTTCTTGCCACAGTTGTGGTACAGAGCTATGGGAGGGGGCTACAGAGAGTCTCCCTCTGGCAAAACACTCAGATGCCTGGCGGGAGGCTCCTGTGCTGGTCGGCTGTTGCTGACCTCTGCCTGAAGCAAGAAAAGGGGCCAGGATGACATAACTGTGGTCACATTCAGCCTGTTAACGGCATCGATAGTCTTTATTTGTTTACTCAAGAACTCTGAGCAGCTTTTCTTAACAAGAAATTTGAACCACATTTTGTTTGAGATAGTCCAGAGAGCTGTAGCAATGTGGTTCCCATTTTATAAACTTTTAAATGAAACTGTTCGCAGCTCACATCTTTGTTTAAAGAACAAGGACTTGGAACGCAGACCTGTGTTCTCAAGACCTCGAAAGACAGTGACCAAGGCAGAAAAGAATCCGGGCAGTCACCAGCCAAAGCTTGCTTTGCATTGCCAGGAATTCAGTGTTCGTGTGAAGACCTCGTCCCGTTGTGAGGACTGCTGGTGAATTTGGCAGTGTTTCGGTCATGATTTACACCACTATCTCTACTTCTGTTGTTTCATCTCTCTGTAACTGGAAAACTTCACCTAGGCTCCTTGCAGTCTTTTGCTAACGTGTAGGCCTTTGCTTGGCTTCCTCCCTGAACTCAATCTATGTTTACAGGGCTCTCTGTTTGCAACTTGTTTTCCTTACAGTAGTTAACTGTGGTGTTACGCTCTTATTTATGTCTTAGAAAACACTTCCTAAGCAGCCCTAAGAAAGCATGCTGATATTTATGCCTCTGTCAGCTTTTTCATACGGCTTGCAAGAGTTATTTGGTAGATGATAGGATCCTTCTAGGGGGTGAAGTTGAAATTATCTGTAAAGTGATACATCTAGTCCCAGACCACATGAAACATGCATGAGTTAAGGAATTTAGACTAATACCTTTAGACACATATTTTTGAAAAGTCAGTCATCTTCCCTGAAATCCATTCTCTTCTTGGATTAGATTTATTTTGTATCTAGCAATTTTATAGTTTCCAAGAAAGATTATGGCTAAAATGTTGACTAATTCTAGGGCAAAGGTACTTTTAGGCTTAATAATCATGTAACAGGGGAGCTGAAGGGCTGTGAGATTAACCAGATTTAGCCTAAAGCATAGCATTGCTCATGTACCCTTTAAGCAGCACTGACAAGGTATTTCCTGGAGATTAATGACAGTCTGAGTTAATGGGCTGAAGGAGGGCCATTAATCCCTTGCACAAAGGTAGTTCTGAAAGTAGCAATGAGAAACAACCACTGGGTCAAGGGCACTGGATCCCAGGAGATGTCTCAGGAGATCAGTTACTCTACGGAAGGCCATCTTAACTACTGTTCTCAGCCGCTTCTTCTCCCAGCAGAGCTTGGGCTCGGGCTGTCACTAGCCTGGCACACAAGGACTGTTGGGTAACTGGTTTTTCATCTTTCATCAGACAGACCTTTTTATTTTTAATAAATAGCTGCGCCTTCCCACTGAGAACTCAGCAATGCTATCATTTTAGAGGTCATTCTTCACACCAGTCTTCTACCTTCACAAGCATGATAGGTGAGGGAAGCTGTGCCTGGAAGTCAGGAAACCAAGGCAACAATTACACAACAGTAGTTCTGTGTGGTACGCATAAGACGCAAGGAGAGTCTGCGAGATGAATGGTTGGGGGAGGTTGACGGAGCAGTCAAACAGACATGACATCAATAAATCAGACAAGCAAATTATAGATTTGCAGATTAAAATATGTCAGACTAAACTTCCCCAGACTCTTTGTCCAGACCAGCCTAGCCTTAACTAATTTTGAGTGTATGCTAATTTAGCCAGGATTGGTAGTCTCGGGATTAGATGAGGTATATTACCTCCCCCCAAAAAAGTCTCTGAGATGTCAGAACGGCATAAAAACTCCTAGGGTTCCCTTAGTTGCAAACACATCTGCCTTCATGCATACGCCTCCTCTGTTAGTGTGTGTCCCTGGTAAGGGTTTCAGGATCCAGATGCTTGCCCCCTTCCCTAGGTGCCCCCTTCCCGGGGTGACCCCTTCCCTGGGTGCCATGCTGCTCCCCTTCCTCTTTGTGTGTCAGCGCCCTGAAAATCTAGGAAACACTTTAAACCCCATTCAATGCATGAAGTTGTTCTGACCCAAGACTCTGATGGCTGCAGTATGCTTTCATTTATTTGAAACAATTACGTTATTGTGCTACTTAAAAAATATTTATAACTCTGCTGATTAATAAGACAATAGATGATTGCTAAGGGAAACTAAGAAAAATGTTTTCTGGTCAGTCAGTTAAGTAAAAGGTAGAACGGGAACTGCCATCGTAGGTATTTTAGTTCCATTAAGATTGTGACCGAGGGGGAGAGGCAGACCAGTGGTTACACATGCTTACTGCTCCTGCAGGGGATACAGAGTCAATACCCAGCACCCACATGCCAGTTCACAACCACCTACGACACCAGTTCCAGGAGATCTGATGTCCTCTTCTGACCATGTGCACCCGTGTGCAAGTGCACACACATACACACACACACACACACACACACCACAAAACCCCAGACACGCAAACACTAATAAATAGATAAATAAATCCTTTACAAAAGAAAGCATACATACATACACGCATACATACCTAATGGTGACTTGTATATTGCCACTAACAGGAATCTGATCTAATGCTAAAAGCTGTCATTCTCTGGATTTGGAGACAGCCAAGAAATTTGTAGCTACCTATCCAAACTGGTAGCGCTACTGTTACAGCAAAGCATGTGCAGGTGAAGGTCACTATATTATTCTATACTGTTAAATAATCCTCACTTTAAATGCACTTAGCTGTGGCAGACCTAGGTGGACTTTTCAACTGAAGTTGCCTAGTATAAGGGAACTATCCAGGTGTAGCTGGACACACAACCAAACTAGTGCTGAGATAACAAGATTATTTAAGTCATAATTGTGGCTTTCTGATTCTGTCAGGGGATGTGAGTTTGAGTGGATTTGAGTTGAAGTGCCCCTTCCTTCAGCAGGCCTGCTGCTCTCGTTTGACACTTCATTGGTAGTTAAATGTCCTGGTCACTTTGCTTACTTTGGGAGCAACAGATCCACTAAGATTTGAGCTGATGTTTTCCGTCTTCTGTTTAGCAGGTATTTAATGTGTCCACACAGCCTTTCTGAAACCTGATCCAGTTATTAGGTGATGGGATAGTAAAGCTTGCTACCTTGTGTGTACAAATGCTGTCTTTCCAAATAGGAAAAGAACTGAATGAAACCCGTGGTGGAGCCTTGTTTCAAAAGAAATAATTTAACACCCAGAACTAACATTCTTCTGAGGTAACATTCCATAACTAATGACTGTGGGACAGGAAGACTCATTTCCTATTCTGGAATAAATTGAACACACTTGAGATTTTTACTGTCTATTCAGAATCCTCTGGGCTGTGAGGCTGTAAATTATCACCTCTTGAGTATGAAACTTCTATTATATAATTTAAATTTTATGACAGACGTGAGCAAGAGGAAGATAATTTTTTTAATGTTTCTTGCATAAAACCAGAGATCCTCCAAGAAAAGAAAGGGATATTTCTGTTCTTTAACATTCATCAAGGAAATTTCAGGTTTGTTTTTAAGAGTTGACTTCCTGGAGATTTTCTTAGTGCTCAAAACATGGCATTTTGCTTTCTAAACTCACACCTGTTGGCAGGTACGTAGAGTCTGGAGTTATGGTCTTAATTTAGGGTCCAAAGAAAGCACGCTTCATGTGCTTCCCCAACCACCCTTATATAGCCTATACCATTAACTTCTCTGAAGGGGCTGGTATATCATATATTCACAGTGGACTACTTAGATCCAAACTATCGATAGCATCATGATAGTTTTCTGTATTAGCAATGGCAGTACCAGCACCCGATTACTTTTATGCCATTATAAATATGCTCCCTACCTTATATCTCCCCTCTATTGCCCACAGCAAAGGCAAGTTTAGTTATTATCTCCATTTTGTAGTTCAAAAAACTGAGGCCTTTTGTGGGACAAAAAAGGGGTCCTGCGTCCACCTGGGCCTAGGGTTGCTGGGTGAGGCGGACTCAGGGTCTGCTGGCGGGGGTGGGGGGGGTGGACTGTGAGAAGCCTCAGGATCCCACTCTGGGGTGGGGAAGCGCACAGTCTGGGGTCCCTGTCTGGGCACGTCAGATGCCGCTGGATGTCTCAGAAGAGCTGAGAACAGAGTGGGGACCCTCAGGTGGACTCTGGCCTGGGAGCTGAAGGGAAAAGGACAGAGAGAAGAGGGCTCCAGCTGGGTCCCGCGGGGTGTAGAGAATCTGGCTATACCAAGCCAACCCACCCGCCAAGCTAGCTGGCTGCAGTGGCTGGAGTGCAGGGAGGCCTCTGGCGGGAGGTTAGAGGCACAACTGTTTAAAGGAAAGGCCTGCTCTATTGCTCCAGCACAGCGGTTCCGATGAGCAGAGACAGTCCACAGTTTTAAGGCCTTTATTGTAGAAAGACAGAGAGAGGGAGAAAGAAGCAGAGGGCAGCCATAACCACGTGGAAAGAGGGAAGGGAAAGCGGAGAGAGTGGGAGCAAGGGAGCAAGAGAATGAGAGGTAAGAGAGGCAAGAGAGTGAGGAGGGGGCAAGCTGCTCCTTTTATAGTGGCCGAACACCTACGGGGACCAGGCTATCTGTGCGCAGCTCACCACCCCACAGCCTTGGAGGTTAAGTAGCTGTTGAAGAAGGAACGGAACTGAAGTGGGAAGCCAGAGCTGCCATCTGGGAGAGTTGTACACTACAAAGGATGAACTCACCACTTAACTGGTTTCATTCTGATTTTGCTTTTGTGTGGCATTCATATATTTTCAACTCAAACAGTCCTTTCTCTGTTTTAATGGTTGGGCATGGCTCCATATCTAGATGCTAATATGTTACAATTCCAAGATCAACAGCTGACTGTAGGATCCACAATAGTGTTTGGCACGTCATTTGTCTGTAACATAAATAAGTAAGCAAAGGAGCAAGCACACCCTTCCAAGCTTGGCTGGCCCTTCCCTTGTAATATCCCTACACTGCCTACAGTGTGTGGTATTAGTGGCTGCAACAGTGGTAGTTCTGATCCTCTTAGATGAGTCAGGCATGTAGTAATGTCTGATGAGGAAAATCAGATCAAGTTTATTTGTGACTGTTTTTGAGAAGCCAGCAGCCTTTGACCAATTTCTTAACAGGAGAGCAGCTACTTGAAGAAAAAAAAAAATTGCATAGATCATTGCCCCAGGATTTTTTCACTGGACAGTGTCTTATAAGTCAGTATTACACAAAAAGTATTTAGGGGATTCTAAAGGTTGATAAATTTTACTATCCCTTAAAAACACTGGCAAATCTCTCTGCCCACAGTTTCCTCCGACCTCAGTTCTCCAGCTGAGGACAAGGTGGGTAAACTTCATCAGACATTTTCCAAATATTCTTTTTTCTTTGTTTTAGCATCCTCACTTGGTGGGAAAGGGGAGTAGAGGGAGGAAGACAGAGGGGGGGAGAGAGAGTGTGTTTTTTTCTTTTTCTTATTTTTTTATTGATTCATTCTGGATTTCACATCATGCACTCCCAATTCCGCCCATTTCCCCTTACCTACGTATCCACCCTCGGCCCTTGCAACCCCCCCCCAAAAAAAGGGTAAATAAATAAATGAAAATTAAAAAACAAAAAAAAACAAATACAAAACCATCTCAGCATGGNAGCAGTCGCTGATCTGCTTTCTGTCCCAATAGCTTTTTATTTGCTACAGTGCCATATAATTGCACTTACTCAGAGTGTGGCTTCTTGAGTCTAGATTGTTTCCCTTAGCCTAGCGCAATTAGGGTTTGTCCATGTTGCTGTATTGTTAGTGCTATAGAGTAATTCATCCTAAAGTTGTGCTGTAGTTTGAGTATTCATTCAGCAGTAGAAGGGTGTGTGGATTGTTTCAAGTTCGAGGCAATTACAATGAAACTGGTAGAAATATGACCACTCAGTCATATGCAAGTTGGCTGTTAGGTTAGAAAGCATCAAATTCAAGAATCATTGGAAAAGGAAATGACTATTCTATTCTGTGCCAACAGACACATTTCTAGCTAGCAGGGTGGTTAGTGCCTGTAATCCCAGCACTCAGGTGGCTGAGGCAGGAGGATAATATGTTTTGGGTTAGCCTGGAAGTCCCTGCTTCAAAATCCATCTCTCTAAAGGTGTTTAGTTTGTCTCCCCCATCACACTCACAAGCACAATCAAGAATGGAGTTCTTTATAACCTCCCTTCAGAGCCACTCTTGCAAGTGTGCTGGCCATGTGCGTTCTTGCTGGAAGACTAGTTCCCAAAGCAGCACAGCTTCCACGCCCCTTTCCATTCTCTCCTACAAGTCCACGCAGCCTGTACCATCAGCGTTTGTCCTCCCTCACTTTCAGAATTCACGTGATCTAATGTGCCTACCTCACACCAGTGCGCAGGGGGCGCTGTGGGGAGGGGATGCCTTTTACCAATCGTTTTATTTTGCCGCTCTAAAAGCGTAATTATGAAGAAAGGCTCCCTACAAAGTGTGGCTTTTCTTTGGACTCATCTTACAGAGGCCGGCTCTACTATACGCACAGATTGGTTGGGCCAAGTACACAGAATATCCATTGATCCCTTTAGGCTTTTTCCCAACATGGTTTAATATACTATAACAATGTATTCTTGGGGTCACTGTTGTCACTTAGTGCAGTCATCATCACTGGGAGCCATCATTGTCACCTAGTGTACCTGATGCCAGTTAGGCTGAGAGCAGTCACTTAGTGATGGGATCACACACACACACACACACACACACACACACACACAATTAATATGATTTAGCGTGTTGTGTATCAGCCTATGCTGGTCTGGAAACTTGCTCATCTGCTAATTGATGTAATCATTTAGGATTTTTTACAGCAGTTTGACATTACTAAAGAATCTTTGCCTGTGATCCTCATTTAAAAAAAAAATGTTACAGTCAATGATAAATGGGCCATGACAGAATTTTTGTTTTATGCCACAGGTAGGTAAAAAGCATAGACATAATATGCTTTTCAAATGCTAACCTACAGAGAAGTCTCAAAATGTAGACTCAGTTCTAGGGTAGACCCTGAACCGTGTTTCAGGCATACTGTCCAGTGATGCTCACACTGACAATCTGCCAGCAGACTTGAGGAGTGGGAAATCAGAGGAATTGTACACTTCACGTAAACATTGTCTCTGTTTAGTTGGTTTCAGCACACATCCACATTTTGTAGGTGTACACGAACGGCATCAAGAGAGCATCTCTATAGTGAAGAGCCTTGCTTTGGGTTATTGTTGGTGAGAAGCTGGGCCTGCTAGCGTGCTGTATACCAAGTGTGATTATCAATTCCTTGGATCGACAGGTACAGGAAAGCTCAGTAAATGGATCTTTGGCCAAATCCCAACCTCCCTGTCTCCCTGAACTAGGAGGTTGCTTGTATATAATATTCTAAGTTATGGACCAGTGTACCTCATTTCTTAGAAATGAATGGGTCCTTTACATCAATAAACTTCTGCAACTTGATCCTGTCAGAGAAAAATCCCACTTCCCAGAAAACTCTCCAATCCTGGGTATGCCCACCCTATTGATTGACTATCCCCCCCCCCCAATTCAGCCAAGCATCAGATGTCAGCATATCTTTTTGTTGAAAGAATTGCATGAATCTGTCTTTTGAATTAATGGAATAGACAGCTCAGATTTGGGTTCATGCATGTGAAGTAAGCTTATAGTAGATGGAGGGTACGGGGAGACCTGTATTTTAGAAGAATTTGTAGATATTAGGCTTAAGACAACTTGGAAAGATTTTGCTTTGCTTTGCTTTGCCTTGCCTTGCCTTGCCTTGCCTTGCCTTGCCTTGCCTTGCCTTGCCTTGCCTTGCCTTGCCTTGCCTTGCCTTGCTTCCTTCCTTTCCACTCTGTACCTTTAAGTAGAGGCTATATTCACAGAGGATAAACTCTTCCCATCTCTAAAAGTTCAAATGATAAATCACAGTTCCATATTGTCACACAGTCCATTGGCCATATGGTGTCGACAGTCATACGCCAAGCATGAGAAATAGAACATAGGATAATCTTAATTAGCAAAAATACTTAAACACTATACTAATTCAAGTCAAATTTTATAGATCTATTGTGTAATAGAACTAAAATCCATTGAATTGAAACAAAAACTATGGTAGAAATGACTGATACTTTAAAGCAAGCCCTAAATCATGTTAATTAGATTTAAGGGATAAGTTTGTGTCTTCTGTTCCTTTGAATGTCTTGGAAGTCCAAGCCTCCAGAAGTCCAGTCTTTATTTCATGCCACCTCCAACATGAACTTATTTATGTCTTAGTGGTTAAAAAAAAAGAGAGAGAAGGAGGAAGAGAAGAGGAGGAGTAGACTTTTTAAAAAAAACTTTTAACTGCAGCACCTGCTTAGAATCTAAAACCAAAGTGGAAAACATAAGGCTTAACCCCACATGCTCCCTGATCAAGTGCAGAGTTTCTTAAAATAGCCTCATGTGGAGATATGAGGAGCAGCTGGTGTCACTGGTGTCCCCAGGCACAACCTGGCAGGCTCACACTGCTGCACAGGCAGCTGCTCTGTGTCGCTCTCAGGACCAGGTGCAGACACTCAAAGGAGAAGCACAGAAGCAACTTCGCTTTATTATATTAATCATATACTTATTAATTTATTATATTCACTAATAGGTTATATTTATTATTATATTCATAGCACTTTGCTATGAACTCCTAATTCCAGTTTCATGGCCATGACTCCCCAAGATCTATCTTGATGATCTAGGATCTCTATTCTCACCCGCCAACTGGATAGAAATCCATGAAAGCGTTTAAATGGACTAAATGAGGTGAGCAGGTGAGCAGGAGCGTTCTCTCTGCTTCCTAGTCTCCGGAGCAGTGTGACCAGGCCCCTCCATTCCTATGCCCTCCCACCACAATGGTCTGACCCATTCTTAACTGCAAGCCAAAAGAAATACTTGAGTTAAGTTTCTTGTGTCGGGTATTTTGTGACAAGGAAGGTACAGCAGCGGGTCAGCTTACTCCCACGTCATCAGAAAGGCCGACATGCACTCACGCTGCTCTGGTCAGCAGGCTGCCCTGTTCTGCAGCCTGCTACACTTAGCGCTTTCTCATGTACAGGGCTTGATCTGTTCTGTTCGTCGGTGGTTTTGTTTTCTTGTGCTGTTTTATATCTTTCCTGATAAAGGTCCCATTTGGATCTAGAACAGGTGAGTTGGAGTGTTACCTTGCTACGCTGATGGCACCAAGCACCAGTTTAAATCCCATTTGCTTTTACATAGAGCTGAGTAGCTAATGTGACCTGTTGTCCTTGTCACAAATGATGTCAGGCTTTTTTTTTCCAATCCTGAAAGCTGTGATAATGATGTTTATTCTTATCAGAATATTTTTATTTCATTTTGATCCTACGAGAGGTTAAGTTCAGAATTAACCGTCCTAGTTATCTAGAGTCTACAATAAAAAAGCCTTCTTTAGTAAGGAGGCTGATTTTTTTTTCAAGAACCAGGGAGAAAACTCTGGTCTAAGGAAAATGGAGACAGGAAAAGATAACGGGGTGATAGGTGTTGAATCCCTCCCAGTTGCCATAGTTTCCAGTTTACCAATACCATCTCCAACCAGTAGGTACCCGGGGCATTTGTATTCATGTTGAAATTTTTGAATTTTCTAACCTTTCACTTAAAAAATTATTCTGAGGGCCTACATCAGACTGAAAAATAATTGGACTAACCCCTTAAGTACCTAAATCCTACTCTGTGATCTGCTGAGCCAGAGATGATACTATCAAATATCAACCTCCCCTAACACACAGGATCAAGTGGTTCATGTATGAGTTCCATGAACAAAACAAACATTCCATAAGTGTGTCATTGTAAGATATTGTTTCCACAGTCACAGGGCAGCGTTGGGGCTCTTGCAGTATGAACACAGTGATTGACTGTCACATGAGCATAAACACTGTGAAACCCTGATTTCTCAGGAGCAGGTTCTACTCTAAAGTGTTCTTTAAGGACTTCCCTGTCCAACCCAGTTCTGAGAAAGGCAGATTTTCAGTAAGTGAACTTTCGTCTAGCATCTTTTACTTAGTCCAAACGTCAACATCTCTTTATGATCCTCTTTCGTCTAGCATCTTTTACTTAGTCCAAACGTCAACATCTCTTTATGATCCTCAAGTATTTTTGCAAAATGTATATTCCAGCTTGCTTATCTGATGCTGAGATGGTCTCTGGGGTTTTTTCCATATCTTATAGATACTAAATAATCCTTTTCAGAATAGGTAAACATTTCTGGGTCTGTTTTAGTCAGAAATAAGGTGGAAAATGCTTAAACCGTGAACAATATGCCCAAGGTACAATAGTATTTAAAGAACTAGTAATTTCCTTCTACAGAGATGCTCAGAGCATTAGCCTCAGTGACTATTGTACCCTTAATAAGCCATGTGGGGCCTAGGACAGAGGCATTCCAATAGTTAATGAATGAATTAACAACTGAGATAACAAGTTAGGTGCTTTACCATAAAAGTATTACCCCTGATACTGAAGAAATAGCATTATTCTTTTTTCAGTGTGAATAGTTACTATAAACATCTGTAATCACTAATTCTAGACTACAGAAAATAAACAGGTTTAAACACTTTAATACAGTGGTTTAGGCAAAGCATATTTCCTTGATAATGAAATTTTGTTTTAGGTTAAGATAAAGAATAATATGAACTCCATTGTGAAGGAAAGAATAGAAGGCTCATTTGTTTGGGGATTTTCCCATCCTTGGACCTGCGCAACTCTTGGCATGTCATACTCTCAGTCTCTCCAAATACATCATCATTTTGTATTTACACGATAAAATATATCTAGTTACAGTGCTTCTGCCTAAGGCTAGTTCTTGACTGAAATTCTAGTTGAGTGAAGTTTAAAAAGAGACAATTATCCATGCGCTTTAGTAGATGCTAAAGTGTGGGGATAAATCAGAGTCCTTTCTTCATAACCAGCGCTTGCTTCTCTTGGCCCTGGTATTTTGTTAGTGGTTTTCCATTGGCTATAATCAGAATCCAAACCCCACATCACTTTGGGAAAATACACAGGAAAGTCTCCTCAAAGGACATATGTGTTAATTACTCTGCATATTTGTTTTTAGAAAGTGGAAATAGCAAGTTAAAATTATTGACACTTCGTGGGGGGTGCAGGATAAAAGCTCTCATCTTGCTGATGGCTGAGTTTTAAAGTTAAGCATGAGGGAAGTTTTCTGAGTGTCAACTGATGACTACAGAAGTAACTAGTTACTTAAGACATTTGTTTTTAAGGGGTTGACAAATAGGCAGGTTATCTGAAACAGCATTACACAGCAGGTCTCATTTACCATGAAACATAGGACTGTAGTTTGGCAATATTTGCATTGTACCTGTTCTAATATTTCGTGACACTTTTATTTTGAAGATGTGATCACTGGTCACTATGAAGGGAACAGAGATTGCATAAAAACTCCCGAGCATCTTAGGTTAGCATCCACTTGGTTAAATGGACTCCTATTCTTTATACAACGTTTCCCAGCCTCCCAGCATATCACATGATACTCCCATTGAGCACAGGGAGCAGAGCTGCCAAGGTGTTCTCTGCAGCAGCCTGGAGTCACTTCTCCTTTACACCGGGGTGTGTTGTGCCTGTGGATATCCATCCAGTGCTCTGTGTGGTGAGCTGCAGTACAAGCCCATAACACATATTGCTGGAGACCTTTTAAACCATAAATTCCAAAACCTGCTCTGTTCTCTGGCCCCCAATCAAATCCTAACATCACAGAAATAAATGTGAACCTAGTTGAAAAAAAAAAAAAGAAGAAGAAGAAGAAGAAGAATATATTCTAGTCATCATCTGGAGATGCTAATCTCTTCTGCTGTTTCTCATGAAAAGGAAATTCCTCTCTGACCTGGCAACTTCTCCATTTTCATCACAGGGTGATTCAGAAACTGTATGCTGATCATTTGTATTTACAAAACCCAACCGCTAGCAAGAAAAGCCATGCACTCAAACATCTCTTACTACTTTTTACCATCTTACTCTTAAGAGGATAATAATTTAATATTTCCTTTAAATTTTCTTTCATTGCCCACAATGTCACAAAACTTGCCAACAGAATGGGACCTCTATTTTGAAGTTGGCTTTTACCTATTTTAACCTGAAAGTCATCCTTCATAAAATTTTAATCACACCTGAGACTTTCTCCCTCCACTTGCATAATATCCCAAGGCTCTTGGTTCTGCAGAGCATTTGGCCATTCTCAGCTGTTAGATAACACAGAAACATCTCAAGGCCCTTCTCAATCGGGACAAGGGCACTTAGCTTACCATGCAGGTACCTGGGCTTCGTCACACCTGGCAGTTCTCTCTTCTGATGCCTGTCAAAGTCCAATAGTGGAGCCTGAGCACCCAAAAGCGTTTTCTTTTCTTTTTGGGCACCCTCTCACTATTTGTCTTGTGGGTCTCAAAGTCACGGAGAGTATGTAACCAGGAACCAGGGACGGTTCTGCAAAAGGGCTGCAGCAGGGAGCCCAGCACTGAGTGGGCCCAAACACTAAATATAACCTTCTTTCCTTGTCCGGCAATGTCCTTCATACTCTGAAGACAGGCGACCTTGCCGAAACGCTCACCCCACAGCTTTGCCAGTCTCCACTGAAGAAAGGGGCGAGCTGAACTGAACTACAAGATTAAGCCACCCTAAGGCCAAAAGCCTTCTGTCCACAGCAGACAAGTAGAGGCAGGTATCCTCTCTCGGAGTGTCTCCGCATGTGTGTGCGAGGGTGTTTGTGTACTTGCATGCCTGTGCCCAGCAGCTGCTCTCTAGATTAAAGGACACCACTCACTGGCAGACATCTCTGAAATCTACTCCTGGGTCCTTCCAAACTCAGGCGGGTATCCTGGATGAAGAGAGAACTGCTGAGCACAGCCTAGGACCCCTTCCCTACTACATCGCTGCCTCAAGTCTTCTGTAAGCCATAAACAGGGGGGGGGGGGGGGGGGGGGGGGAAGAGCTTGTTCATTTCCACAGACACACATCACAGCACTAATTAGATAACAGATCTACCTCACATGACAGCCAGCTGCCTGAAGGCCAGTCTGTGTGTGATCTTATTTAATCCTCATGGCATTCTTCTAAATGAGCTTCATTCCTAATGCTCAACTGAGAAAGTCAGAGGCCACAGTCATCAAGTAACTGCCCAGGTCTTACAGATGATAGAGACTACATTGGGAATTCAAAGTGGGATGTGAGCACCTTTGCTCTCTGACCATCTCACCAGCCTATGCTCTTCATTTTTACTTAATACACTGAAATGAGTTCAGACTCACGGGAAGTATATGTAACATGTATAACCTATACTAATTCTCTTCTTTTAACACTTTATATTTGCATCTTCCCTCCCCCACCTGTGTGATTTTGCATGTGTGCATTATTTCCTGAATTGATTTATATATGTTTCAGTATGGTTATCCTGAAAGACAAGTATACACTCCTATATAGTCATAGCATAGCAATCAAAATCAGTAAATTAACATAGATTTAGTTCTAGTCCATTAATCTTATTCAAGTCTTCACAAAAGCCTTAATGATATTCTTTAGAATATCTTTTGGTCTGTTGTGGGTTACATTTAATTATCATATCTAGTCCAAATTGAATTATGCTAGGATTGTGAATTTCAACAGTTAGCAAAAAATATATATATAATGTCTCAATAATTTTTATATTAATTGTATGTAGAAGTTATAAAATTTTGATATATTAGAGTACTTTTTTTGTCCAAAATGCAGATGCTATCCAAGTGTTTTCTAGGTGGCTAAGTAAGTACAATGTCATAGATACATACAATGTAGAATGACTGTGGCTTAAGGAAGGAGACTCCAATACAGGCAGGCTACAATACAGATGAACCATGGAGACCTTATCTTCAGTGAAACAAGCTCGGTTCAAATTGACAAACTAATAGGATCATACATCTGTGAGTTACCTAGAATTGTCAGATTGACAGAAACAGGAAGGAAAATGGGGTAACCAAAGACTTGGGAGGGGAGCAAGAAATGACAATGGTTGTTTCATGAGAACAGAATCTGGTTCCAAATGATCACAAAGTCATGGAAACAGCCACCATTCATTGGTTTGCGTGTTTTGCATTTCCACCTGTGCAGAGTCAGCTGAACCTCCGTCCAAAGACCAATTGTTGTCTCTTCTTATATACCTTCTCAAATGAGATAATCCTAATCTCAGGTTTAAGCCTGGAACTAGTATTGTGTCCATTAATGTAGTTTTGAAACTTGAGATCAAGGACAGATGCTCCAAGTCCTTCTAGCAGCCTCCATATCACGGTAGCTACTGAAAGTGGACATCTGCACAGGATGGGATTGTAAGAATGCACTGGGATAATTCCTGGGCATCTGAAGGGATTGGGCATTCTCACACAGGCACAGCAGAACAGGTTCTCTAAAGGCACGCTGCCACCTACTCAGTGACCAGTCAGCCAGGTAAGCAAGAATCAAAGAAAAAGTGTTTATAGTCTTCATTAACTCTCTGCTCTTCTTTTCTGTGGTTGTTTTGAACTGAAATGACAATACCTCAGTTCTATTTTTAGCATTGATGCTTTTCAAGTCTATGAATCGATGATCTAAAATGATTCCTGAGAACCACCCATTACTTCTCTTACTAGACTTAAGCAGGTGATCACTACTACGAAGGTCCAGAGCTAGCTCTAGTACAGTGAGCTGGAAACTAATTTGTTATCCATCTTTGTTCTGTCTGTGAACTGAGAAATTTGGGGAGTTTGTCCGGGAGACGGTTCCCACACGCCCTAATGCCTAATTTCTCTCATTTTAAATCCTGCATCTCCTCTTTCCCTTTGTCAGCTCTGCACTGCAGGGTAGTTAAGTGCCCGCCATTGTTCTCCCAAAGCCTGATACACACCCCCTTCCTCACTCCCACCTTAGTGCTATTGCCAGCATGCTTGTCTTTACCAAACTTGAAGGGGGCGGGGCTTCTGGAGTGCAGATTGTTCCTTCCTGGACCCCAGCAGTCCATGCAAAGGAAAGACTGGCAGACCACAGACTGCTTCACCAGGTAAACAAATGACATAACAACTCCAGAGCTAGAGAGCTTTGAGTCACTCTCAGGCCTGGGCATGTGGCACAGGGGTGTAGCACTTGTCCTCTGTGTGCAAGGGCCTGGTTTCTGTCCCTAGCACTCATAAAAAGTGGTAGTTGAACAGCATCTCAGTGACCTAAAAAGTAAGAAATAGGAAAACTATGCAAAATTAATTTTTTTCTAGCAGTTTATTACCAGCAAAAGTTATAGATTTAAAGTTCTGTGTGACCCTTTTTCTTTTTTTTCCCTCATTCTGTCAACCCTACTCGCTCTGACATGCCCCGCTCACTCCGGTCAGCCCTGCTTGCTCCGGCTGGCCCTGTTAGGCCCGCTCGCTCCGGTCGGTCCCACTTGCTCAGTCCAGTCCAAGGATTCATTTATTATTATTCATAAGTACACTATAGCTGACTTCAGACGCACCAGAGGAGGGCGTCAGATCTCATTACGGGTGGTTGTAAGCCACCATGTGGTTGCTGGGATTTGAACTCATCACCTTAGGAAGAGCAGTTGGGTGCTCTCACCCGCTGAGCCATCTCACCAGCCCCATGACCCTTTTTCCTTACTGTTTTGTAAGTGTGGGATCAAAGAGATTTGTAAAAATAAAGGTGTGGATAAGGCACAGAGTAGAAAAACACCTAGAGACCAGTCTGCTAAGTAAGAGAGCCTCTGTCCTTCGGATTGTACCTAAGTGAGGCAGCTTTGCGCAATGATGAGTGTTTTAGGCTTCATAGCTTCCTGAAGTAGAAAATGATAATAACAGGTTAAGTTCTTGTGGTCTTGATGAGTAAGATGTGTCCTTGACCGAAATTGTTGTTGCAAATAATCTGCAGACTCGGGTTTCCAAGGACAGTGTCCCCATGTCCCTCTGGAACGCCAAGACACCAGGTGGCAGCGGCTTCAGCTCTGAGGCATTCCTCAAGTGACCTATTTCGGTGTCATTATGCAATGGTCTTCTCTTGGCAGAGCCACCAAGACTCGCTCCGTAGCCTTGCCCATCTGCATCCGCGCACCCTTCCAGTGGGCCTTGGCTCATTGAAAATTAGGGCAAAGGAAAGGAAGAGACAGTTGCAGCAACTCTTCATAATGAACCAGCATGTGGATACAAAAGTGTGTGAGCTCAGGCGTTCTTGTCCCTTGTCCCTCTTAGAATGACATCTTTTGCTGGTCTTATTTTCTTCCTTACACAGATGATAAAGAGAAGTTAGGCCAGCTGAATCTCTCTAAACTTTGCCCTAACTCCTATTGATTCTAATGACCAGAATCAGGTCTGCTTATCAATAAGCATGTGTTTAATTCACTTAACAGAGACTTACTGGCTCCCCATAATACAGTGTCAGCAATTGCACTGGGTCTTGATACTCCAAGGACAAAATAAAATGCCATCCTGTCCGCTGTGAACTCAGTCCCGTGCGAGAGCACCCATGCAAACCCCAGGTTTTAATGGGGCCGTACCTTTCAGTGTGGGGCTGAGTAACTCTGCTGGGACCTTTTAGGGCTGTACCTTTCAGTGTGGGGCTGAGTAACTCTGGTGGAACCTTTTAGGGCTGTACCTTTCAGTGTGGGGCTGAATAACTCTGGTGGAACCTTTTAGGGGTAATGGAGTCTTCATGGGACGGGGTATAAATATTTGAGCAGTACACCTTGGGAAGAGGACCAGGTCTCTGCCCAGGAAGTAAGAAAAGGACACAGTAGAAACCACTGGGACCAAGCAGCTTTGGACCAAGTGAAGTGGACTCTTTGCCTGGGCTCAGATGATTGGGAGTCTTTTATATGCATGAAATCTCCTGTGCTGTGTACACACTGGAGAGCCATCAGAGGCATTTTCACAGGGCATTAGTCAGGGAGCTAGAAAGGGGAAAAGACATAAGATCAACCCTCCCCAAGAACTTTTTCTAGGACTCTGAATGTGTCCCCTGAAATGGAACTTGGATTTCATCTAATCCTGGTCTTGTGTTTTACTCATGAAAACTGTATAACCATCTTCAGTACCACTGGGTATCCTGTATGGTGGAAGGCCTTAAGTAGACACTTGCATAAGAATCTCTTCAGAGCAATCCCTGATTAGCAATGTGTAGTGACTGAGGAGGCCAAACCCCATGGAGGCAAGGAATGGGTGAGGCTGTCACAAGCAGGTAGACCAGTGACATTCATTGCAAGTAGGGTATTTAAACACCACAAGGAGACTCTGGGCTGGGAGTGACGATAACCTGACTCCAGGTAGTCTGCACTGTGGCCTAATGGAAGACTTAATGATCACATTTAATGATCACATACATTTCAGCAACCAAGGGGAAGCTAGTGGTCAGGGCTGAGCACAGCAGTAGGTGACTGAAAGAGGGCTGCTTGTCATCAGCACAAGACCTCATGGCCCACTCTGGAGGCCCTGCAGTGAGTACCCGGGCGATTCTAGACCTGGTGCTTGGGATCCTGATAACCTGCCGGGCTTGGTTTCACTGGGCCCAAACCCAGACCCAATGCAGTCTTGGGATCTTCCATTTTAGCCACTGGGCAGGATTGAGAGGTAGAGCTGGCACCAGGGTGCCACAGAAGTTGCAGACAACTGCATGAGGTGACGGCCCAAGACAGAGTCAAATGACAATGACAAGGGTGTTCCCTTAGAGTGGCCTCACAAGAATCTCAAGGGTCCATTGTACTCTCTATTCTTGCTGGACTTTAAGGGTTTTGTTTTGTTTTTTTTTTTCTAATTTCCCCCCAAGTTCAGGAACACCAAGCCACACACATAATGGCAGCTTTGCTTTCAACCACAAATGTCTTTAAGTAAGAAAGAACTGCCCGGTCCCCATTCAGACCATATTGTGTGCCAAACCTGGTCTTTTAAAGCAGTCCTTTTGAAATGCTCTAATTGTAGCCATACGTTAGGTCTCCATTCTCTCAGCCTCCAGTCAGTCAGGGTGGTCCTAGTTAAAATGAAGCCATGAACAAAGTCTCACAGCAATGCAAGATTTACAACGTATAATAGTATTTGTGGTAGTCAAAACACAATAAAAAAGATGCTCTTTTGTCTTCTAAGTTTATTATTTGCAATTATATTCATTCATCCGTTCAGTGGTTACTTATTGTGCTTAGACACTGTCCTGGATAGTAAAAATATGTTTTAAGGAGAAATTATCCATCCTCACCATTTTGGAAGTTGGAGTCTGTAAAAGAAATGAAATAAGTAACTGGTTTGCATAGTGTAGCTTGGTGGGTAGAGGGCTTGCTTAACATGCAAGAGGTCTTGAGTGAATATACACTGGGTATTGTATACCCTAATCCCAGCATTCAGGAGGATCAGAAGTTCAAGGTCATCCTCAGATACATAGCAAGTTCAAGAATAGACTGGGCTACCAGACCCTGTCTCAAAAAATAAAATGTAACCATAATGAAAGTGCTCTGGTAAAAGAGAAAGGGACATGCCTGTTCCAGTTGCCTGGGACTTTATAGAGAAGGTACATCTGTAAGACTAGTGCTATATAAAAACTAAGGAAGAGCCGTCCTGGCAGAACTTGTAAGGCCCTGAGGTAACAAAGGGCTTGGCTTACTGTAGGGGCCCAGGGAGGTTAATGTGGCTGGAACAGGGCAGCCACACTTTAGGGAACAAATGAGAGAGGACCTGAAGAAATAAATGGAAGCCTGGGCCTGGGAATCCTTCCTGTAGCTCCTACTAGGAATAATGGCCTCACTGTAGCACAAAGGAACACACAAAATGAAAGCAGCTCAGCGACCCACGACCCAGCCCTGCTGGCAAGCCCTGGGACTGCAAGTGCCCGTAGTGATTATTCAAAGGCAAAGAGCAAATGCATCTTCCCACACTGGCTAGAGTCCTGTCTCACAGTCTTTTGCAGTTGGCTAGTTTTAAAACAGTTAGCAGGAAGGAAAGTAGTAGAAGGTGAGAGGTGGAAACATTTGAATAGAGATTATATAAGGAAGGCAGGAGAAACAATGTCTTACAAGGTGGGAATTTCATCAGGGAGCTCTGTAGACACAGAACTTGTAGAATGAAGAGGGGTGGGGAGGGAGAGGGAACTTTAAGGGTGGCTTTCAGGCTGTGATGGAGCTAAACCAACACTGGCTGTCTATCAACGGAAAATCCAAAACGCAGTAGCTGTCCAGTCCACAAGGCTGGATGTATCCGCCGGTCTTCTGAAGAAGCAGACTCTCGTGCCAGTGAAGGAATGGACTTGTTAGCAAGGCCAAGAGCAAGCAGGCAGAGAGCAAATTCTTCCTTCTCCCATGTCCTTTACACAGGCTGCCACCAGAAAGGGTGGCCCAGATTAAAGGTGGGTCTTCCCACCTCAAAAGATCTGGATTGAAGGTGGGTCTTCTCACCTCAAAAAGATCTGGATTGAAGGTGGGTCTTCCCACTTCAAATGATTTAGTTATGAAAAATCCCTCTGAGTTGTACCAAGCTGCTTGGGTTTTACTTAATTCCAGATGGTGTCATGTTTACAGCCAAGAATAGCTATCAGAAGCAGCCCCTGACAGCATGGCACACAATCATAGCTCCTGATGTCATGCTTAATTTCCAAATGAAAACAATAACCAGGTAAAAAGCTATGCCTAACATGATAGGTGTCCCATGTATAATCACATATTATATACTTAACCAGGTCATAATTATGCATAACTATCCCTTGTATAACTACAAATGCATTATAAATTTTAGAATAAATAGCAGTGTTTTCTGAGTAACATTTTGGGAGGATTATCCTAAAACTGATATTCTGTTTATTGACATTATATCACCTGATAAAGAAATGGAGGAAAGAAAACACAAATACCTTTACAAACATATTTTTAACAAAATATGACAGAAATACTTGTGCCAATTATAATCCTCACTTAGCCTTAGCTGGCATTTATAACTCCCTTGCTCTACCACCCATTCTGTATTCCCTCCACCCTCAGCAAGCACTTCAGCAGGTCTTGGTCTCCTGAGGAGTGATGCATGTCATTCCTGAAGGGTCTATGCCCTTTGTCATCCTGTCTGGATTAGATTGTCTACTTTCACACAGACTTTAATCTCAATACGTGGTAGCACCAACGTCACCTGCACTCTAGACATAACCTTTCTAACTTCCATTGTAGAGAAACAAACCAATTTCCCCATTCATAATCTGGATCAGTCATTCTTCCAAAACTGTTATTCCTTAACCTGTTGGCTCTCATGTGCATCAGAAGCCCAAAGTGGCCAGGGGGAAGTCTGAGCTTCCAGTTCAATGGAATGTTTGTTATGGCTCCTGGCAAGAGTGCTCCCTCTTTGGAACCAAAAGTTCTAGGCCAGCAGAACTTCAGGTTGCAGGAACAGGAAACAAACATTTTCCTTCTGGGGTTTCTAGGGGTGATAGTGAGTGAAACTATTTCTTTTTCCACCCTTTGATTCCTGGACCCATGGATCCCAGGTATGGGAATAACCATAGGGACTCAAAGTATTTTCTACCTTTAGGAGGACCCTGCCCTAGCCCTCCATACTACTGCTACCAAAGTGGCACTGTAACTGTGTCTTCAAAAGGCCATACCATCTTTCTGTCAGGCCAGATGCTTCAGGATGGTGGAGAACGTGGTAAAACCAGTAGATTCCGTGATTTGTGAGCCCATTGTTGCACTTCTCTGTGAAGTGAGGTCCTGGACCAGAAGCAATGCTGTGTTAAATACCATGATGGTGGAGAAGGCATTCTGTCGGTGGTTTGGGCAGAAGCATTATGTGCAGAAAAAGCAAGTCCATGACCAACCAAAATAAGTTCTCCAATAAGAAAAATGGTATCCTCTCCATGAAGGAAGTGGTTCAGTGTAAGTCACCCTGACATCAGGTCACTGGCTGATCACCCCAGAGAATAGTACCATATCAGGAGCTCAGTGTTGGTCTCTGGTATTGGCAGATCTGGCATTCAGCAGTACCTGTAACCATGTCAGCCTTGATGAGTGGAAGTCCATGTCATCAGTCTCATGCATCTTTGCCACCATGGCCATTCAATGACAAGGATGGCTGGCCAGAGAGGCTACTTTCCACAGAATAGGCCATTCTATTTACTTAATTACTGAACTCCTCCTGAGCTGAAGTTACCTTTTGATGACTACATAAGATAAAATTATCTTCCCATCCTTCACCTATTTGGTGAGATCTATCTACATATTTCTTCTATTCCTGTCTTTCTCATCAATTTCCCAATCATGCTCTTTCCAATCCCCTGACCATCCAGCCAATCCGTTGGCCATAGTCCATGAATCATTGAACAGTCACACATCTGGCCACTTCTCCTTCCAAGCAAAACTTACAACCACCTGTACTGCCCAGCATTCCACCACTATTAAGATTTCCCTTTGCTGGTGTCTTTCAAGATTACAACCATTTTCCAAATAGTGGTTGTAATGCTGCAGCTGTCCACTTCTGCATTTCAAATGAGAGAATTAAAGAAGAAACCAGTTCTCAGAAGTGGACCTAGCTGCTTAAGTTTTAGTTAATTCCAAATGGAATTCATTCAGGTTGACAGTCAAGGATTGCCATCACAGCAGGGGAGATAAGATTTGATTTTCTTGTCATAAAAGTTGCACAGTGGCCTGGCTGTGATGGCACATGTCTTTAAACCCCACTCTTGGGAGGCAGAGGCAAGTGAGTCTCTGAGTTCGAGGCCAGCGTAATTTACAGAGCTAGTTCCAGGACAGCCAGGGCTGCATAGAGAAACCCTGTCTTGAAAAACCAAGAAGAAAGAAAAAAAAGAAAGAGAGAGAGAGAGAGAGAGAGAGAGAGAGAGAGAAAAGGGTTGACAGTAAAGACTAATAATGAATGTTTCTTACATAGATATTACTTTAATTACAGTGCTGTAGAGTTTTCATTAGAACGGTCCTGTGATTGATCATATGTACATTTTAGATAGATGTTAGGCAGTTAGGGCTGGGATTGTTCAGTGGTAGAGTGTGCCTAGTGTGCCCTGAGGCTCTGTGTTCCCCAGCCATAAATGCACACTCTCCCCACTATGCGCACACACATACTTTGCATATTCAAAATGAGAGTAAAGGGGATTACAGGATATGGTGACACTGGAATTAAAAGCCTAAAGTCAACCTGTCATTATTTATATTTGAGACCAAGTCCCATGTATCCCAGACTGGCCTCAGGTTCATTAAGGAGCACACATGGCCTGAACTGTGAGCTCTCCTGCCTCTTCCTCCGCCCGAGGTGCTGGTGCTGAGAATACAGGTGTGCTTGGGATGCAGCTGCGTTGGTAAGAGTGCTTGCTTCACACACACTGCTCCGTTGGTAAGAGTGCTTACTTCACACGCACACTGCTCCGTTGGTAAGAGTGCTTACTTCACACACACTGCTTTGATTTTAAACACCCAAACCTGTTCTCCCTTTGCTTCCTGTTAATAGAAGGAAAAGAACTGCCACTAACTAGCCACTCAAGTGGAAACCTGGTGTCAGCCTTTTTTTATGAAAATCCTAGAGATGTCATTTTCAGTTTGTACGTTGATGACATCCTTGCCAGCTTCCCGCTGTTCTTCAGCACTGTTCCTGGCTCTCAGAAGGCGTTCAGTAAACGCTAACTTGATTGTGCTTGGATTCCCCAAGTTCTGGGGAGAGAGAAGAATTGGAGAGGCCAATGGGATCCTCCTTTACTTCCTCCTTGGAGATGCAATGTGTCAGTAGGCTATGGTGGCTCATAAGGGTACTGTATTTCCAGTCTGGTGGACACATTTCCTCTGCTTTGTGCCAGAATAAAGAGTGGTGTGTACACGCAGAAACTTTAAGAGCATCTGGTTAGAGTTTAATGTGGCTGAAACATTGCATTTTTTTTCATGTTTCAATTACTCAAATATGACTAAAAGTGTGCTTTGGAGTTCTTCCAAAATAAAAGCTGCAAGGTGAGAGAAGTCTCAGCCCCAACAATAACTTGAAAATTAGAACTTGGAACAGCAACTGATTTTTCAACTGTCTTAACTCTGTCACCAACACTACGTTGATTTGATTACATGTGACAAGTCTGGTTTCTGGCCATTGAGCTGTACAGTTCAGCTTCAGGCATCACTAGACCCCTTTTCTTCCGGTGTATAAACTGGAGAACAGAAATGCAAATGGGAAGAGAAGGAAAGACCTGGGAAGCTGAGACCTTTGCAGTGACCTCGAGGTCACAACTGCTGTCCTTGATTGACCTCAGCAGCCTGATGTGATGTAAAACCTGCAACCAACCAGTCATAGAAATGGTCTCTTCCCACAGAACCCAGCACTCAGTGCTGTTGTGCAAGTGCCGGTAGCAATAGTAGGGGGGTGGGTATACAGCTCCAGGTGACAAAGGGGCCTCCAAGGACCTGTGCAGGAAGGAGAGGGTGACACCTCTGAGGGGCAGTCAGAAGCTGGTGGTTTCTCCTGGTGTGCCTTTTGGTCCTGATGCTATGTTTTATAGTGGTTAGATGTGCATGAGTCTCGAACTGTTAGGAACTAGCTTCACGATGTCCCGACTTACTCCCTCTGCACACAGCCGCTCCTGCTCGTAGCACTTGGCAGTCTTTCCGCTGCTTCCCTCCCTCTGGCAGTCACCATTGCTTCTTAGTGTTGCTCTGAACCTTGAACTGCTGACACTGCCTTGCTCAAGCCATGTATTCCCTGGCTTCTTCCTCTTTCCAGAGTGGATGCTTTTGTTGTCTTCTTACCTCGGTGCTTCCCAGAATAGCACACATCCGAAGAATCTCCTCAGTGATCCTTTGCAACTTACTAAAGAGCTGTGGCCGGGGTGCCTTGTTTTGCTGGGGAAAGGAGAAAGCGACACATAGGATCTCTCACTTAGGCAAGACATAATCATTTCAGTTAGCAGCCTATTAGGCATGTCTGTTTGTAAAAGGAAAGAGTTGCCATTTGTCTGGCTGTCTCCTTCCTTCCTTCCTTCCTTCTGCCCCCAGCCCACCCTTAGAAGTCACGCCTGAGTGTCTCTCAATGAAATAAGTGTTGTAATGGCTGGAGCAATTAGCAGCAGCATTATAGTTGGACTGTAACCTGACTCTAATCGCTGACTTCAGAATTAATTTCAAATGACATAGCTCCTTAGATGTGTGCTGCCTTCAAAGTTTCCACTCGTCTCTCCTTTTTAGCCAGATTGCCTTTTCTATTGCTGGGTTTGTCCTGTCAGTGAATCAGGTGGCCCCAGACTCTTCCTGTGGCTGAAAGGGGCATCCTGTCTTGGATATATGTTCAACATAGTAAATTATGAAAAGGAAAAACTCTGTGTCTGCTTTTTGGCATGAAGGTGAGGGAAACTGGAGGGGTGAGTGAGAAGGTGTAAAGTAGCCAACATAAATAAACTCTAGCCCTGGGGCTTGATGTACAACTCAGAAACCAGTGTGAGGGGAAAGCAGTTACCGTGTGGAGCATGTGATGTCAAAGTCATCTTAACCTTTCCACCAAGTTCTAATTACCAAGTTAAAATAACTTACAAAGTAAGGTAAAACGTTACTGGGAAGCTTTATTTGTGCCTATGCTGCAGTCAGTGGAAAGAGACATTGTACACATCTCCTAAAGTCTTGGAACTGCTTCTGTTACTAGTGACATCATCATGGGGCGGGGGTTCTCAGTTCTCACCTGCTTTCATTTCCGGCAACAGCTGACTTCAAGGATATGGTGTACTATTTCATGTTCTTTAAAATGTGACAACATGAATTCTCTTGTGTACTAAAACAGTGATCTAGAAACCAAACTCACCTTTGCACAGCCAGCCCAAAGCTCCTCACCAGTCAGAGGAAGTTGCTGTGCATTAAGGCAGGAGCTGAAGAGCTTTGATTCTTAGATGAGAGATGACCTCTAAGGATTCCATTGTTTCAGTGCTGTTGCTGTGAACTGTGGCTCTGTCTGGGGGAAAATTAAGAAACCTGGGCAGAGAGTGAGGGGAGAGAACTTTGAGTCCTCGGTCGAAGCTGTGGGTGTCAGTGGCAACCATGGCCTCTCACTGGGAACCGCTGCCCTTCCACTTCTTTTTTTTTTTTTTTTGGTTTTTTGAGACAGGGTTTCTCTGTCTAGCCCTGGCTGTCCTGGAACTCACTTTGTAGACCAGGCTGGCCTCGAACTCAGAAATCCGCCTGCCTCTGCCTCCCGAGTGCTGGGATTAAAGGCGTGCGCCACCACGCCCGGCACCCTTCCACTTCTTTAAGGGGCCCAAAGTCATTTTTGAGTCAAGAACATGAGTATACTCTGTGCTTTTTCTTACAATGCTTTCAGGTCCAGGTAGTCTTCCCCTTGCTGTGGTCTTTCATTGTATGAAGATGCCCTTTGTCATCAGATCTCTGTTCATGAACATCTCCTACACTCTATGTCCTAATTTTTAAATTACCATACAGTGAGTTGCCTTTCCTTTTGTATGTAGACCTGAATTTTAATGAGCAGTGCGCATACAGGTCTTCCAGCTTATATAACTCTCAGTATATCCTTTAATCAACACAACTGCACACTCCTGACAGACAGCCTCGTCTTTTGTCCACCACTGTGGTCCCACGCCATGTCTCAATCCCCTGCACCCCCACCTTTTCCTCTATGCTGTCAGTGTCTCAGAGTAAGAGTGGTGTCTTGTTTTTTTCTAGCTACCTTAAGGCACAGCAGAGCACCAGGTGTGTAACAGGTGCTTATTAAATATTTGAGGGGCGTATGAGTTCGTATTCATATGGCCACAACGAATACTTTCATCGTAAGTCATAGGAAGGAGAGAATGAAAACAGTTGAAGGAAAACCAACATTAGCTTTGTTCTTTTAAAGAATGAATTAGGTCATTTTCCCCAAATAATAATAATTGTATGCTTTTAGGAAATGCCAACTGCCACTTGAGAGAATATGGTGCAAAATACAAAATGTGAGATCCTTTCACTTCAACAAATACTTGGTTATACTAAAAATATCAATGCTAGTAAAGTTTAAGCATGAAAATGTCAATGAAATTTTTAAACCTGCTTCTAAGTATATCCGGGCAGTGTAAAATTCCCCCCTGGACTCTTAATATAGTTTCCAGATATGCTTTGTAAAAAATGCCTCCCATGGTGCACAGAGAAACTCGGTATTCATGCTGCTACTGGTGACCAAGGTTTCAGTTTCTGTCCTTTTGTCTAAATTAGTGTCGTCTTCATGTAAAGTTTGTTTAGCTGGAGTCATTATTACTGTAAATGATATGTGGATCTTCCAGTGAGTGTCTTCCCTGGAGAACGTACGGCTCTCTTTAGTTTCAGCCTCGTGTCTTCCTCCTCCTCCTCCTCCTCCTCCTCCTCCTCCTCCTGTGTTTATTGGTGCTTCTTTTCTCTTTAATCACAGCAGTGCTGAAGTGACTCCACATGCCCTTCTTATCCTCTTCACTTCACAAACCAGGACATTGTCATACAAACCACACCCTTTGCCAGCTCCGTGTCACATTTCCCTAAGCAAATAAATTTCCCCTGTACGCTTAGGATATACCCTTGAGCCCTGTTACCTATTTCCCCTTTTAAAAAAGAAATGGGGAAACAGCTGGTTTTTGGTTCCTATAAAGTGTGTCCTGTTTTATAGATCACAACGGGCAGCTCTATATTGAAGACTTCAATATTACTTAGTCTTAAGATTGTAGATCCTGGACTTGAATCCTCCTCACATTTAGGAAATAATGATTAATTCTACAAGCTGTTCCCTTGTACTCCACAGGCTGTAAGTAAGGTCCTCCTCAGAATCTGTTCTGATGGAGACTGAAGAGCCCACGTGGACATAACGGCTTCTCCCATATACCACACAAACTTGAACCACTGGCTCATATTATGTGGTCCTTTCATGCAGGGTTTCAGCAAATGTCGATGGAAAGTCTGCCAGATTCTATACTGTTATGTGTATAACATGCAAGGATAATAGGATGCCCTGCCAGGCTCACATAGTCCAGCAGGGAAGACAGCTGTAGTGTGTTGACTATTCTAATTCATAGCTTCTTAAACTGTGGGTTGTGACCCATTATAAGGGCACATAACTACACCCAGGGAACTCAAGAGTTGTCAGTACCACAAGGCTTCTGAATGTGCAGTGACCAAAAACTAGCTCAGAATAGAACGTGTTAATGAATTTGAGGTATTCCCCACCCCCAGGGAATCTGAGGTATGTGGTGGCATATATCTATGCCGTATCCCACAACTTACTGCAACCTTTTAGTCTGAACACTTTGTACTACTCAGGCCTTCACACCATAACAAATGCTGCCTGAAACACCTCTGCTCACTTTTGACACTATTGTGTGTTCCTACTATAATATAAACTTTTCTGTCCTGAAAGAAGAACAGTGGACAGACAGAAACCAAAAGCTTGAGAGTTTCCTATCATCTTCCTCAGCATATAAGTATCAGGTTAATGTATCTTTGTACCAAATTAGTCTATAATGTTTGACTTTTTTTTTAACCTTCTTGCTTGAATTGCTTCACGTTTCCTCTAAAATTGTTAAGTGGATTTTGACTCGGGATTAGGACAGAATTTCAGCACTTTCTAAAATGGTCCTAAACATACTTCTGCAATTTTATACTATGTGTTGCTGTGAAGCAGAGTTCTCAGTCACTGATAATTGTAAAATTAAAGTATTAACTCTGGGGAAATGTTGAAAAAAGTGTGTTCTGCAGTATCAGATATTCAGAGAGCAAATATTTGTTTATTTTACCCAAATGAGTATTTTGCATATATATATATATATATATATATATATATATATATATATATATATATATATATATATATATATATATGCACCGTGTGTGTGCCTCATGCCTCATCAGAAAAGGGCACTGGATCTCCTGGATCTGGAGTTACAAATGGTCCCCAGCCACCAAAGGGGTACTGGGAATTGAACCCAGGTCCTCTGTAAGAGCAAAAAGAGGCCTTAACCTTGTAGCCATCTCTCTAGTCCCAGAATTTAGTTCTTAACATACCAAAAAAAATATCTGTCTTATTAGCATGTAAATTTGTTTTGTCTTTAATAAATATTAAGAATTATATGTATACCAAAGAATTATTTTAAACATTTTTGTGATTCACCATCAGTAAATTCTTGACACGTGTGTGTGTGTGTGTGTGTGTGTGTGTGTGTGTGTGTGCGCGTGTACCTATATACCTAGGGTCAACATACAACTCTTCAGGCAAAGCTAGATCTGGCAGCCTAAGTGTAGAATCTGAGTTGCTCAGAAGACTGAGACAAGGGGGTGTAAGGCCTTCCTGAACCATGGAATGAATTCAAAGGCAACCTGGACATTTAGTGAGACCATGTCTCAAAATTAAAAGTAAAAACAGGTCTAGGGATATAGGTCATTGGTAGAACATGCCTAGTTTATTCAAGTTAGAAAAGAAAATTGAGAAAAAGACCTGATAACACTTTAAGTAAGTTTGTGGCTTTGTTTTAGGCCCCCTCACAGCTGTCTTTGACTGCTAACAGCCCAGGCCTCAAGTTAGACACCTCTGCATTTATCCATCAGAAGGAATTTTCCAAGTATAATTTCAATGAAAGTACATAATTATTTGATCTTAATATAGTTTCTACACATCAAAATAATTTCAAAACAAAAATGAAATCCATTTAAAATTTAACTCTAACATCAAAAGATTTAAACAAATGGATACTGAAAACATTGAAATCTCCTTGACAAAGGAACAATGGTTAAAAAAAATTCTACTCATGTAAAAATGCACATGACAAGTAAAACAAGTAAAGGCTGAGCCTCACACCAACCAAATCCAAAAAGGCTGTGTGTGTTATGTTACCTGTTACAGTATAAAGACTATAACACCCATTGTTTTCTAAGTTAGGTTACCACAGGTCATTTTTTGCAGTGTTAACCCCTTATAGGTTGACCCAAATATTTTACAAAATGGAAATTAAGGCCTTGCTTAGGTACTGAAAATACAGCTTAGCAGTTAAGAGCACTGACTGCTCTTCCAGAGTTCCTGAGTTAAATTCCCAGCAACCACATGGTGGCTCGCAACCATCTGAAATGATATCCAATGCCCTCTTCTGGTGTATCTGAAGATGGCTACAGTGTACTCCTGTACAGTAAATAAATAAACAAACCAAAGGTTTGTTTAAAATATTTGCTTGTTTAAAATATTCATGTCTTTTACAGCATAGTTTCCCTTCTAAATGATTTTTATGAACATACATAAAATATATAAGGAATTAAATGTGGTGGCACACTACCAAGAGCAGAAAAAGACATGTTTGTGTCTTTTGACAATTTGTTTAGTAGTCCTGATTTTCCTCAATAGTTGGCCTTTGGAAAATACAGGTTCTTTATTCTGATCATAACTACTAATATTTAATTCTTCGGTTGTGTGTGTATGTGTGTGTGTATGCATGTGTGTGTGTGTGTGTGTGCGCACACACACACACGCATACACACACACACACCCATGCATTTGTCTGTGTGTTGCAGAATGGGTACAAGAGGCCACAGCAGAGTATAGGGAGTGTCTGAAGGCAAGAGGAAAGCTATGGAGTTACATAACAAACCTTTACCAGTCTGCAATTGTTGGGTCAAGCCATGTGCTTGGAGTTGTATTGAACTTCAGTGTCTAGGTCAGCTGCCCAGGCAAGGTACAAAACCCTGGAGGCTGAAGAGACAAGTCCAGGACCAGGACCAGATAGTCAACTGTGTAGGCAACTTGAGTTGACCATTTCAGCAGTGAGGCGGTGAGGCAGCGAGATGAGCCTGCAGCCCAGGAGTCAGCCTGGAGGGCTCTGACTATCTGTCCCCTGCTCCTGTGTTTCACTCAACACGTTGTTAAACACAGCTTGTAAAACAGTAACTCAGGGCAGCATGCAGCTTTTCTAAAAGACACCAAGTAGCATAATATGAAGTAACGTAGACCCGAGCACAGGCTCATCGCATCACACAGTCCCAGGGCGTGGGAGACCGAAGCAGAAGGGTAATAAATCGGAGGCTATCCTGACAGTGTAAGAGAATCCTTTCTACAAAAGAAAACAAAAAACCATCTAGTGGCATAGGAAAATGTTTATATATAGAATTAAAGGGCATAAAGTATTTGTAAATAATTCTAGGTATATAAAATTGAGTATATACACACACACTCAGAACAAGACAAAATATGAAAACAAATACATCAAATTATAATTTTGTTTATAGTAAAACCATCTTCTTATAGTGGTAACAAATTTTTGTTCCTTTTAAGTTTTCTGTATTTTTTGTAATTAAAACATTATGTTCTTATATTAGAAGGAGTAAACAATTTTTTTCAAAAATTTGCTGTGTTTTGTTGTTGTTTTTGTTGTTGTTGTTTACAAGGTCTTGTAATGGACTTGACAGTGGCTGGCCTGACATCCTTATCATGGGCTTGACAGCTGGCCTGACAAGGACAAAGCAGTAAATAAAGTGCCTTGTCTTAAGCCCTAAGAAAGGGCTTTGGGGGAAGTATGAGTATTTATGGAATTGCAATACTTACAGCAAGGGTATGCAGTAAGTAATTCAGCACGCAGCTGGAGTCTCTGTGAGGGCCATGGGGCAATGCTAACAGAAACATCCCTTTCACAGGAGTCTATCTCTTCCCTGAGATAATGTGATGTAACAAGTGGGTTGCAGGGCTGACTACAGGCTCAGGTGTGTGTGTTTGGAAAGTTCTGTCTAGAAGAAAATGACGTAACTTACACAGCCGCATAAAGAGCCATGGTCACCTGTATGTTTTAAAACACTCCCCTCCCTTCAGTGCTTCAACATTCTATCACACTCTGGAAATTTTGACATGTCCAGGGTGTAGACCATTCCAAGAGAACTTGCCCTAAATCAAAAGAGAATCATAATTCACAGCAGTATGACTTCATCCGTCTACAAATGAGAAAACTGCAGCAGAAAGTAAGTGATTTGCCCAAAATCATAAAAGTTGGAACTAAAACCTTAGGCTTCCTAGTGCTCTCCATCACTGGTCTGTACTGACACCTCTTAAAACAGCCCCAGAGCACTGTCCTGGGAGCCATTAGAAGGTGTCCTACCGAGGCCAGGGAGATGGCTCGGTCAGTCAAGTATATCTGGTGCAAAGCCTGAGAGCCTGAGGTCCGCCCTAGACCCCAGAGTAAAAAGCTGGATGTGGTGACATAACGGGAATGGTGGCCTCTGTCTGTGATGTTAGAGCTAGGGGCAGGGAGGTTGCTGAGACAGGAGTTCACTGGCTACCTAGCATAGCCTGCTCAGTGACCTCAGGTTCAACAGGAGACCCTGTCTCAAAAGGACATATAAACAGCACTACATATGAGTCTCGGACATGCATGTGCTCATGTGTATACACACACACACACATACACACACACACACACACACACACACACACACACAAAGTTCTCATCAGCATCCCTTCACCTGTAGAGTAGTAGTCCATATTAATATGGAAATGAGCCCCTGTGGGACACAGACACTAAACTAGACAGATGATGACATAATGCAGTGTTACTCTGTTTCCTACACATAAAACACAGCATACGGGAAAAGGTGCTGGCAGAGATCATTGGTTTGGGGCTCCAAGGAAGAGAGGAGCTACCTGTACCTTCTCCCTCAGATACATGTAATTGTTCAAACAAACAAATAAAAAATGCACATGGTTATACCACACTGTGTTCAAACCCCATAGACATACCACTGGAAAGGAACTTAATTTACTTTCAAACTTAATGTGCCAATTTTGCATAATAGGTAGGGCTTTGGATTCATACTGCCTCTGTCTAAATCCTGGCACCGTCATCAGCCTTGCCTCAGTACAACCAAATGTACAGTTATTTCAGGATTTAAAGAAAGGAGCACGAACATGCAGCACTGAAGTTGAATCCATGTCACTTAAGCCATCATTTTTCCTTTAAGCTAAAAAGAAGGAGCCAACTCATTCTTCTGGGCTCTATAAGCATCTGCATACATGTGGTACATACATACAAATAATCAAACACATACCTAGAAAATAAGTATCTATCTATCTATCTATCTATTTTGAGGCAGGGTCCCTCTATGCTGCCCCAGCTGTCCTGGAACACTGAAAACCAGGCTAGCCTCAAACTCACAGAGATCCATCTGCCTCTGCCTCGCAAGTGATAGGATCAAAGGCATGTGCCACTATACCAGAGTTCACATTTAATTTTTTTTAAAGAAATACATAGTGTACTACTAAACTAGAGCAGTTAGCCTTTCTAGACAATACCCAAGGTTTAACTCAGCCGCCTTGAAAGTGTCAGGAGAAGCATGAGTATGAGTAGTTAGCACTCAGACTTTCCTTCAGCCAGCTTTTCTCTTAGGTGCTCTTGCTGGTATCAATACTCTACACCTGTCAGTCCCAGGACCTGGAAAGCCATTTCATTTCATGTTTTTGGTACCCTGCTCCAAATTTCTGGCTTTAAAGTTTCCTGTGGGAACATAGGCCATGTTTTGTAAACAAAAACTCTAAATCTGTTGCTAGGGACATCTCAGACTAAAAATAGAACCATTACTGGACTGTAGATGAAACTGTGGCTATTGCTATTCAAAATGACAAAATAAGTGGGGGAAAAAAACTGCCCCAGGTCCCCTTTCACTTCAGAGCACCAAAATACCTTGTGTTACAGAGTACCAGCTCATAGGCCTTTGTCCAAAAGGGTTTCTTCTATTAGATCTTTTAAAGAAGTGACCTGAAGAAGCTTAAGAGAAAGAGAGTAGTAGATCTTCCCCAGTTCTTTACTGTATATAAGAGAATATCCAGATAAAAGAGACAGTGTAAGGTCTTGTGGGGGTGGGGCACAGAGTAGCATAGGCTGTCCCAGCATAAAGACTGATAAATCACTGCAAGTCTTCAGAAGACTTTGGGGGCCCCTGTATACTGACACATACACAGACTGGAGACCTGCCTGGCCAGCCATCGCAGGACTGGAGACCAGCCTGCTGTCTTGAACAGCCTTCCCTGACATAGCAGCCAGATACTCTGTGCTAGCATGGTAGACCTGGGCTTGAGCTTGCGGCTCTCTTCCTCCACCTCCTTCCCAGGGTCTCCATTTCCCCAATGGCTTTCTCTGTTTTTCTTTTCCATTGAAAGTGGTCATGTAGCTGCCGCCTAACACAGTCTTAATTCTGCTTTCAGAAGGTCTAGGGCAGTGGTACAGTGCTGGTAGGAAAATAAGAACTAGTCCTGTTAAAAGACTGTTTCTGGGATAATCTGAGTGCGTGAGATGCATTTGCAGATAACAATGATTTTTTGTTGAGGGGCCCAAGTGCCTGCCAAGCCTCCTGCTTTAGTCACAGTGCATCCGGATGAACTGCTCTATGGATGTTCAGAGGCAATGAAAACATGGCGCCTCCCCAATTGCAGGCCTCTCTACTTCCTTAGCATGGCTTCCGACTCCCTCGTCCCCCTCTTTCCCTCACCGTGTCCTACATGGCTGAAGTGCCCTGAGGCCTTCACAGAGTTCATTCTCCAGGTTCATTCTTGGGATGTGGGAATGTGTGCTTGCTCAGTGATGCTGGTGGGAGTCTCTTAATGAGCTGGGAACATGGCTCTTGAAGAGAGTTCTGAGCCCTGCTTCTCTTGGCCAAGTAAAACAATCCGGCTCCAAGGGATGAGTAATTTTAGCAAAACTCTTTAGACCATTTAGGGCTCTATACACAGCATGACTTTTCAGCTTATATGATGTAGCTTTCCCAGAGAACAGCCAAACACTTCGAGAAATATAAAAGAATCGTTACAACTCCCCATGTGAAAAGTGTCAGAGCATATTTGTAAGGGAGCGATTCAACAGGAAGCCATGAAGGGTTCCTGAACTGCCGTGTGCCGGTATTGCTAGGTCATGTGTAATTTACAAATTGTTAGAATTACTATTAAAATTGGGCAAGTTCAAAATGCAATGAGATGTCCATATGCATGAGAGTGATTGATAGATAAGTGTTCATAAACAGAAACACACACACACACAAGTTGACCTGCACCCAGGAGACTAAAGCAGAGGATGTAGTTCAGCAGTTAAGAGCAAGTGTTGCTCTTATAGAGGTTCTGGGTTCTGTTTCTAGCACCCATATGGCGGGTCAAAACCATCTGCAACTCCAGTTCCAGGAGACCACTTTTGACCTCAGTGGCACCAGGTGTGCATATGACACGCATTCACACATGCAGGCCAAAAAATCATAAGTACATAAATATTCACAAATAAATAAATAAATGAATAAAGATAAATAAATAAGCAAGAGAGACACTAAGGTAGGGAGATCGTGAGTTTGAGGCCAGCCTGGGATGCATTTTGAGGCTAAGTGGGATGCATAGTCATTTTGAACGAAACTGAATTACTGTGAAGTTTATTGGGATACAATATCATTCTACTCTGCTTAAGACTGCTTATACACAATTGCAGATTTGAGCAACACCAGCAGTGGCCATGACTGCCGCGCTGGGAGTTTTTCTATCAACTCAACAAAAGCTAGGGTTGTCTGGGAAGAGGGAACATCAGTTGACCAAATGCCTCCATCAGATTGGCCTTTGAGGAAATCTGTAGGACATTTTCTTAATTAACGGTTGATGTGAGAAGGCCCATCTCACTGTGGGTCATCTTGGGCAGATGGTCTTGACTTGTATAAGAAAACAACACATCTACTCTCTGAACTTAACTCCACGTTAAGGGTTCATTCTGGAAAGCTTATCTGGAAGACAGGAATACCCTTCAATGTATAGGGGTGAATTTGTTGGCCCCCGAATCTGAAAATGTTTTCCTTCAGGTACGATGAAAAAGGTGCTCAATCTTGAAGAGGCAAAAAGCATAGGGGTGCCAAGATCCAAAGATTACGGTTGAAACTTGATGTGCCCTGGTGCTACTAAGCCAGGGTCTTGGGGAAACAAAACCAAAGTGGTGAGCTGGGAACATAGCTCTGGGAGCAACCAGTAAGAGTGTCCCTCCATGGCCTCTCCCTTAGTTCCGGCCTCTAGGGTCCTTCCCCGAGTTCCTTTCATGATGAGCTACAGCTATAAGCTGAAGTGAACCCTTTCCTCTCCAAGTTGCTTTTGATCATAGTATTTTTACCATGGTGATAAGAAACCCTAACTAGCATAGCTGCTTTGCAGCCCAGCCCCTACTTGCCGGATGTTCCTTTACCTACAGTGTGCAGGTTCCTGTACAAGACAATACAGAAACTAAGTTATAATACATATATGGAATGTATTAGAGTGCCTTACAGGATGTGGTCCAACTAGTTCAACAATGGCTGCCTACCAACAGAAATGCCGGAGTCCAGAGCTCAGTCCACAAGCCTAGATGTCTCATCTGGTCTTCAGTATATGCCAGAATCCCAAAGTAGGCTCTCCTACCAGTGAGAGCAAGCAGGCAAAGCAAAAGCCATGTTCTTTATATAGTCTGTCACCAGAAGGTATGGCCCATGTTCTTCCATGTTCTTTATATAGTTTGTCACCAGAAGGTATGGCCCAGATTAAAGGTGGATCCTCCCACCTCAAAAGATCCGGATTAAAAATGTGTCTTCCAACTTCAAATGATTTAATTAAGAAAAATAGCCTCACAGCTGTGCCAGGTTCCTTGGGTTTTAGTTCATTCCAGAGGTGGTCAAGTTGACAACACAGCCTTCACAGTTGGAAAGGGTGATTTAATTATTAGCCTTCTTTCACAGTCTTTTAAAAGGGCACTCAGCCGGGCATGGTGGCGCACACCTTTAATCCCAGCACTTGGGAGGCAGAGGCAGGAGAATTTCTGAGTTCGAGGCCAGTTGGTCTACAAAGTGAGGTCCAGGACAGCCAGGGCAATACAGAGAAACCCTGTCTCGGAAAAAAAAAAAAAAAAAAAAAAAAGGCACTGTCTGCATCCCTATTAAGGCCTGGATGCTGGGAGATTGGACTTATATAGAGATAGGGGCAAACACTGAGAGAAGGCTGAGCGATCTTCTGTTTGTAATTGATACTGTTGCCATGGGTCGGAAAAGGACGTTGTCCTTGCCTCCTCTTTTGGAAAAATCCAACCAATCCCATCTGGCTGTGTGGTTTTTAACTAGTCCCCGGGGAGCTGGAAAAATGCAGCCCTGTCCTGGTGCCTCTGCTCCACAGGCTGAGTGACCCACTGGGACTGAGAGGGACAGGCCTGGCGTCACCTCATATCCCAGCAGCCCTGAAGCCTGGCTAGCTTGGACGGCTATCTTTCTCTTTCACTGTTCCCCTAATGGAAATCACAGAGCTACCATCCTTATTTCAGAAGAGCAGTTTCCTCTTTGGAACCGAAAAATGTCAGACTAAGGAAACGGCTAATGTGTTCAAGCCACGGCGATGAGATGACCTCATTTTGTGTTAAAGGTTTCAAAAGATGAAATAATTTTTGGAACAAGAAGTAACTCAGATTCAGAGTATTTGATTAACAAGATATTTTTAATATTTCCCATGGGCATACAGACTTTTAAATATATTACCTATTTTTCAACTAGATCAACCAAACAGACTATATTCTGCAGCTAGCAAATTCTAAGGAATGGAGAAATAATAGAGTTCATAACCCTCCCCCCTCTCTGTTTATTTTTAGGTCATTCTTTTTATTTCAAAGTTTCTGCTAAAGCTAACAATTATATATGAAAATATTTGTATTAGAAATTTAACATTTTCGTAAGGACTATGGGCTGGAGAAATGGCTCAGCGGTTAAGAGCATTGGCTGCTCTTTCGCATGATGTGAGTTCAGTTCCCAGCACCCACATAGTAGCTCATACCATCCATAACTCCACTTACAGGACATCTGCCCTTTCTCTGACCTCCTTCCACACTAGATATGCACAGACAAACAGACAGAAAGACAAACCTCATATACATAAAATGAATATTTTAAAATGTAAATAAGATTTTTTTAATACTGTGGGCACTCATGCATATTCACAGATAGTGTATAGTTCAGGTAGAGAGAAAGCCTAATGTATATTTAATACCATTACAAGTCATGAAGCAGAATAAAATCATGTGCTAATCATACATGCTAAAGGCTAGAACCCACATGGGATGATATACAGAGACTGTTGTGTTTATTAAAAGATAAAGAGATATAAGATATGCTCTATGGGAGTGTGGTGAAGCATGGGGGAAGGAGGTGCCTCAGCGGGCCCATGCTAAGGCATCCCTTCCCCCTGAGGAACAAGCCACACGATGGTATAGCATAGAACAGAGTTTATTCAAGGCATGGAGAGGGGAGTTAAGACGGTAGCAGAGGCAGAGAAAGGCAGAGAGAGAGATTGAGTAGAGAAGTAGAGATCGGCCATGACCGTGTGGAGAGGAAAGGGAATGGGGAAAGAGAGGGAGGAGGGGCAAGTAGCCCCTTTTATAGTGGGTCAGGCCTACCTGGCTGTTGCCAGGTGACTGTGTGGTGGAGTTTAGACAATGCTAACAGAGAAGAGAGAGCCAAGGCTTCACTGAAGGATCTCAATTAAAGGCAGGATGGAAGATAAAAAATGAGGCCCCAGTGTTACAACCCAATGTGAGTATTTGTGCATGAAAGATGAGCTTTAGCTCCTGGATTGATTGATTGGTTGGTTGATTGATAGATTGATTTTTGTGAGCAATCATGTGGTCTGCAAACCGGTGTCACGTGAGTCCTTTTCCGTTGTGTATGCTTTTTCTTTCTTTCTCTTGCCAGATTGTACTTCATCAAACAGTCATCCTCTGAGTTTGAAAGGGAGAGGAACAGAGAGGGGGAGAGGGAGGGGGAGAGGGGGGGAGAGAGAGGGAGCTCTGGTAAAGCTGCACCGTTTTGTTTCTGTTTGTTGTTGTTGTTGTTGTTGTTGTTTGGTTTTGTGTGTTTGTCAATTTGGCAAAAGCTAGAGTTACCCGAGTGGAGGGAAGTTCAATTTCAAAACTGCCTTCATCAGATGGCCTCTAGGCCAGCCTAGACTAATGCCGACGTGAGAGGACCCAGCCCACTGTGGACATTGCCACCCCTGGGCAGATGATCCTCAGAGGTGTGAGAGAGCAAGCTGAGCAGACTGTGAGAGCAAGCCAGTGAGCACCATTCCCTCATGGCTGCTGCTTCCATTTTGCTTCCAGGTTTCTGCCTTGACTTCCTGCCCTGGATTCCTTCAGTTGTATATTATGAGTTGTAAACTAAGAGATGTAAGCTGGGGGAAATAAAAATAAATAAATTAAAAAACAAAAACAAAACTTTCTTCCCTGAGCTGGTTTTGTTCAGCATTTTATTATAATTGAAACCTAACTAAAACAACTCTCTGATAGTTGTGGGACCAATCTAGCGTTCTTTATTACCAATATTTGTATGTCTGTCTTCTAGCCCTTTGAACTTGCCAATACTGTTATATTTGGTTTAAGTTTCTTACGAACAACATATAATTATGTCATATTCTTTAGTCCATTCTATTATTATGTTTATGCCATTCACTTTTTTAAAGATTTTTTTTTCTTTCTGAGTGTTTATGTGTGTATGTGCACATGTGTGCCAGTGCCCTCGTAGGACAGAAGAGGGCATCATGTCTCCTGGACCAAGAGTTCCAGATGGTAGTGAGCCACTGAATGTGGATGCTAAGAACCGAACTCAGGTCCTTTGGAAGAAGAGCAGGTGCTGTCAATAGCTGAGTCATCTCTTCAGGCCTAACACCATTTATTTGTAATGTGATGATTGATATGTGAGAGTGTGCATCTGCTGTTTTATTATTCTCCTTTCTGCTTACTGGTTTTTCTCACGTGTTTTCTATGAGAAATGGATGATCTCACTTTATTTTCTCTTTATTTTATTGTGTACCTATACATGCTCCTCGGAGGTTGCTGTACTGAATTAGTATAGATAAATATGACCCTGCTACTACTCCGTTGTGTGGAAAGTGCTAGCTCTACTTGGTATCCTAACTTTTAGAAGTATAAGTAGGAAACTGCTGACTGCCCACTAGTCTTCCTCCAGTATCGGCCCAGTGGGGTGGGAAAAACAGTTCTTTTACAACATGGGAATTTAGAAGTTAAGGCCCCCAAGGTGTCTCTATTGGTGCTGCAGAAATAGATGAAGAACCCACCACTTGGGGAAACTCCCAGCTCCTTCCCTGATCATCTCTGAAAATACCCTTGTGGTAGGTGGAAAAGAATTTAAGGCATCCTTACCACCTACTTAGGTTAGAATCAGGGCCTTTGCTGATAGGGATGGGGACATTTTCCCGTAGCATTTCGTTTAGCTTAAGTAAAGTGGTTATTGTATAAAAGCTTTCATTCCTTCTAGGGGGTAGGGGATAGTTGTACTTGATCAAGCACACACCCCAGAGCTTCCTTTCAAAAACTAAGTCCCAATTTCTAGATGTCGCATCATGTCTCACCATCACCACCACCACCAGAAACAAGGTCTCTCTTTGAGGTCCTGGCTGCCCTGGAGCTCACCGTGTAGTGTAGACCAAGCTAGCCTCGAACTCATAGAGGTCCTTCTTCCTCTGCCTCCTAAATGCTGGGATTAAATGTGTGCACACTCTAATCCTACCCTGCCTCCTTGTTGGACTATTTCCTAATCACACCACAGGGGGCATTTCAGACCCAAACTATAACACATAATTAAATATTTCCTAATGTTAGGTGGTCTTTAGTTTTTCATATTCTAAACAAGACTGACATCTGAATGCTTCAGTTTTGAAGCCAAGCGATTAAACCCCCAAGCCAGTCCTACCGAGGTTGTATTGAATGAGAGAGGCACTCTGATTTTGAACTTTGCATCCCCTTTCAGAGCAATCAGGTGATGAGCAAGGAAGAGACACGGAAATGACGCAGCAGGACACAGCTCCGGTTCCTGAGAAAGCCCAACAGGTAATAGTTACTGTGAGCATCGCAGCTCTTGGCTCTGAAGTCGACCACAGCCACTCCACACCATTTTCTTGACCCTAACGTCAGCTGTCACTGGGATCAAGGAAACTTTTCCTTTCTTTGCCCATGAAAAGACCATGTTTTCCTAACCATAAACCAGTGAGGTTTGTTTTCTCAGTTGTTTTTATATTTTAGTAGGAAAAATAAAATGTATTGAAGGGGCTGGAGAGAAGCCTCAGTGGTTCAGAACACTTGTTCTTGCAGAGGACCTGGTTCAGTTCCCAGAACACACATGGTAGTTCATGAATCAAAGTCTCTAAGTACAGTCTAACTGTTAGTAGTTACCCCAGGCCAACTCTCAGAAATCACTACTACCTATTGCTCTAAACTCGGCAGACTGGCTACTTTCACTTTCTCATTCCTCCGACCATGTACTCTCTGTGATGACGTGTATCCACTCACTCCTGTTCTGTGTTCCTACTCATGCCATCCATGTAACCTGCATCTGCAGAGATGAGTGATCTCCTCTCCCATACTGTGCATAGCTTAGCTCTTTGTTAAGTTATCAGAGGAAGCTCAGTGGCTTGAACTGGCCCCCAAACATCCGACATTGGTGATAGAGCTTGTAGATGCTACCCCACATTGCTGTAAATATGCATGCCACCATTATAGGATTTGATTCTGTGCTGTCTCAGAAAAAGCTTTTACCAAAGGCCTTCGATCTCACCCTTTCTTGGATAAGGTGGGGCCAGTGGTGGAGTCTACCTGTTATAGTGCTTTCTATACAGCCAGCCTTTGCTTTTCTAGCATTGCATATTGAACTTTGCCACCTTGTCCGTGTCTGATATTAGAACTCTATTGGAACCATTTGCTCTGGTTGTTTTGCCATAGCACCCATATGTACGCTTCTGAGCTTCTGGTAACCTCTCACATAAAAGGACATTGGCAATAGGACATTCAGATGTTTGCCTGTCCTATAAGGATCTTAACCTGCTCAGAAGCCTCTTGAGAATATGTTTATCACAGTCTCATATGGCACCTCTGTTATCAAGACTTCAGAGGATGAAAATTTGGGCAAGCAGGAGTATGAAGGATTCTACAAGCCCCAAGAACTGCAGTTATTTTACATTTACAGGCAGGCACAGGCTGCTCTAAGACTTTTTTCTAGTGGTTTTGTCAGCCATCATACCCATCTTATCAGATGATAGTAATCCCTAGACTTTCACAGTTGATCCTGGCCTTTGTGCCTGGTGTGGCTTCATCTGCTATTCTTTTAAATACATGTATATCTTCTAAACACTATTCTAAACCTGTGAAATACTCAAAAGTTTGAATCATGTCATTGTCTTAGTTACTTTCCTGTTGCTGTGATGAAACAGACCAAGGCAACTTATCTAAAAGAAGGAGTTTATTGTGGCTTTAGGTTCCAGAGGTTCAGAATCCAGACATCAGGTGGAGCAGCAAGCTCCCGTGGCTGTGTGGGTCTCACCGCTCTCATGGAAAGTCTGCTGATTTGGTCCAAGAGGGCAGTGGGAGCAAACATGACAAGCGGGGTTCAGAAGCCCTCTGTGCATATATGGTAAATGACCACGCCAGAACCAGCTATCAGGAAGCGTGAGTAAAGGCTTATAAAGTTTTGCAGGACCGAGGGTAGGAATATCCAGGATGAGCAGTGGTCATAGGTTGATTACATAGGGTATGGAAAGGCCTCATTAGCATGGGGAAGCATGTCAGGTATCTCAGTTGATGGCTGAACAGGCACTTATCAGGAAAAAGGAAATTGATCCTGTAATCTAATTGAAGCTATGTGACATTCCTCAGGACTCTATACCTCTGTCTTGTAGCAGGGTCAGCTCTCCTGAAGGAAATCAGTGGAGAAAATGCTGTGTATGAGCATAAAACAATCCAGTGATAAAACAATCCAGGGGACTTTCCTAAAACCCCAGGGTCAGATTTCTTTTTTTTTTTTTTTTTTTTTTTGTCTAACTTGAGATTCAGAGTTACACTTATTTTTAACTCTAAAATTGAAGCGCCCATACCCTTAATAAGTGAGCTCACCTTTAGATTTAACTTGTTTGAATTAATCAGCTTCTAAGCCTAATAATACGTAATCAGTACATTTAACCCTCTTGAAGGCCAACAGTTCTGAACCGTGAGCCTCACGAGACTCCTTTAAATGACCCTTTCACAGGGATTGCCTAAGAATAGCAGAAAAACACATATTTACATTATGATTCATAACAGTAGGAAAATTACAGTTGTGAGGTACCAATGAAATAATTTATGGTTGGGGGGTCACCACCACATGAGGAGCTGGATTAGAGGGCTGCAGCATTAGGAGCATTGAGAACCTCTGCTGTGGAGAAGATCTTCATATGCTAAATAAGAAAACACAATAAGTGCCTGAGCCTGCTTCCTTGAAAACCTTGATAGAGACTAACAAATGCCAGACTTACACTTGTTGGAGGCAGGGGTAGAGGAGTATTTGGTATTGGTTTTGTTTTGAGATAAGGTGTCTCTGTATGTGTGTGGGTGTGTGTCTGTCTGTCTGTCTGTCTCTGTCTCTCTGGGTCTGTCTGTCTGTCTGTGTCTGTCTCTGTCTCTCTGGGTCTGTCTGTCTGTCTGTCTGTCTGTCTGTGTCTGTCTCTGTCTCTCTCTCTGTCTCTCTCTCCCTGGGTGGGTCTGTCTGTCTGTCTGTCTGTCTGGGTCTGTCTGTCGGTGTCTGGGTCTGTCTGTCTGTCTATGTCTGTCTCTGTCTCTCTGGGTCTGTCTGTCTGTCTGTCTGTGTGTGTGTGTCTGTCTCTGTCTCTCTCTCCCTGGGTGGGTCTGTCTGGGTCTGTCTCTGTCTCTCTCTCCCTGGGACTTACTGTGTACTGCTAGGTCTCAAACCCAGGACAAATGTCACTCAGCACCTGTGGCTCGTCCCAGTACAGCTCACCCTACCCCTACCCTAATCCTCTCTCCTTCTCCAGCCTCAGCCCTGTATAACTCAGCCATATCGGCTACACTGCTCTCAGGCCCATGTGGCTGTCTTGTTCAGCACTTCCTCTCTTGCTCTACCTCACCATCTCTCCTCTCATAGCCCGGTTAACACGCTGGCCATGTTCAGCCTGGACTCTTCCCTCAGCCTGCTTTCTCCCTTATCTCTGCAGTATAGATCTTCTCCATACCTCAGGAGCAGTCATGACTTCCTCCTTTTCTTTCACTTTTTCATTCAGGAACCTCATGGTAATCTTCCTGCCTCAGCCTCACAAGGGCCTGATTGTAGGCCTGGGTCTAGTGTATGCTTTAGGGCTTGACTAATTACATCCAGACCTTTGCTTAGAAGGAAGAACTGAATGCTTCCTTGCTCTATAATTAGATGCTTATGGCCATCTGGCATCTTCTGTGACATATTAGTGGCCTTGGCCCAGTTTCTTATTGGCATGTAGCAACATTAAATTGACATTAATCTACATCCACACGACAGCTTAACTTTCTAAGTAAGTGAGACAGTATCTTTATTTTCTTAAGCTGCAAGGCAATTAGTCTTTACAGGTTTTTTTGTTTAAACTGTAAAGAAGCTAAAGATTAACGATAGTCATGTTATTTTAATCTCAACCCTTTAAAACCTACTCTACTTCCTAAAACAGTATCCAAATACTGTGTCATTGGTCCAGTGCCTTAAGTTACAGTCATTATATCCCTCTTTGACTCGAGGCTATAGGCATTCCTAATCTGCAGGGTTTGTTCTTGTTGTTGTTGTTGTTGTTGTTGTTGTTGTTGTTGTTGTCGTTGTTGTTGTTATTGTTGTTGTTTGAGACAGGGTCTCACTTTGTAGTTCTGGCTGTCCTGGAACTCACTATGTAGACCACGCTGGTCTCGAACTCACAGAGATCCTCTGCTTCTGTTTCTTGTGCAGGGATCAAAGATATGTGCCACCATGAGCAGCTTCAATCTGCTCTTTTTCTTAGAAAGATTCATCTGTGATCATTTTGAGCAGAACAGTAGAGACACGGTTACGCTAGCTGGTGGCTGACTATTTAAACAGATACTCTCTACTTGGAATGAATCTAACTTAATAATTCCATTTTACGTCTTACTTGGCAACCTGCTTGAAATGTTGCATAAACATCCAGCACAGGAAACATTTTATTTTGCAGCTTATGATTAATACATGTGGAACCTGCACATTCCATTTTATAAATCAAGGCTTTAGTCAAAATTTCCTGCTTTTCTACCTTAAAAAACAAAACGCACTTTAAAAATAGCATGGAACGATACACGGTTCTTAGGGTTAAGGCCACTGGCAAATCAATCACTCTCGGTGCTCTAGTGCGGAACCTGCATTCAGACCATCAGCAGGAATGTTCATTCTGTAGTCATCTTTAAATGACTACATAGGTACAGCTGGTTTTGTGAAAGCCTAAGTAAATACATACTACTTTGGATTCTCTCTGTGCTATTGAAAGAGGGAAGGAGCAGAGGTACTACAAACAATGGCGCTCGGAAGCGCAGGCTTCTACATGAAGCTCATGGAAAACTTCAGCTGCTCTAGTCAGTGACTGCCTTGCCACATCACCATTTAAACACATCTATTTCTGCCCTTGGCTTCCATCTCTCATCATCTGCACACATCAAGCACACATATACACTCATTCACTCACACATTTTGATGTCTGTTCAAAGATTTTTTTTCCGGCCTTACATCATCTGCACTTTCTGACTTTCTCAAACTCTGTCGCCTGGGCTGCTGCCTAATGGCTCCAGTGGGCTGTGCAGCGTCTCTGTGGAATGTTCCCAAGGTCCTCTGAGAAGGATATGCTCGGCAGAAGGTGCTCTGGGAGTCGTGCCATTCACTGACACTTCATCCCGCAAAGATGAAAGCTCTCCCGTTTATATTTCTTCACAGCCCACTGAGTGTTTCTTGACACAAGCAAAGGAACCCAAAGCAGAGGACTCCCGGAAGACCAAGAAGTGGAAGAAGGTACCAGCAACAGTTTGTGACAGTGGTGTGGCCACATGTGGCATCCATGATACTTTTCTCTATCATACTTAGGTGAAGCTATTTGTTGCAGTCCCTGACTTAGTGATTCTGAATCTGTAAGGTTCAGTGATTCGAGATCCCTTGAACTTTCCACGGGTCACTAGGAATAAGTTTTCTTTGGGGAACTAAAATGAAATTTTCCTGACTGCCATTTCACTCCTGTGAAACACAGGACTGGGTTCTCACTGAGATTTCGAGGAGCCCAGAGTGCCTCCTGTGCTCACCCCTCTACTTTTATCCAAGAAAGTCCATCACCAACCTCCTTTTCTCATTCATTCAGTTTTTTAAACCTTCTGCTCAAGTAATAATGAGAAGAAAAAAAGCACACGAAGGTACCGTAGTGTATTTCTAACTCTGATCCAGGCCATAAGTTAAAGGCAGGCCCTCCCCTTCCTCTTAAATGATGTCTCTGCACACAGAGAAGCCTCTTGCTCCTGTACAGACTTTCTGGTTAGCTTCTCCCTTCTACCACAGTTGTGAGAACAGCAGTGTGGTTTGCCCCCTGCCAAGCAGGGTGTGCAGCTGAGGTCACAGGAGGAAGTGCTTTGGATGAGAGAAATGGGGGGGGGGGGGTCTCAGCCAATTAGCTATTTAACAGCAGGCGTTCAGAAAGGAGCAGGGCACTCTGGTTTCTTCTCTCACAAATGGCCAAATAGAAGGTGGGACATGGCAGATTGGCTGAGGTTTGGCAGGCCTTTAGAGAAGTCCTTCGCTTCACTTGGACTGCTCACTCCCTCTGGACCTTGGGAAGCCTTAGGTTCTGGAGGCTTGAGGTCAGAGTCTAGCTACTTTAGCTTGGCTAAGGTCATGCTAACTTAGGGTGCTAACCAAGGTGTCACTGATAGGTCAGTACCTTTGATGGAACCTTGAGTAGTTCTGACAGTGCTGTAGAAATGAGAACATTGGGGCAGAGAGGTGGAGAAGAATGCTTCTTTCTGGGTCTTTGGAGAAACATTACAAGCAAATAAAGGAAGTTTGTGATAAAAATGGATAATCTTGTTTCCCTGTATTACATGCACGTAATAAAAGTTCTATACAAAGAAGTCCATATCAAAAGAGATGTGACATCTGTTCTGTTGTGTCTCTGTGAGGACTTAGGATTGTCTCCTAGACCAGGAGAGTTAGTAGGTCATGACCACTTTGCAGTTAGCACTCATGCTCAGCTTAGTCTGCAAGAAGTCCAGCCTGAGGCTCGCCATCTAAACAGGGTGCACAGGAAGTTCTCCAAATCCTGTTCTTTCAAGAGTACAGATCGTATAGGAGCTAAAAAGAAGTTTCCATAGAACACGACTTCTAAGACTTCTAACAGAAAATATTTTGTGCTGAGTGGAAATTTTTCACTTCTGAAAGATGTAGACCAGACATTACAGGGAGCCCACTAGATCATCTCTTCATTTTTCAAGCACTCACTATGTCTCAGCAGTATGCTGTGAGGCTTCCCAGGGGATTTTTTTAAACCTGAGTTCTAACTCAGCTATCACTAAAAGCTATGTGCCGTTTAAACGCCAGAGAAATGAACCTACACCACAGCACAAGCCATTCTAAAGTCTATGTTCTGCTTCCTTTTTTTTTTTTTTTCTTCTCTGTTTTAGAAGAAAATTTCTGATATTCTTGCAAAATCAGAGCCCAAACCAGGGACCCCTGAGGACCTCCAGAAGCTGATCAGGGACCATTACAGCAGCAGCCGTTCTGTGATTGAATTAGAAGAACTGCACCTACCAGGTACAGCCAGTCTTCTGTTTTCCTAAGGAACAAACTGGGTTCAGGTTTTAACTGTTTTGTAGTTAGGTGCTCCATATTGAAAATTTATACCTTTTCCACACACACATTCTTAATCCTCGTTCCTCCATCTAAACGTTTTTAACTGTTAGTGATTTACTTCAGATATTAAAAATGTATTTGCAGAATTGAATACTAAGATTTATGAATGTACTTTATCTTTTACTGAAAAGATTAATTATTCAGTATACACTCTTATCAGATGCTGCAAGGGGTAAATGTCTCCAGTGAAGATAAGATATTAAACTCACAAAAGGACATTTCCCACCTTTAAAGTATTGGTGTAGAACTTTGTTGACTCTTCCTATAAATAAGAACTTTAATCTTGGTAAGTCTGTCAGAGCAGGTCCTGAATCCCAGAACTCAGGGGACAGTAGGATCACAAGTTTGAGTCTAGCCCGGGCTATGGAGCCATCACTCTATCTCCAAAAAAATTTTAAAAGTCTTTGTTAATTAAGTATGTTAGTTTTGTTGTTGTGGGGTTCCAATTGTAAAATAGTATTCAGGTTGTGGCCCAGACTCTTTCAAGCCAACTAGCTAAAAGGGTGATAGAATTCTGCATTTTCACAGAAGCAGCTGGAGCTTGAGGTCTGCTGCCTTACTTAGAATGAGAAGATACTGCACGAGTAAAGTCACTGCTACTCTGAGCTTCTAGGTTATGATGCATCCGTAAGGTTCCTTCCTCGGCAAGGATAGGAGAAGACAACCATAAGGAGCTTTGGCACCACTGTTGCAGATAAGCTGTTTCCAGACTGCGGGACACAGCTAGTGCCACGTTGGGAAAAGGTCAACAGTAGCTGACTTTCCATTCCAGCTTTATGCTTTCTAGAAGCCTGAGAAACTGAAGAACAGCCTGTTCCTGCATGGTTACAATTCTTCTGGGCTCTTTCTTAAGTGTTCTTTGGGGTTAGCAGAAGGAGTGCACACACACACACACACATTCTTTTCCAAGACAGTTGCCCTCTGGGGAAGTGGAACCACGCAATTAGATATAAACAGGACGAGGATTCTAAAGTTTACTGGAGGGCTGCTCCTCTGGTAGAGGGCTGTGTCCTGACTGCTCTAAGCAGGAGCCGGTGTGTCCCACAGGCTCTGGCCAGCCTGAGGCTGATGTCTAGTTTTTACTCAGACTCGGTTTCCTATTCTGTGAACTCAGAGAACATCAATAAACCTTGAATCCTCTGCCGAATTGTTAAGAGCTGAAGGTTAAAAGAAATCCTTGGGGTTCAGCTGAGCTCCATAATAAGTCTGGGTTGTTATTGTTCTAAAGCTCCATAATAGGGCTGGATAAGATAGTGGGCTCATGGATGCTCTGGGGAGGTGGGAGTGGGATCGGAGTGTACCCACTAAGATTTAGAAACAGCCAGAAAGAACAGACTTTGTTATCAGCTAAAAGATGACTACTTAAGGCATAGTCAATTAAGGCGTATGAGAAGGTTTCAGAGAAAAGGCCCTGGTCACCACACGAAGACCAAAAACAGGGCTAGGAGCCATGTTAGGTGAAGAGATAGAATACCACTCATTGTTCAGAATCAGCTAAAGAAGGGGAATGAATGTTGAAGTATTGTTCCAAATCAATTTGTCAAGTGTCTGACTTGATTTTAATTGAGGTTTGTGTCTGAAGGGCAGGGACATGTCCTCTTAATTACTATTAATTGTGCTGCACACTGCTAACATCCAGACCAAAGACACTGGGAGCTAATTAACCTCTCCTGTCTTCTGAGAGCTGGTTTGGTTTAGATTCAGTGACCCTAAGCAGTCTAGCTGCAACCAACTCACCCAGCAACGCAAACAAGGGATTCAACCCAGGCGAGTCCGTTCCTGCTCTACTTTGGGTAGAGCTCTCCCGGTGAGTCTGATCTTGTCTCAGCTGGGAGAATTATATGTTTAAAGGCCTTCAAGGGCTCCCTGCCTCTACAGAGGCAACAACTCTGCAGATATTACATAAAATGAGTTCTGTGTATTGGGTCACAATACAAATGTCAAACTTAAGTTGGCAATGCTTCACTCCCTAACACTCTTATATTTACACAGAAACTTTTTTCATAGAAAGAGTTAAGTTGATAACCATGTTACTCAATATTAACTCTGAGCACACACACACACACATACACACACGTTTGTGTGTGCTCAGAGTTAATATTGTTACATATACCATGGCTGCCACAGAGCAACAAAGGTCCTTTTCATTCTGGTGTACTACATTGTATTTTACAGCTAGGCTGAATTGTGTTATATTTTGGCACATTATTCCCATCTTTTCAAACCCTATACTATACTTCCCTTCCCCATAAGCATTTCCTCTAAATAGTCACTATATGCTTTTATAAATGTATTCTTCCATGCCATGTTACATAGTATGTACATTGTTATTCTTATCTAAATTACATCTGCAAGTCCGTTCATTCTGTTTCCTCACATGAGGCTGACTTCAGATGTGCCAGATGTGGCCTTGTGCACATCTCCAGCATCCGAGATGCTACACAATGCTACAGCCCTTTTATCTGTCACAGAGCCCTCACTCAGCTTCCCACATGTGGACACCTGTACGGCTTCCCATGACTCAAGATCCTGAACATTGCCAAAATTCATCTTTTGGTGTATCCACTTACAGCACACACCAAAAAATTTCCTGCCATTGTTTATCCAGAAAATAAATCAGGGGAATCACGGAGTGTATAATCTTAATATTATTATTTTCCAAAGTAGGCTTCCCACTTGACAGTTCTTCCTGCAGTTGGCAAGTGTTACCATCACCCCACATTCTCCATAACTCTTCCTCTTGTACGTCTTTCTAATATTAGTCATTCTGATGGCTCCCTCCCCACTGTGTCTATTTGTTCTCCTGGATAACTAATGGATCTGAGGTTCTCTCAAATATCTCACCAGTTCAGCTTTCCTTTGCATATTGCCTAGTTCCCAGACTTCAAATGTAATATGCTTTGTCTCTCTGTAAACAATATGTAAAGCCTTTACTTCACTATTCTAGAGTTAAAGGTGCCTATCCCACGGATGAGCCTTGGTGATCCAGGACAGAGTGGCCCACCCCATATATACACAAATGACAAAAATGTGCTCAATGGGTTATATACATATATTTGTGCACATTTGTATGTAATAATAAAAATAACAAAGAGGCTTTCAGCTTGAGAGTGGGGGCATGGGAAGGGTTGGAGGGAGGAAACATGGGGAAGCTGGAGGAAGAAAGAAGGGGGAGGGGATTATATTTTCAATAAAAATGTAAAAATAGAAATAACATATGAGAAAAACAAAGTCTGTGGTTGCTACTGCTGCTCTTTTAAATAACACTTTAAACAGTGAGCCTCCAGGTCACTCAAACTTTGTAATCTGGGTAAGAAGGTACCCTTCACATTTAATCTGCTCTGTAATCCAGGTAGGAAGGTACCCTTCACAATTAATCTGCTTTGGCCGTGTGCTTGCCAAACTCTCAGCAAAGCATGTTTCTCGTATTCCTAGACTCCTGCTTCCTCAAGGCCAATGATTTGACTCACAGTCTCTCTTCATACCTAAAAGAAAGTAAGTAAAGTCTGATTTTTTTAAAAAAAAATTATTAAGCAGGTGATTATTCTAAAACAGGAAAGGGTTGAAGTCAGGTGCAGGAAGATCAACACTTGTTCAAGGCTGCATAGGGAAACTCAAAAACCCAAAATAAGTAAATAAGGTTTGTCTCTCTAAATTAAAACAAACCAAAAAAAAAAATTACCACATTTAAAAGTTTCTAGCTTAAGTTGAGATGGATTTGGTGCAATTGTCTTCCTTTCCTGGGTCATGCTCTATAGCCCAGGATAGCCTCAAACTCATAATTCCCCTGCCTCAGCTTCTCATGTGCTGAGAACACTATCATGCACATCATTTGATGTACAGTTTTACTATTTAAATGTATTCCTGTTTTGCTCTGGGTTTGGTCCCCACCTGGGGTTTATAAGATACTAGAGTAGTCTAGGGGCCCAGACAGTGGCATCCTTACCTAGCGCCTCCTCTGAACGGTTCTTGAACTTGACCTTGTTATTTGAATGATCAGGAGATTGAACCTTGTGGTCTGTAACAGCTGTGAGAACTTCAGGTTTTGTGTACATGTTCAGAATCCACACCCAGCTATTACAGCCAAGCTGATTTGATATTTTAGTGTGTATTGTGTACCACTAGAAAAAACTAAATTAATCATATCAGAATATCATTTTCTTGTTTCTAGCAATGCAGTGACTGACGTAGAGAGACTGGCTGTCTTCTCTCAGCCTTTCAGTGGTATCATGACACCCAGTTCAGCTCATTAATCATTTCTCAGAATTTAACTTCACAAATAAAAACCTAGATTATAATAGGAATAATATCCTGGCATAAAAACTTAAAAATATTAAACATTTTTAAGCCTATTTAATAAACATAACAACTAAATAATGAATTTGAGGTACTTATTCTCTGCCCTATTTTAGGTCATGCTGGATATTTCTTTAAAATTTAGCATAGGCTGGGTTTGGTGGTTTGTGGATCCAGGGAGGTGGATGTCTATGAGTTCCAAGCCAGCTACAGCAGTGCTCTGTCTTTAAACAAACAAACAAAAAAGCTAAACTAAACTAAAATCTAACATAATTGAGTTAGAATGTTCCTATTGGTCAACGTTGTCTTCAAGCATTAAACATAAATTTTATCTGCTTTCTAAAGTAGCAGAAAATGTAACAACAGTCAGTTCTTGTTTTTTATATTCTTATGCACTAAGAAATAAACAGTTGGAGAATATCTACCATTGGCAGTGCTAGTTTGCTGTGTTCAGAATGGTTTTTGTGATCTGTGTTGCAGTCTGTCCTAAGTGGGTAAAACTTCGGAAAACCCACAATGAGAAGTCGTCGGTCCTGATGCTGATTCTCTGCAGCTCTGCTGTGCGAGCCCTAGAGCTCATCAGGTCAGAAGTCTCCCCATTTGCGTCTCCTGATTGTGTTCTGCAGAACTGATACTTGCCCACCTGTATATTCTGTGTGCAGCGAGTCAGACAGAGCCCTGCCCTATGGGATTGGCGTTCTGTTGGAGAGACAACAAGCCAGCACAACGTGTGCATTTATGTAAAGAAAAGTAAGGCATGGGATGAAATATCCATAGACAGCATCCTTTTAAAGGGGCATTAGAGTGGAGACTTAAATGGGGCAAAGGGCAGAGCTGCGCAGCCTTCTTGACCTTAAATCAGAGGTGGACTTTCAGGTGTGCAGCAGTGATCCCTGAAGTAGGATGCCAGGGCAGGATTTGGGGCAGAGGAATGCTCTGAGTCATTTTAGAGGCCCAGTTACACTGCCATGTGTAGAACCACACTGCAGGGCAAGGGCATAAGCAATGAGAGGGCACTAAGCAAACAGACAGGCTGCAAATGGAACGGTCCAACTCAAAAGAACAAGGAAATAATAACAAAATAACATGGTGCCAGGGAATGAACTTACCAAACCTACATACAGGAAGCATCATGGGACGGAAAAGCTCTTAGAGTCAAATGGGGTACCGTACTCTCAAGAGGAGACTCAGTGTTGTGAATACGCCTGCTCTACTTGGGATCGTGTACAAGTTTCATAGGTTCCAAGTAAAACTCCAAGAGAAGTTGTTCTGTTTAACTAGATAAACTATTTGTAAACTTTTACAAAAACATACAACCAAAATGGCCAACAGAGGGTTACAAAAGACCACTTAGACGAGGCCCATCCCTTCCAGACGGTCAGTCCACGAATTACAGAGTCTCAGCGGTGCCGTGTCTGGGACTGTCACGTGAAACAGGCCCAGGTGCGTTTGACAATGTAGCATACAGAAAAGGTGACAAATAAGAAATCAGCAGAGGAAGACAGACTGTTCAACAACTGTGTTGAACAACTGATTAGCCATCTGGAAAAATAAAGTTGGATTCATATCTCACCTCTTCTACCAAGATAAATTCCAAAGAGACCAAAAATCCAAAGAGAAAAAAAAATATGTATTAAAGGTAAGTTGGTGCTTGCTTAAGGGCTTTCACAGGTGTCTTCAGTTGCTGAATTCTTGAAAAACAAAACCAAACCCTTCCACTGGACCTGTGTAACATTGAGCTCACAGAGAACAGAGGACAGATGTAGTAGGTGGCACTTACAGGCACCAGGCTTTAACAGGAGACAAAACAAAGGAAGTTTATGTCTTGAAACAGAAGCTTTGTCAAGTATGCTAAGGTGCAAGTGTGGGGACTCCACGGTGACTTAACGTCTGTTTTTATAGATGAACTAATCGAATCATGGTTTTAGAAATGAAGTTGTTAAACTTTACTAGTCCTACAAACTCGTCTTTCTCCACCTCAGCACACACATTAAATCTCACCCCACATTCTCCAGTAAAGCGAGATTGTCAAGTGCGTCTGCTCCAAACATACCGCATAACTGATCTTCAGCAACTCAGTCTACCTGGGTAGCCGCCTGTACTTGCTGGCCCTGAAATCAGAGCATTTCACATGACATTTCAGCATTCTACAGGACCGCTACAGAACCCATTGCAAATTGGCATGCTAATGGCAAAGAAGCTGGCCTGCCTGTGACCTCTTCAAAACAAGTTGTCATATTGATTTGAGCTTCTACTCTATATAAATTCCTTTCTAAGGGGCATAGAAGCACCGAGTGGTCACATTTCATTTACCTGCTGTACCAAGCTCTGTTATGATCCATTTCAAGGTTAAATGAATTACAAAGTGTCATTTGAACAGGCACATATAAAAAAAAAAAAAGAAAAGCCTATTCACAAAGACCAGCGTTTAGTAATTCTATCTTAAGGACTTCTGTTCCCTTGGCTGCCATGATTCCTGTTGTTTTCCTTGTTACCCTTGCAGTGGAAAATGCTATGTGTAATTAAAAATTTACTTGCAGCTGGGTGGTGGTGGCGCATGCCTTTAATCCCAGCACTTGGGAGGCAGAGGCAGGCAGATTTCTGAGTTCGGGGCCAGCCTGGTCTACAGAGTGAGTTCCAGGACAAAACCCTGTCTCGAAAAAACTAAAAAAAAAAAAAAAAAAAAAAAAAGAATTTACTTGAAGTACAAACTGGATTGTATGTCTCACTGTCTTGCATATCAATATGTTCCCCCTGGTCAACAGTGTTTCTCAAAACATAATGACATAATAAGGAAAGTGATATCCCTATCTTCAGTATATAAATCTTAACTAAAAACTTATTTGTTCATTATACCCACTTTAACTCAAAACAGAATTTTAGGTGACACACAGAAATACATGAAATGAAAAACAGGTGGTTAAAATAAAGAGGAAAACAAGAAACATCAGAAAATCAAATGAAGCCAGCTGGAACTGGTGTTCATTGAGCCCGTCCATAAAGCCTTCTAGGTTATAGAAATGGCCCCAACTTCTGTGGACAGAATGTGTTGAGAAACTCCAGTTCCCAGATCCATGGCATCCTGTGAGTTCAAATTTAAAAATAAAAACTGGTCCCAGGGTGACATACCGCCATTAATGTCATCTATCAAACAACAGAATGAGCAGATGCTGAAATCTCACTGTTCATAGGGCAACCAGTTGTCAAGTCCAAGGCCCCACTGTCACAACAGTCCTCATAAAAACCTGTCCTCTAAGGTCCCAGCAGACCCGCCTTGACCCTCAGAACTGATCATCTGAGTTGCTGTGGCTAGACCAAAGTGCTGAATACCTAGAACTAAATGGGCTGCCTTACCTACATACCAGATGTTATAAGTCAACAACCGAGGCTGAGTTTAGCCTATAGCACTCAGTCCCTAAAATGTTGAAATGAAGCTGAGCCTACTGCTGCCTGCATGTGATCCCAGCACTTGGGAGTGGCAGCGGTGGGGGCTTGCAAGTGTGAGGACAGCCTGCATCACAGGTTCAAGAACAGTCTCGGGTATAGAGCAAGATCCTATAAAGACTTGAAGGGGTGTGTGTGTGTGTGTGTGTGTGTGTGTGTGTGTGTGTGTGTGTTGGTAAGTAGAGTGATTGATTTTCAATTCATTGGACATATAAAAATATAGATGTTTGGTGTCTCCAAAAACCCTTAATGCTGGTCCCATAACCTCTCATCTTGGTAACTGGCTTAACAACTGACCCCTTCAGGGTCCCTGGTTCCCCTCAGCCCTCACAGCTGCCACCTAAAGAATCGTGTCACTCCTGTATGACCCACAACTGCCCTCCTGGATCAGGATATAGGCCTGCATCTTTTTCCTTCCTTCCTCCTCCCCTTCATCCTTTCTCTCTCTCAGACTGGAATAGTTTCCCGTACAAAATTTCCAGAGAAGTTCAGTCTACAAAGTACAAATGTGGGGGCCATTGTGCTAGGACGTGAGCCCTCCTCCCTGGTGGGCTCATCCTGTGCTTCTCTGGCCACCCCAGCGTCCCATGACACAGCAGAGGTTACTGCTCTGAGATTTCCTCTTGTGACCAGGTTTTTTTTAAAAGACATATCATGCAGAAATACATGGGAGATTCTCTGACACACACCTGAAACACAGAAATTCTCTTTAAAGAACAGCAGATACACATGTTTGAATCATCAAAGAGGCCAAAGTAGGCTGAATTTGATCTCAGAAGCACACACAGATGTGGGCTTGAACAAATGGTTTCCCCCATTTCTGATTCTTTTTTAAGATAGCATCTTGCTCTGTCACCTAGGCTGGTCTTAATATAACCACAATCCTCCTGCTTCAGACTCTTAAGTGATTTCACACACATGTCATCGTGCCTGAAAGCCCAGTCCAATTTCACTGTAGAGACGAGACTTGCCTTGTGTTAAGGTATAAACATGACTGTTCACATTTATACCTTGTTTTAAGTGATAAGCTATAATCTGTAAATTCTTAAATGAGTAAGTTGTTATAATCTATTAAATGCATTAATTCATCCCTTTTAGGTCTCTGACAGCATTCAAAGGAGATGCCAAAGTTATGAAATTATTTGCAAAACATATAAAGGTAAGCAAGGGCCTATAGTTCTGATAAGAGATAAGTAGTCCCCAGTGGCTCTCAGGATCTCCTCATTTTCTTCCAGCCTCTTCAAATCTCCTTGGAAACCATTGTCCTTTATCCATTCTTTTTTTTTTTTTTTTTTTTGGTTTTTCGAGGCAGGGTTTCTCTGTGTAGCCCTGGCTGTCCTGGAACTCACTTTGTAGACCAGGCTGGCCTCGAACTCAGAAATCTGCCTGCCTCTGCCTCCCTAGTGCTGGGATTAAAGGCATGCGCCACCACGCCCGGCTCCTTTATCCATTCTTGATATGACAGCTAACAACTATTAAGGTTTCCTCTGCGTTTCATGCCTGCACATGGCTCTCTTGACCTATGCAGTCAGGCTCTCTGCCTTACTCCACTCCTGACCATTCCTGAACAAAAGCTGAGCTTTCTTTCCCAGTTCCTTGGGGATTGACCAGTTTTCTTTTTTTTTTTTTTTAAAGGGCCCTATTGTTTTGGGGTGGGTTTTTTGTTTTGTTTTGTTTTTTGTTTGTTTGTTTGGTTTTGCATAGATATTAAAATGCTCTAATATGGCCTGCGGTTACTCTTTCTTAATGATCCTTCCTTTTCTTCCCTATCTTCCATTTTGAAAAGGTCCAGGAACAGATAAAGTTGCTGGAGAAGCGTGTGATACATCTGGGTGTGGGGACTCCAGGGAGGATCAAAGAACTCGTCAAACAAGGTATGAGATGGGGATGGTGAGACTCCTGTTAGGAGACAGCGCTTTGCCTTACCCTGTGTGAGTCTGGGCAAACACATTTGCAGTGCAAAAAGATGAACAGGTCTCTGTGTAAATCGCCCAGTGGGAAACTCAACTCAGCCTTTGATCTCAGAAGCCAGGCAGCTGCAGTGCTGTGGGGATGAGGAGGACTGTGGCCCACTGAAAGACATTTGCCCAACCGGACAAGGTCAGATTCCAGTGGCTGGAGTGCGAGGGGTTCCACACAGGCTTCACCCATCAGCTGGCTAAGAAACTGGTAGAGCCCACTATGCTGAGAATTTCCTTCTTGGGTAAATGAGGCTTGATCCTCAAAGACTTCTATTCTGGTCATAATGGGATAATAAACAGACTGAAATGAAAACATCATTTCTATAGATAAAACAGGGGTATTCCAGAATATTCTTCCAGCATATGTTTCCCTTTTAGTGCTTTGCACAGAACATATTCCAGAAACCTGCTGACCTGCAGGTAATCCTAGTTCCTATTCTTATCAGACCTTCAGATTTTGGAGGGGCTGGGGTTGTTTCGAAGTGCTGGAGATTGGATCTAAGACCTCACCCATGCTAAGCAAACCATTCCCCTCTGAGTCCTGTCACCTGAGCTCCTTTCACTGAGTGACATGAGACAGAGTCTCACTGAGCTTCCCGTGCTGACCTTTATGGGGTCTCCGTCCCTTGCCACTAGAGCTGCCAAAGTTACAGCCTGGAGATAGGTTCGTGCTTACTGATCTCATTCTTCATTTTCAAATTATTTACTACAGTAACGTGACCTTGTCTTCTGTCGGATCTATTCCTGAATTGTTTTGTATTTGTCAGATATGGTATTGCCTGATACAATATTGTATCAGGAAGCATCGTGTAAAACCCCTGCCATTCCTCTCCAGATGACAATGATCTGCAGCTAGCTAAACCCACCGACTGCAGGCTTCTCTGCACATGGCGAAGAATTAAGACACTGGAGGTCTCTGATAGAGATAGGAGACAAACATTTTTTTTAATTCCTACTTGTAACTGGTGTTATGCCAGACATCCTTTGTGGGTGCTATCTAACTAGTACCCAGAACATCCTTGCTGGCTAGGACTCGACTTTTCTAGGATAAAACAGAGCCTCAAAAGAGATGAGTGACTCCCACAGTCTCAGGCCAGGTCTTCTTAGTTCCAGAGCCATTTCCTTTTCTATCACCAGATCCCCCACCACCTACTAACAGGACCCTTTTTAGATTTAAAATAGGAGCAGGGAAGGAGGGAGACAGACAAAAAGCCGAGCAAGCTGTTGATTCGGTTTCTACAGAGTTGGAACACTTCAGTATGAAAGCCTGTTTAATACAGAAAAATAATGTTAAGGAGCTGTTGATTATTTGTGTTATCAATGAAAGCTTTTACTTCTGAATCTGATTGGATAGATCGTTTAAAATATATTAGCCATAGTGTTAGGATACATGTAAGGTGTTTATAACTCTTTTTGTTACTGTTATGACTTAACACGACAAAAAGAGATATCTACGACACTGGGATCTGTAAAACTATTTTCAGAATTGTGGTGTTTTAATTTAGCAATTATGGAGACTTTCTGACTATGAGTCTGTGAGAAAAGCAAGAAGATATAGAGGGGGTGGACAAGATGGCTAAGACAGTAAAGGGGCTTGCCACCAAACCTGAGCTTGATTTCGGAACTCACAGTAGAAGGACTGACTCCTCCTCTAAGTTGCCCTCTGACCTCCATACTCATCTTAGTGTGCAGGTCCACACATGTACACAAAAACATACCCTAAATACACACAAGCATACACTAAATACTCACCTTAGTGTGCAGGCCCACACATGTACACACAAACATACACTAAATAAATGCAATTAAAAAAAAGATGTAGATAAAAATTAAGTTACTTTAGAGATAAATTCTTGTTAATTATAACTACTATACTGCCTTTTGGTCTTATGTCTACATAACTGTATATTTGTATGAAGCAGAGATCATAGTACATCCCACATGTTTACAATGTGCTTGTTATATGTGTGTGCATGTGAGTGTCTCACTTAAATATTTATATATTATGAGGACTTTCCTTGTCAGGAAATTGATTTACTGCTTACTTGTAATACCTATGTATTACATTGTCTGCCATTCTTTTGGGATTGATATTTGGATTTTATCCAGTTTTTTTTAAAGTATGCATAAAACAGTGATCATTGCAAGTAGCTTTAAGCTTCTGGTAGCTTTTTTAACTGAGACATCACAGAAGAAAGGCTAATTTGTCAATGCATGTTTTAAAGCTCTGTGTAAAGGTGGTTCCATTTAAGAGGGGGCTTCTCTGTTGGCTTTTTCCAGCACTATGTCTATCAACCTGTTCTCTTTTCCCATTTTCCTATCAGGATTCCAGTGAGAGTGCTTTAAATATAAGTATTGTAATTATAAAAGGCATGAAGAGTCTCTGGGGCAGGGGGGTGGAGGGGCCGAACAGGGAAAGGCAGTGGGGAACAGCTGAATGGGGAGATTCTTCAGGTGCACAAGACCTGGCTCTCCTCCAGTCTTGCTGTGCAGTAATCCTAGGTAAAGCCCGTAGCAGCGTGGGTGCAGTCCTTACATGGTTTACCAGCCCCATCAAAGGGTCTCCCCATCCCCACTGCCTCAGAGTCCTGCAGTCTGCTGCTCTCAGCTCCTCTGCGGGCCACGAGAAGCGGGTTCTCAAATCAGGAAGATAGAGACGACCCCCCCACAGCCTCCACCCGTGAGGAGTGGGGGAGCACCTCAGGATTGACAGGCTTCCCGGAGTGGCTGCTCTGTCCTCAGAAGCTGGGAGTGAGCTGCCGCACGTGTTTCCAATTAGGCAGAAGGGTCGTGGCTGGGGGAGAAGACAGCAAGTGAGGCAACCAGGAAGATGAAAACCATTTTAATAAGCTGACGTCGTCGGGGCTTCACTACCGCGACTCTCGCTGTGTCTTTCAGATGGCCTTAATTTGAACCCCTTAAAGTTTCTGGTGTTGGACTGGAACTGGAGAGATCAGAAGCTGAGGAGAATGATGGACATTCCCGAGGTACTGTGTAATCAGCACTTGTCTTTAATCTTTTTTCTTCTCCAATTTGAACTTTTGAGTTCAAACACAGTAATAAAGTCTTTGACATGGGAAGCCAGCACATTCTCGCTTTGGAAATCATTTCTGTCTTTAACGCTGAGGTAACTACTATAGAGCCGTCTCATCCGCTTACACGTAACTGTATCCTTTCCATGTGTGATATGGAATCAGCTTGGGTGCTCACTAAATGGCCATGGCTCCTGCCCCACTAGGACATCTGTACTTCAAAGAAGCCAGCCGATCTGGAGAATTCGTCCTGTCCCTGTACCTCCCAGAGCAGACAGTCATCTTTGCCATTCCTTCTTACATAGACATTCTTGGCCAAAGTGGGGGAGGAGGGGCTGATCATCACTGCTGCTTTTGTTTTGTGAGGACAGTGTTTGTGTCTCGATAGATTCAATCTGAATGACTGAGTGCCTTTGTGGGCACAGCACAGCTCCCTATACATCTGTGAAAAACTGCTCACTGCCCTCATAATGTAGAAATTTTATTTTGCCATCCAACATGTTACCATGGAACAATTTTTTAATCTAATCTGATATGTGGGCCGGGGTGGGGGGTAGAGGGCAGTGGTTACGTAATAATAAACAAGGCTATGGATCACCTACTGGGACTGCTATCAAAGAGGCTTGGAATTATGCCTCTAAAGCATGCTGTGAGTTAATTTACCACATAAAACTGTTTCCTCACACTGAACAAAGTTCATAATAATTTGTTAGTGAGTTATATTAGGCATTAATTCAAGTTAAAAAAAATTGGCTTAGTTTCCCATGCATGCACCCACATGTGTGCAGGAGCATGTACACACACACACACACCACAAATACAAATGGAGTTGTCTCTGCATCCATGAATAGTCTTTTTAAAAAGATAATACTTAGCTGTCAGGAATGAGTCCAAATTTGATGATTTCCATTATAATGTTAAATCTGAATCATTCACTATAATGGTGTCGAAATATTGTAGTCATAGACATTTTTGTTACATCCCTGACATTAACAGTTGTCTCAATCCGGCACTGGGTATTTGCATGGAATCTGGGTTACCAAAAGCACCCCGTGCAGCCCTCGGGGCACGTTAGGCATTTCCATCTGGGTACTGCAAACATAAGGGCACTTTTAATGAAACTCATGTTTTGCACAGTACCTTTCTCTTACATGTGACTCAGACATGAATTCTGTCTTTTGCCTAGGACTAGGACTTTTGTCCTCTCTGATTCTGACCACAACAGCTGTCTAAATACATGGGACCCCAGGGGTTGGCTTTGTTCACCAGGACTATTTTTGTTTGATCGTAACCTTTCTGCTGTTTTGTTCTTTTCTCCCATTTAGATAAGAAAGGAGGTTTTCGAGCTTCTAGATATGGGAGTGTTCAGCCTGTGCAAGTCAGACTCCTTGAAGCTGGGCCTTTTCTAAGCCTGGGTCCTGATGAAGAGTCCAGTTGCCAACATATTTCAAGTACTCAGTAACCTACTCTGCAGTAATTATATTAACTTCACCACCCAGTGGATCACTGAGGCTGCCTCGTGGGGATTCTTTGACATAGTGAGCCTATCTTTTGGCTCATGCCCTCAGATAATAAAAGCTCTGCCTGTCTGTGTATGTTGTCTTGTTGAGCAGTTTTTTCTTTCTCCTCTGCTTTGACTCTGCAGGAGACAGGAAACAGCAGCTGAGACACTGAACCACTCCCCTCTCCAAGCTAGTCTTGTAGGCTGCAAATGCTAGCTCAGAAAACTGGCGGAGAGACCAGGAGGTCATACACATGGAGCAGGTACACTGAAGCATGAGGGCCGGGGCTGTAGCTCAGAAGTAGGCTCCACAGTGGTCACCAAAACCCCCACCACCCAAGGAGAGGGCTGCGGTCTCAAGTGCCTTTGCTGGCCTGGGATGAGCCCCCCTTCCCTCATTTCAGATTGGTCAGTTTAGACAAAGAGAAGCGAGCTTCTGGGCTCACAGCCCTTGTCAGGCAGGTCATCTGGAAGGGATCCCACAGTGAGGAAATGGAAGCCTGTTGGGTCTTTGCCCAAGCTGAAAACAAAGCTGGAAATGCAGTATCTTGTTAAAGTCTCTCCACATCTCTCTGCCTGTCAGGCAATGTCTCCTGCACTCCTTCACTGTGAAACATTGTCTGGGGCACACAGTGTGACCAACAAAACTAGAAAGAGTGGCACATGCCCTTAATCCCAGCACTTGGTAGGTGGATCTCTGAGTTCAAGGCCAGCCTGGTCTATGTATAGAGTGAGTTCCAGGACAGCCAGGGCTACACAGAGAGAGACCCTCTCTGAAAAACAAAATAAAACAAAAAATGAAAAACAAATTTGAACAATAGAAAAAGTAATGTACTGCAACCTATAGCGGCTAGATATAAAATTAACTCAAATAAATCAGTAGCCTTCTTTCATACAAATGATGAACAGGCTGAGAAAGAAATTAGGGAAACAACAATCCCTAAGATCTTCTGCATCGGAGGCAGCAGTAAAAACATCTCAGCTTCACTGACAGTTTTTTTTCCCCAATGCTTTCTAAGGGTGGTGGTCGTTGCTGACGATCTACATGTCTAAATTCTTCTCTAGGATGGTGATAAGAGCCAAGCTCAAGCTGTTCCAGTAGCAGTGTCGGAAAGAGATCTAACATTATTATTGTGAGTGCTAGAGATACTGTACAATGAGGGACTGGAATCCCCCTTGTAGTTTTCGTACAATTCTTAAACTAAGAGGGATGTGAGGGCAGCAAGCAGAGCAGAACTCCACAACAGCAGGAAGTCCTCAGGACACATGGTCCTTGGGTGTCATGCCACACCAAGGCTCACCCATGTGGCTACAGTAACTGGTGGACCGTATTCCGTGAGTTCTAAAGCTATGTGTTGTTCTTCCTTCATGACCCTTGCCAATCTCTTAACCCTAACAAGTGAGATTCTCTTAGCCTGTGGTAAGCAGAATGGGTCACATACCTTCATAATCCAGGTGTGTAACTTTTTTGTCAAGTCGCATATCTGAGATAATGTAGAAAAATGTATACCAGACATATTTTCATATGGAGACATTGTAGTCTTAAGTCTGACAAAATTCAGAACAATCTACTAATTTGCCCTTAAAACTAAGACCATTGTAAATTCTGTGAGCACCCACCCTGCACACATAACCACATTCTGACTCTACCCTTGCAGTTACTGTATTTCCATCCTGTGAGTAATTCAAGACAGTTAAATGTAAGGCAGGCCAAACATATAAAGTGAGTGGTATTGCCAAGACGGTACTGTGATATCCTTCAACATTAGCAGACATCGCTCTCTTCAGAACACCTGTGCTGACTGTTGACATTTCTGCATGAATAGGAACTAGAAGAGCAATTAGACCATCCTAAGTTTGCATCCCCTCCTTTCCACACCCTACCTGTTGCATGAAATAGAAAATGACACCATCCCACGCTAATGCCGGCTACTTTCTGGCCCTGGTAGTCTCTCCACCTCCATGCAGCGGCCGTCCATCTCACTGTTCTCTTCTCTTGCAGTGGATTCTGCTCACATTCCCAGCCATCTGTCCCCTGTAGTTAGAGGTCCCAAATCCCAGTAAGCAGGTAAAGTCAAAACTCTAAAGGCTTGTAATTTATCAGTCAGATTTATAATAGTAAATTCTCAACCCACAAAACCCCCACACACTGAACTCAAAACTTAATCAATATAAACACAAGCTACACACATGGATGGGGCAAACGCACCCTACTTATTATTTAATCATCTATCTAAGAAATCCCCAATACTTACTTAAGCTACCAGGACTGTGTGGTTCTGGCTCCCCTTCCTCTCCTATAGGTTCCATCTTATTTCTTCCTCTCCTTCCCTTCTCTCCCTCTGTACTCTCCGTACTCATCTCTAAAATTCTCAGCCTGCCTTCCTTTTCCACTGCCCAGTCACAGGCTCTCACCTTGTCTCGTGCCTGCCCTTGCCTGCATATAGACAGCAATCTACACCTACCCCCACCTGTATGTAATTGTGCCCCAACCTCATGTGATTTTAGGAGTTACTAACATATAGCAGGTTCCTGAAGAGTACACTACACCTATGCTGCTATGACAGAGGTGACTCAAGCAATGTGGCTGTTTGGAGGTCAGTAACCCCATCCTCCTTCAAGTAAGATCAATCGATCGGCTCATTGATTCAGTAAGATACAATGCATTGGAATCATGACTTTGGTTGTCCATTGGTTCCCTGTCTCCAGTGAAATGTGTTCATATCTCCTCATAAATAGTGGACATGCCATGGTTACACTATGATATACATGATTACACCATGGTTACAGAAAAATAAAGACAAGGGTTTAAGAAAGTCCTTCAAGCCAGGCATGGTGGTGCACACCTTTAGTCCCAGCACTCAGGAGACAGAGGCAGGCGGATCTCTGAGTTCCAGGGACAACCTACAGTTCAAGTTCCAGGATACCCGGATTATATAGAGAAACACTGTCTTGAAAGAAAAGGCAGCGGTGAGAGAAAAATCACTCTCCCAGTTTTTTCTAATGATACCACCACTACTAGCAAATAGATATCAGACCAGAATGGCAGCTCTTAGACAGGCAATTTTCCCCCTTAGGGTACATTGGCGATGCTTAAATTATGTTTAGCTGCACACTGAGGTAGAAGCTACCTTTAGCATCCAGTGCATCCAGTGGGACACTTAGTGGGTAGAGGCCAGGGATGCAGCTAAATATTCTGTGCCACCCAATAGAGAGCCAGCTGACAATAGTGTTGTTGTTGTTGTTGTTGTTGTTGTTGTTGTTGTTGTTGAAGAACCTTGTTTATTAAGAAACAAAGCGTATGAAGTGTATTTTCAAGCATAAGTTGTATTGCATAAAATCGGGTTTGAGGTTCACTCCATGAGATAAAACCTATACTTGAAACTGCTAAAGTAATCAAGAATCTGAGACTGGGTAGGTCATGGGCCCTAGGGGGAAAACCTATTACTATTATTATTCTAAAGGAACATAGCAATAAAGTCATTACTAATAACACACTGCTAGCAATTGCAGGGATTTGTTTTGTTGTTATTGTTTTCGTGGGCTTTTTTGTTTTGATACTTTTTGTCCGTATTAGATATTTGTTTTCATTATTTGTTTTGTTTTTTGAGAGAATATGAGGTAGGATGATTAGGGTGGTAGGGAGGAGCTGTGGGGAAAGAATATGATCAAAATATATAATGTAAAAAAATAGAAAAAAGTAAATATAATAGAAATAAAATGTGTTTCTAATTGTCTCTCTTAAAAATACTGCCCCTGAAAAGTTTGCACTTACTGTGTATGATGAGATTTTTTTTTTTTTAGATTTTATTTATTTTTTCTATGAGTACACCATCGCTATCTTCAGACACACCAGAAGAGGGCATCAGATCCCATTACAGATGGTTGTTAGCCCTGCTGGGAATTGAACTCAGGACCTCTGGAAGAGCAGTCAGTGCTCTTAACTGCTGAGCTATCTCTCCAGGCACCGTATGATGAGATTTTAATTGTCTACATGGTGCCAGAGAGTTAGCAAGGCACTATTCTGTGTGGTTGTCTATGATGAGAGTAACATTTAAATCAATGGATTTAATTAAAGCAGATTGCCCTTCATGCTGTGAGTGGGATTCATCCCTTCCTTTAAAGACCTGAACAGATAGGCTGCCCCCTCCCGTTCTCTCAGTAACAGAATTCTAACGGAAAAACTGGCTCTTCCTAAGGTTATACCAGTCTCTTGGTCTTCAGAACTCAACGGGGACACTGGCTGGACTCTGCAGATTAGGACTTCGCCTCTATACTTGTGTGAGACCATTCCTTATACATATTTATCTAGAGATTGGATTCCTTGGAGCACCAGGACTAATACACTGCCTCTGAAACTTGGTAGTTTGCCATCCTGTCTTATAAGAAGGCTAAGAAATGCTGTTCTTAATGGTTCCTTCTAGAGATAACTCTCTTACTGAGCATTAACTGTTCCAACATGGGAGCAGGGACTTGTGTCACAAACGTGCCTGATGCCTTGTGAGAGAGTTTTGCACACATAATCTAATCTCGGGTCTATTGCTGCCCAAGCCCTTAGCCAGGCTCATTTAACAAAACAGCTCATAAGATGTTGACTATAAGTGTTCCCTGACATCTCACACAGTGGGCAGCAGCAGCCTGGCTGTCAGCACTTACAGGTCAGATTCAAATTTGCACCTGAACTCTTCCATGAGTAATTCACTGCTTTTGTTTTGCTTGTTTTCCACGTATAAAGGTTGATTCTGAATTGGAAACCTACTATATGTATTTGCATTCTCTTGATATTCTTTTAAATCTTTGTCATTGCCTTCTTATACACACACACACATACACACACACACACACACACACACACGTGCACACGTGCACACATACACACACCATGGCTTCTCTGCCTACTTTATAAAAATCTGTATCCTCTGGCATTTTTAAATGAATAGTTATAGATTGTTTACAGCCAATGCAGAAAACCCTCAGAACAGAGCCAATGCTGTACGGCAAGGCTGAGTATCTGATAATACTTCACTAACCTCCAACGAGTAGATTAAAGAGAGTGTAAGAGGGACTTTTTCTTTCAAGATTTTTATGTTTATGTTATGTATATGAATATTTTGCCTGAGTAAATGTCTGTGCACCATGTGCATGTAGTGCCCAAGGAGGCCAGAAGGAGGGAATCGGATCTCCTGGGACTGGAATTATAGACAGCTGTGAACCACCCTATGGGTACTGGGAATCAAACCTGGGTCCTCAGGAAAAGCAGCCAGTGCTCTTAAACACCAAGCCATCTCTCCAGCTGCAAAATGAGATGTTGCAATCCAGGTGTTCTGCCTGGGTCTTTCTTGTGTATGAAAAAAGAAAGCTGTTGAAGTTAATTAAGTACATGCATATATATCCTCCAAATCCATGTTTATTTTTCTTTCTGTATCATCACAAAGGCAAAGCTGGCTGTAATTTCAGAGCATTTCCCCCAATTTAGTTCATATTCCTGTTAGACTATAGCCATATTTGGGGCCAAGTGGATAGCCCTAACTTTAATTGTAATAATCACCAAAGCTTTATACAAGTTTCTAAAGATAAATTTGGGAAGGTTTTGCCTTGACGTACTCAACAAATCTCTGACACAAGCCGTAACAACTGCTTCCGAGCGGTTGTTACAGATGTTGGTTTTTATAGACCTTAAGGAGGAGAACATTTATAGGCATGGCGTTTTAGCACGTCAGGCTTTCTGAACCTAAATAAAATACACCCAGGAGTGCCTGGAGAGAGCTGCACTTCCTGTGCATAGCAGGTCTGCTTAGAGAGCAAGATCAGAAAGCAAAAGCGAATTCACGGCTTCATGTAATTCTTCATGTACCATTAGCATCATGTGATATTACTTTTAAGTATGAATGTTCTAAATGTCCCAAAAGTATGTGAATTGTCCACAGGACCAAGATGGAGATGATGTCCCAGTATGACCTGTCCAGACTGCCGGAAAACACAGCACTGAAGCAGCAGACGTTGCCCACCCAGCAGCTAAATCTATCCGCCTCGGTGGTCCTCTCCATCTTTTTCACCACCGGAGGATTCTGCCTCTCTGTGGGCATCATCCTTCTGATGTCTGCAAAGAGCACCAAGGAAATTGAGGTTTGTCCTGTGTTGTGTTTTTAATTCCCGAAGGTTTTCAGTTTGGGACTATGACTGGGACAAACGGGACATAGCCCCTCCACAGGAAACTAGATATGACTGGATCCACCTAACTTTGGGCTGGCAGGGGATGCAGACGGGAAGAGTCCCCCGGCGGCGGCGGTGACTTCACTCATTCCTACTGTCACGTTTGGTCGTCTCTGGCCAAGTCAGGTGACCTTAAGGAACTGAGGCAGCAGCAAGCAGGTGAAAGAAGAGAGGCAAGTTCACAAGACTGCCAGGCCCCCGGGGTCCTGTACAGGCTACATTATAGGGCGCAGCACAAAATCTGAGCACAGAGCCAACCAGAAAGAAAGATCTTGGGTTCTTAAAAGCATGCGCATTGTTTAAATGTTATTCTTCTGAAGTTAACATGTCATGGTTGTAGTAGTTTACTGGGCACAGTGATTTTTTTTCAGTACATGCATACATATATACATGCATACATACATACATACATACATACATACATACATACATACATACATGTATATATGCCAATTAAGGGAGTTATGATTTTCCTCTCCTTGCCACTTCTTTGTAACTACATTCTAGCTGCTCTCTCCTACTTACTCATGAAGGATAAGGGAAGTTACTGTGAGCCATGGGCACAGTGCTGTGCCGTGCAGCACAAGGATTGTTCTTTCTGCGTTCGGTTTGCCTCGTCCAGCTATACTCCCCTGCCACTGCCCTTCCTGGCCTCTGGCTAACGAACTATTATGCCTGCAGATGAACCATTTAAGATTTTATATATATTTGAGACCATGTAATATCTGTTATCCTAATATTCTCTGTATCCATTCATCTTGTTGCAAATGACAAGATTTTTGTCCTTATGGCCAAATTACGTTCCATTTATTCATCTGTCAATGGACAATGAAATTGATTCCATAACATTATGAATAGGACAGTAAAAAAAAAAATATGGGTATCTCTTTGCTGTGCTGATTTCATTTCCTTCAGCTCTATACTTGGTGAGATGGCCAGATCTTATGACAGACCCACCTTTTTGAAGGATCCCTACACTGTCTTCCATAGTGGTTTTCCATAATTTACATCCCCATGGTGATATATAAAAATCTCATTTTCATCCAACTATAGTGGCACAAACCCGTAATCCTGGGACTTGGGAGGCAGAGACAGTTGGTTTTCTGTGAGTTCAAGGCCAGCTTGTTCTACATGGGGAATTCCATTCCGATCCATGAAGCATGTCTATGCTGAAAGAGATGAGTGATTATCAAAGCCATGTGTTTGCAAGTGAAGTTGCTCTTCATTTTATTTGCCTCTCCAGCGGGTTTTTTTTCCTATCTTTCTTCCTCTGGAAGGAAGACTTGGCAAGTGTGCGGGGCGGGGGGCGGGGGGGGGGGGGGAGGGGGTCAGTCTTCACTAAGAAGCAGTCATTGCTGAATTACGTTACCTTGGGCATGAGGCAATGACCCCATCCATCACTGACTGTTGACTAAGGCCAGTCTCCAAAGAACTATTAACAAAATGCTTTTATCCCATGACATTATAGGGTATTTTCCAGTAAGTCTGTTTGATAGTTTGTTTTGTAATACCTTATTAGAGAACCAGCAATGGCTAGAGGGTAAATCTACATGTGCACAGAGAAGTTGTGTTGTTGTTGTTGTTGTTGTTGTTTTGTTTTGTTTTTATTTTCACCAAGTGATAAAGATAAACTGAACACCCCAAGCCCGGATGTCCAAGCCGAGAAGAAAAGAGTTCAAAGTTGGCCTTTCCTTTTCTCATTTAGCCTTGGTGTACAAGGAATCAATCACTCTTTATAAGTCATTTTAAGAGCAAATGACACGTGCCTCTCAGATTCTATAATACCAGATTTCATTCTTTATTGTGTTTATCTATAGATTTACAAGTTCAGCAGAACACTGAGTTGCAGATACTGTCATTACATTCACAGTATATGAGGGATAGGTAGTTCTCACCCATGTTCTTAGAGGTAGAAAGCAACAGAGATACCATCTAATCAAAACTTGTACGATCATGAAACATCTCTTCTAATTGTTTCCATAACTCAAAATGGAATCGATGAGATAAAGTGCGCTCCCGTGTGACATCACTTGTAGACAAACTGTCACATGAAATGTACTGGTGATCAAAATGTAGGCACTGGAGGTCAAATATAATACTCTAGTCCAACGAGGCTTTGGACCACACTAGAGCCTCACGTCCCTTGGCTCAGCTCAGTGTGCTGTCTGTGCTGGCTCTCGGCTGGTGTACTGTCCTGTTCCTCAGTGTTCTTTATAAAGTATCGTCTACAGCCAGAAAAGGCATAAATATTATCAAAGTAGTCATTCAAGCCATGTCATGTATATAAAGAATAGTGACATAAAGCCCTGTAGCACATTAGTGAATTTACACTTCAGCTCCTCCAGGGGCTTTGCACAGTTCAATATTTCTTCTCTTTCCCGTTAGTTTTCTCTTCAAAAGAATCCTTCATCCTATTGGCACATGACCAAAGAAAAAGCCACGCCCTTGCTCCTCTGAGCTCCCATGCTCCCGGAATCCTCTCATTACTCTTCATCGTGGGCAGGGAGGAAGAACCTGCCCACGGGGCTGGGGAGGGTGCAGCCCCTGGGCCCTTTTCTCTGAGCTCCCCCCAACCCCGCAACCTCCACACTCTCTTCCGGCTGCATCCTCCCAGAACTGACTGCTGGCTGCTTTGCCAGAGCACACAGGAGTCACCCACTTGGGACATGTGACTCTTTTTAAAGGAATTCATTACACAGTTTCTCAGAGAACTTAACTTTGAAAAAGCAGAACACAACACCTTCTCGGGCTGAGAACTATTCCACATACATCAATAATATAGTCTGGAAATATTTGCTATCCCATTTGGTCGCTTTTAGTAACGTCCTTCAGAGGACATGTAAAATAATTAATATGAATATTTTCCATACAATAAAATGGAAAAATAGAGAATGAGTTCCCTGTGGAGGTGATTAGACTCGGGCTGTGGGCATAGTTTTCACAAACCCTTGACGAATACCTTCCTCGTAGCCGCTCCTAAGACTAAGAAGGGCAACTGCGTCACCCCAGCAGATCACATGGAGTTCCAGGCCAGTGAAAAATGCCTTCAGGCGACTTCAAATGAGAGACTGTGAGAAGGCTTCCTCCCAAGTACCCCAGAAAAGCTCGCCCACGCAGCAGACTGCCCTCTAGCCCTGTCGCAGGCTCCATCTCAAAAAAAAGGGGGGGAGGGGGGTTGGGAGGCTCAGGCATTGAATTTTAAGATGTGGACTCAGATGACCTTTAAGTGAACTATTGTTTTTTTTTTTTCGATCCCGACAGATAAATTACACAAAGACGTGTGCGAATTGCGCTCAGCTCCGGGAAGATAGTTCCAATTTTGACAAAGCATGCACCTGTTCTCTTCCCTTTTACCTTCAGGAGAAAATGGAGGTGAGTTCAATCAACTTCATGGTCTTGTACTTCCTCGTACCACTCCATGGTGGATTTGCATTTTCCATCAAATTCTTTACAAAACCTGAAAGGGACAAGAAATAGAGAGGTCGAAAGGGTGAGTCTCGAACCCATGATGCTACACACACACCCTCAGCACACATACCCTTGTCGTTCTTGCTTTTTTTTTTTTTTTTTTTTCTGTTTCTAAACTTGAAGTTCTTTCCAACATAACTTGTGAGATCAGCCACTCGGGTTCTACCATAAATATCTGCGTGGGCAGGGCTGTAGAATTTGTTTTGCGTAACACCTCGTGTTAGGGGAAAACATTACTGGACTAAGAAGCTTTGCAAGTTGGGCAAAGTCACACATTAAGTTGGTGTCACTCACCAGGCAGTTGGATTCAGCAGCCCCATGTCATTTGTAACAGCATAGTCGTTCGTGTTATTTGTAACAGCATAGTCGTTCGTGTTCGCTCCCAAAGAGGATCTCAGCCTGGCACTCGGGCAGTGGGAGGAACACCAAGAAACATAAAGGGAAGCCCCTGCTGTTGGGTTAGTTAAACTCCCTTGTTAATATGGGTCCTAGGGAGAACCAGTGGAGAAACTTCCTGTAACTCCTGGAAAGAAGAGCTGTCCACTCTGACCTTTAAGAAAGAGGGGCGAGGGGAGAAGTATGTCGGGTTTTCAGGAAATGATAATGACCTGGGTTTGGGACCAGCTGAGTGAGTTGTAAGTAGCCCTAAAGTTGTAAGTAGCCCTAATGCTCAGTGGAGACATGGACAGAAAATCAGACTGTACCTGGCTTCCTTCAGGGACATTCCGAAAGAAAGGAAGGGACCGGGTATGTGGCAGGGCAGCAGGGTGGGAATGGTGGGGGTGGAGGAGCACTGAGGAAGAGGAGAAAGGGTTCAGAAGGCAGAGCACAGGATACGCCTTTGAAATATCTTTGGGAAGCAGAATAAAATACAGTTCTCATTTAAGTCTTGATTGCTAGATAAGACCATGGAAGCATACAAAATATTCCTTCTCAGCTTTTATTGCTGGGATCGAAGCTGAAGGGTGGCCCAAGCTCTGTGCTCTGGAGCCATTCCACACAAAGGCCAGGGTTCCAGGGAGCCTTGTGAGCCAGGGACTGATACATCAGGGTTACTAAGGTAGGCTCTCTCCAGGAGAGGAGAGTGTGGCATGTCATAAGCCTTCCTGTCTAGTCCTTACCCAGCCCCTCCTACTCTTGCATCCCTACTAACTTCTGAATTCCTCTTTCCTTCTTGAAGGCTCAGAATAGTTAAATATTTGAAGGAAGAAAAAAAAAACCCAAAGATAAAACCTAGTAACACTTCCCATCTGTCTGTGTCTTTGGGGAAAGCATAGAACTTGCAGCTAAGCTATTGCTGTACTTGACCAGAGCCTGAGTGCAGGGAGCTTCCATGTGCCTAGCTAGCATACTCATCTGCGCATGCTCAGTGCCTCCAGTTTCAAGTTACATCACCTGGATTTACTGGGAAACTGCAAGGCTTTGGGCGCTTACATAAATGCTATACACAAAATGTTTGCTGTTATACGTTTATCCTCCCCAAGGGAAGGCATTAAAGCAGGCAGCTTCTGAAATGAAAGCTAGAACTCACCACCAAACCACCACCTGCAGCTTTGGCAGACTACAAAGATAAGCGCAAGTCCATCATCCAATCAGCGGTATACACACACCCACAGTGAGCCCAGTCAGCCAGCACCTCCTTCTGGTCCCTCCATGACAACTGTCCCACAAACTCAGAACCACGCCCCATACAATCCTCCTAGTGAGGTTGTTCAACTAAAAACCAAGTCACTACTGAAACACTCAACGCACCAGACCCCATCCGTCCCAAAATAAGCACAATAATGCTATCTACCCGATTGCTCCTAGACTACCATTTAGTACAATGAGACTAGATTCCTCACAGGTTTTAACACATCACCACCGGCAAGTGGTCCCCACCCTACAGCGGTGACTGCTGTGGCTACCTCTGCATCCCACTATGTCATAGTATAAATATAATGCAGGACAGCACAGTCTCTAGCAACGTCTTAATACACAGCCTGTTCTTCACTGGAACATTGTTGACAGCCGTTGACTGCTGGACCACTAAGAGCATTAGCAAATAATGGATGGGCAGCAGCCCCCTCTTAGTTGAGCCACACACACACACTCCACTCTTACTGAGAAAATCCCCGGGATGTTGTTGGACTTTGATGTCTCAGATCATTTCAGCCACACAAGTCTCCAGCTTCCTAATGCTGTGGGACCCTTTAATACAGTTTCTCATGCTGTGGTGACCCCCAACCACAAAATGATTTCTCTTGCTACTTCAGAACTGTAATCTTGCAACTGTTATGAATCATAGCATAAATATCTGAGTTTTCTGATGGTCTTAGCAGCCCCCTGTGAAAGGACTGACCCTTGAAGGGGTCGGTGAGTCACAGGTTGGGAACCACTTCTGGACCTGGAGTTACCACACCGAAGAGGCTGCTGGGAAAGCTTATACCAGTGCTGCTGATGTTCCGACTGTTTTAGATTGTCCAGGGACACCCAAAGGGAAACTTGAATTTCATCAAGGAAAAGTATCTAGGTATTGAAATCTTGTGAATTGTACTTTTAAAACTTTAGAATACACTGTGCAAAGCATTTTTCCCAGGGCTACCAAAAAAAAAAAAAAAAAGATGATATTTGTATACCTGCAGTGAATGTATTGGAAACACACAGCCTAAAGCTGGGCATGGTGGTGCTTGCCTTTAATCCCAACACTCCAGAGGTAGAGGCAGGCGGATCTCCAGAAATTCAAGGCCAGCCTGGTCCCACATCAGCCAGGGCTACACAGAGAGATGCAGTCTTGTTTTTGGTTTTGGTTTGTTTTTTTTTTGTTTGTTTGTTTGATTTTTCTTTTTGAGATTCTAGTTTTTACTTTCAAAAAGAATCTTTCAGTTCCCATCATTTTTTTTTGTACTATTTTCTGTTTTAACGGGGTGTGGGGTGTTAATGTTTACTAATGTTCCAGTAAATTCATAGTAATTGCTTCTTTTTTTCTTCTTCTGTGCAGGGTGATGTTTATATGTACTACAAACTGTATGGTTTCTATCAGAATCTCTATCAATATATCTTATCGAGAAGCAATAGCCAGTTGGTGGGTAAGGATATTTGGGTAAGGCTCAGTTCCACTTGGTGTAATCTTCTCTTCCTTTTGTTTTAAGCCAGGTGGTTATTTCCGTCTAAAGCACAGGCGTGGGGCAGGCCTCGGCATCTAGGTTTTTAAAGATAGAAACGTTTGCTTCATTCTTACTTAAGGTGAAGGGCTGAGTGTTTTAGGTAAATAAATATGACCAGGAGAGAGAGAGAGAGAGAGAGAGAGAGAGAGAGAGAGAGAGAGAGCTGTCTCCTTAAACCAGGTATTGTGGGTGCTAGGCAACTGAGTAATTAGCCTTTCGTGAATTTTGAGAGACCTTGGTCTCTGTCTGGCTCACTTGCTAATTCATGTTTGTCCTTTCTATAACTGAAGCCCTTGATCCATCCTACTTAAAGGAGAATTTCCTGAATAAAAGCCCATGTTTAACTGAAATCTTTGTGGACCTAAGGTTTTATTGTCAACAGTTCACATATGTTAGCGAGACTCTTCTCCTAATAGTCTATGGAAGTGATAACCTAAACATGTTTAGCAAAGCACTTCCTAGTGAAGTAATCTAGCTCTGGGACCTGACCCAAGGGGCCCTCTGAGTATGGTACACTCTAACAGAAAGGTTTCAAAAAACTGTTTCCGGGGCTAGAGAGATGGCTCAGTGGTTAAGAGCACTGACTGCTCTTCCAGAGGTCCTGAGTTCAATTCCCAGCAACCACATGGTGGCTGAAAACCATCTGTAACAGGATCCAATGCCCTCTTCTGGTGTGTACATTAAGTAAATAAATATTTAAAAAAAAAAAAAAAAACTTTCCATATAGACCTAATGTGATACTCAGCATAGCAAGGTAAAAATCCTTCCTGCAAATACTTTTGACATGCTCTGTATTATTAACAAGGAAACAACATCTCTAGACACCCATAAGCACACGTATCTCCAAAGAATGAGCGTTTCATGGTCTACGTGAGCCCGAAAGCCTGAGAAAAAGCAGTCCATCCATGAATGACAGTTGATGCACCTTGCCAGTAGCATCTCTTTCAATAGTCCAAGTTTGCCAAAAAACACTTCTAATTGATGCATCATCTTGCATACAGGATACTACGAACTGTTCTCCGTTCCAAGTGTCCCACAACGACACTCCCATCATCCCTTGTGGTGCAATTGCCAACAGCATATTCAACGGTAGGTGACTTTTCCCTACCTCCTTCATAACTATGTAACCCCCCCCACACACACACACACCTTCGGGTCGTTACCAGGGAAGCAGAGTGGCTCCGCCTCCGGGATGTTACTGGGGAAGCAGAGTGGCTGGTTTTATTTGCTTGCTTTGTGCCAAATATTTCATCCAGGATAAGCCAAAACATTGATGTCTGGCATTTCGTTTGTAAATAACTTCTCCCTCGCCAGCAATCTGTAGGAATAATCAGGGAACATGAGTTAAATGGAGCCAAGGAATATTTTTCAATAATTGGCCCAATGTTGGTAAAGGAAAAAAATGATCTCATGAATCAGCATCTATGGCATGTAGGCGTGTTGAGTGTCTGGAAAAAAATAAAAAACACCCTAATTTGTTTTTCATCTGGGTCTGGGTCTGCATTTTGAAAGGTGGCAAAATGGCTACCTAACATGTCCACCGTGATTTTAAATTTATTTCAGATACCATAACTCTCTCATATAACCTGAATCCATCTACACAGATAGATGTCCCAATGCTAAAGAGTGGGCTTACATGGTGGACAGATAAATATGTCAAATTTCGGAATCCAAGATCCAGTAACTTTACCAGTACATTTGCAGGTACGATCCAAAAAGATACCTCACCCCTACTCCCCACCCCCACCTCTCTCTCTCTCTCTTTCTCTCTCTCTCTCTCTCTTTCTCTCTCTCTCTCTCTCTCTGTGTGTGTGTGTGTGTGTGTGTGTGTGTGTTTTCATGACACAGGGTATCTCTGCATAGCTGTCCTGAACTGACTGTGTAGACCAGGCTACCCAGTTCCTGTATGTTTTTATAATTGGTCCAGGGGTGGGGTATGCCCGGAGGCAGCTTTTTTTCTTTGACTCCTGTTCTTCTAACTTTCCCCATCTTGGGCACCACCATTGTCTCCCTATTAGAAACTAAAAATAATTGGTTCTGTGTTTTGTTCCAATTAACTGTTAAGGGATTGCATTAAAGGCAAGCACAACGCTGCCTGTCTTCAACTGGATACACATTATATAATTTTTAAAAAGTTCTTTTCTTATATGAAGTTTTCATTTATTGATTAATAAATTGATACAGTATTGATGGGCCTATAAAATAACTCTATTCAACTCTACTTAAAAAAATTTAAATCTACTTTTTAAATTGCTGATTTTCCAGAATTTTAAATATATAAATGCATATTAAACATTTTAAAAAATATTTCCTTTATCATTATCAAAATATTTGAAGATAATTCTTCAAATAATTTTTTGAATATCCATTCACAGGCTAAATTGATTTTTTGACCATAAGTGTTATGGCCTTATTATTTTTAATTGTTTCAAAAAATTGTCTGCAACTTTGAAAATGAATTTTGTAGGTAATCAATTTGAAATTGTCAGCACCTTTAAATGAGTCTTCTCTTTTGACTCTGGGTAAATACTGTCTCCATGCTCATAGCCAATTTTGTTAAATGGGGGAAATAATAAATGTCAGTTGTCTGTCATTGTAGTGAAGTATGTTAGCATTTTTTTTATTAAAGATTTATTTATTTTATGTATGAGTATACTGTCACTGACTTCAGACACACCAGAAGAGGGCATCGGATCCCATTACAGATGATTGTGAGCCACCATGTGGTTGTTGGCAATTGAACTCAGGACCTCTCAAAGAGTAGTCAGTGAGTGTTCTTAACCACTGAGCCATCTCTCCAGCTCCATATGTTAGCATTTTAACCCAAATATTTTCGTGGGCATGTTTTACTTCATAGGCTTTTTTTCTTCTCCTATTTTTGAATTTCTCATTAAGTTTAGATGCTAGCATATAAATCCTGGACTTTCTCAATATCACTTTATTCTGGCACAGAATTTTTTTAATCAAAAGTACCAATAGTCTTTATAGAAACCAAAATAATCCAAAGCGTGATTATAAAATTTAAAAACTGAGTCTTATTTTGAACTATCATTATGTAACATGCTCAATTATTCCTTTTCTGCTATATGAGTAAACTCTAATGTTTCCTCATTTGGAAATTTTGTTTTCAATAAGTATTGTTCACAAAGTCTTCACAATGTATCTTTCTGACATTACCTATTTTTGCATACTTTAAGAAAATAATTTCAATTATCTTGCACAAAATACAACTGGAAGTTAAAGGGCTCATTAGAAAAAAAAAAAGTCTGGGATCATTGTGTGGCACATGAGTTGTTGCTGTGCAGAAACATTCCTTAAGATTTCAAGCCCTCTGAACATCCTGTTTAATGGATGATATTCATGCTGAAGTATGTAATGTCTTGTAGCATTCATGTGATTTATGTATGTACCATACCTGTTTAAGGACATTTCCTCTCTGTTGCTTTCCTGTTTACTGAGGGAATTAGCTTTACTCTGGGGTTCTGCTCCACCAAATGTGCACTTCTTCTATTACTACGAAAGCAAACCATTTAAACTTTTTGCTCTAGTTCCTAACTGAGTTTACAGTAACATCTGTAATAAATGACAGATTGTTACCTTCATGATTGACTTTCTTTGCTTTGATTCTACGAGAACTTAAACCCAGGGGTTGATTGTTGTCCAAGTTTTCCTGTTTGAAGACATTCACATAAAACTGGCTTCATTTAACAGTTCGAAGTTCATTCTATGGTAATGAAGGCAACACTTTAAGACCAAATTTTTGGCTATGAAAACCATTTTAAGTAAAGACTCAGGGACTAGGGAGAGAGCTCAGTAGGTCATATGCCTGCTGCACAAGCCTGAGGACAGGGGTTCCAATCCCAGCCACCAGCATAAAAGCTGGGTGTGATAGTGCCTACTTGTGACCATGTGCTGGGGACAGGCAACAGGAGGAAACAGGTAGGTTCCTGGAGCCCCTAGCCAAACAGTTTTTTTTTAAAAAAATGGATATTTTCTTTATTTACATTTCAAATATTTTCCTCTTTCCAGGTCTTGAGTTCAAAAACTCCCTATCCCATCCCCCTTCCCCTGCTTCTATGAGGGTGCTCCCACTCCCATTTTCCCACCCTGGCATCAAACACCCTCAGGCCAAAGGGCCTCTCCTCCCACTGATGTTCAACAAGGCCATTCTCTGCCACATAGATGGCCAGAGCCATGGGTCCCTCCATGTGTACTCTTTGGTTGGTGGGCCAGGCCCCCGGGACCCCTGCTAGCCAGACAGTCTTGCCAATCGGTGTACTCTCGGTTCAGGAAAGACCGTACCTCAACAGATAAGGTGGAAGACAACCAGCGGTGATTATCAGTGTACACATGCTCATGTATAGATATACGTGCTTATACACATATGAACAGGTACATCACACACACACACACACACACACACACACACACACACACACACACACACACAGTGGGATGGTGTACAGCCATCCCAGATCTAAGGAATCTGGAAAAGGAGGACCACAAACTTCAGGCCAACCTGAGACACATAGTGAGACTTGGTCTCAAAAGCTATGTCAAAAACAAACAAACAAACAAATAAATAAATAAAAATAAAAGTGAAGGCATTTATTTCTTATTTTCTGGGACCAGGGTCTCACTGTCTCACTCTGGCTGGCCTTGGACTCGCAGAGATCCCCTTACCCATGACTGCTGAGTGTTAGGACTAAAGGTGTATGCCACGGCACACCCAGCTCCACTTGATCCCAATGAAGGCATGCTCCCAGGAGGATCTATAAATGGACTTTGTGTAGGAGTTAAAACCATTGTCTGGATGCAGTCCTCACTCACAGAACTGAACTTTCATAAGTTCAGATGTCCTTCTCATTTACATCTTCTGTTTTTACACAGTCGGTAACATCACTGTTGCTGCCATGTGAGATGACGTCAGCCAGACCATGTCATTCCCATCAACTGAAGAAGATGCACTTATTTTACACCAATCATGCATCCAAGCTCCTCAGAGTTAAAAGGGTTTACTATCAAATAAAAGTCCAGTACCAAATAATACCTAGCAATCTGTTTAGAACATATAGCAAAGCGGCTGTTGAGAGGGCCTACACATACATCAGCAGGACAGCTCAGCATCTATTTCCTACAAAGGCAACATGAACACAGACCTGAACCTATAATTGCCTGGACTCCGAGCCCTAAACACCAGCCCCTCTGAGTTACAGCCTGGCAGCTTCATACATCTGACAGGCAAAGTCAGAAACTGTGCAGTGGCTAGCCGGAGTGCTGAGCAGGAGGTCACAGGGATACTTTACACTGTGTTTTGACTAAAAGGTCTCTGCTTATCAGTCGCAAGTTAAGGAAGTCACTCCATTCACGGCACACGTACATCTTACCAACTTCCAGGCCAGTCCATGTCCAGAGGCTGAAAGAATGAAGTCACAGGCATGCATATAGACTGCTTGAAATAAATTCTGAATGGCTTGGGCTCCTGAAAAACCAGCCATCAGCTGGGGCTGTCCTGTGCTGACAAGCACACCTAGTCTCTGAATGTCAATCATTAGTTCTTCAAGGAACAAGCAACATTCTGTGGTTTAGTTTTACCACAATATCTTCAGGCCTGTAATATAGAGTCTTTGGCTTTCTCTTATTTCCTGCTGTCCTTTATTCCTGACTCAAAGAGTTATCACATTATATTCTGCGTAGCTGTCTGTAAGATTCAAGGATCTTATGCAATTTTTGTTTTATTATCCTTGAACTTTGATACATAGTAAATGGTCAAAATTGTTATTGGATGGATGGATGGATGGATGGATGGATGGATGGATGGATGGATGAAAACAAATGACCCAAATTAACTCGGAAAATAAGAAAGCTGATGTCGCAGACCATCCAGACACATGGGAAGTGGTGGGATTGGGTGATAGAGAGGTCTTGAAATCAACATTTCTTTTTTGTTGTTGTTGTTGTTGTTGTTTTAAGATTGATTTTATGTGCACTGTCACTCTCTTCAGACACACTGGAAGAAGGCATTGGAACCTGCATTTCTTTTTTTTCCAATTTTTATTAGATATTTTCTTCATTTACATTTCAAATGCTACCCCGAAAGTCCCCTATACCCTCCCCCATCCCCCGCCCTGCTCCCCTACCCGCCCACTCCCACTTCTTGGCCCTCGTGTTCCCCTGTACTGGGGCATATAAAGTTTGCAAGACCAAGGGGCCTCTCTTCCCAATGATAGTCAACTAGGCCATCTTCTGCTACATATGCAGCTAGAGACATGAGATCTGGGGATACTGGTTAGTTCATATTGTTCTTCGACCTATAGGGTTGGAGACCCCTTCAGCTCCTTGGTTACTTTCTCTAGCTCCTCCATTGGGAACCCTGTGATCCATCTAATAGCTGACTGTGAGCATCCACTTCTGTGTTTGCCAGGCACTGGCATAGCCTCACACAAGCTAACAAAGCACCAGTTATCCCTGGCATACACTGTCTTGGGTCGTGGGTACAAGACAAACTAGAAAGTAGCTGGGGACTGTAATGTGAGTCCCAAACACATATTTTTTAACTAAAGTGAATGATTGATATCTTGAGAAAGGCCAAAATAGGGGGGTGGGGGTTGCCAAATAGATGTTTGCACAGGAAGATTCTCTAACTCAGGATTATTTCCAAAGGAAATATGTGTGGCTAAAGACATATTCCAGCAGATGAATGTTCTCTACTACACTTAATGTGGCTTTTATAAGCACCTTTTATAAAAACACCTTTTATCAAAACAAAAAAATTATAAAATGAGCTTATAAAAACTTGCTGGTTAGCTATCTGCAATTCAGCATGGATTCTATCAACTTTGGCAGACTAAGTAAGCATCTTTGGTCCCTTCATCAAGCATTCATTGAATACCTGTTGTGTTCCAGGCACTGGGGCGTAAATGTTAGCGGATGGATGAAGTGCTTCTGTTCTCAAGGGTGCTCTGTAGAGTGGGGACAACCATGCTCTCTGTAGAAAACAGACTTGTAAGAGTTGGTGCAAAGTCAACATAAATGTGTCTCCTGGCTTCTTCTACTAGGCCTGTGATTCCAGTGCTGGCCACTTCCTTCCTTCCTTCCTTCCTTCTCTTCCTTCTCTTCCTTCTCTTCCTTCTCTCCTTCCTTCCTTCTCTCCTTCCTTCCTTCCTTCCTTCCTTCCTCCCTTCCTTCCTTCCTTCTCTCCTTCCTTCCTTCCGTTCCTTCTACATTTATTTATCATGGGGTGAGTGTGGGTGTGTATATGGGGCAAGGAATGCGTGTGCTATGTCCATCTAAGAGAAGTCAGAAGCTGGCTCCCTTCCCCCACTCTGTGGGTTTCAGGGATTGAACTCAGGTCTGCGGTCTTGACAACACTCACGCTGACCACTGAACTGTCCTACAGGTCCTGATATCATCTGTCATTAGCCCTACAAAATGATCTTATACGTTCCTTAGAATGCTTAAAGCCAATATAATTAATGATTGCATGCTAAAATTGTATGTGCATTCAGTTTTAAAGTCAAATTTCTCTTTCTCTTTCCTTGGGAATGCAGTTCTTTCTTATCGGGAAAACTGAAGAGCGAATTGACTCTTCTCTGTCCTATTCCTCATCCCCCGCCCGCCATAGGAAGTTCGAAGCCTCTGCACTGGGCCAAACCTATCTATGAACTGGATCTAGATGACCCAGGGAACAATGGCTTTGTCAATGAGGACTTCATTGTTTGGATGCGGACCGCTGCCTTTCCCACTTTCAAAAAACTGTACCGCCGACTGAACCGTGTGCACGCCTTCGCCGAAGGCTTACCTGCTGGTAACTACAGTTTGAGCATCTCCTACAGTATCCTCCTATGCCACGCCCCTTCCTCCGAGTGAAAGCCAAATCTGGGTACTGGTTGTAGAATTCTTTTATTCTGTGTGTGTCCTCCGGGCAGATAGGTGGAGCACTGAGAAACAGAGAGCTTATCTTGTAGGAATGCGGGGGGGGGGGGGGGGGGGGGGGGGGGGGGGGGGGGGAGCAGCGCCCCTTCCATTCAGGGGGCTGGGGCTGGGGCTCTCCACCTTGGGACTGAGGTGTCAGGGGGAAAGGTGCAAATTTTGATAGATTACACTACTGTATTTTGGAACCCTCCCAAGAAAAGGAGCCCCAAAGAAGTGATGACTGGGTACATTTACAAACTGGTTTTAAAAGGAGTTATCAATTGTGGAAGAACACCTGAGGGTTGGTGTGACCAAATTTGTTTGTGCAGATTCCTAATGGCAACAGTATTTCTTCCTTCCTTCCTTCTTTGTTTAAATTCCTTTTTTCCTTCCTGTGTGTGTGTGTGTGTGTGTGTGTGTGTGTGTGTGTGAGAGAGAGAGAGAGAGAGAGAGAGAGACAGGGTCTCACTATGTAGCCCTGGCTGTCCTAGAACTCCCTCTGTAGACCAGGCTGGCCCTAACCTCTTGACTCTGTCTCCCAAGTGCTGAGATTAAAGATGTTTATCCCCACACCTGACTGAAAGTGTGTCTTCACACGTCTGAAGGCATTTGTCCATACATCTGAGGGCATTTGTCCATATGTCTGGGGGCATTTGTCGTCTCCCGCTACATTTTCAGAAGAGAGTAGAAGGGCAGTGTACCCTCCTTGCCCTTAACGACTTTCATGTACCTTCATGCAGAACAGTGAGCAGAAGTGGCAGGTGCAGGTTAGTCTGTTTCTTCCACTATCAAATATTATCATGTAACTGTGTCCGGATTAGATACTTAGTATGTCTTTTGGTGTTTTGGTTTGGTTTGGTTTGCTTTGCTTTTGGTTTTTTGAGACAGGGTTTCTCTGTGTAGCCCTGGCTGTCCTGGAACTCACTCTGTCGACCAGGCTGGCCTCGAACTCAGAAATCCGCCTGCCCCTACCTCCCCAGTGCTGAGATTAAAGGCGTGTGCCACCACACCTGGCCTTTGTTTTGTTTTTTAAGGACCAGCAAGCCGGGTCCAGCAGCCAGTGAGTAGCACTGTCAGGTATGGATAAATAGAGGAACAATTTGTCCCCAAGAAAGACCAATAAATGGTAGAGCTTAGACATCTAGAGCACTGGGGTAAGGCACTGTCTGTCATATAGAATGAGTGAGATAGGGGAGTTAAGAGCGTAGAGGGGAGGAGATAATGATAATAAGAGTACATTTGGAGGGTAGCCTGGAATAGCAGAAGCTGGCAGAGACTATAGAACTTTTTAGGCGGAAGTGTGTTAGAGCGAAGAAAGCCCATCTCCCCCGCTTACCACCCGGGGGAGGGTGAAGCTTCTGTGCGCGGCCAACCCTACCTGTGAGCCAGATACAAAGGAGCCAGCAAGCCATGGCTTGCTCGATAAAGATGTCACTGCGTGGCCTGGCTACGGACAGCTTGGCTCAGTCCCTGCCAGGAATGCTGTGAGCCGTGCTCTGCATATGTGTACTCTTCCTCTCTTTGGATCAGAGCCAGCCAGTGGGAGCTGATGTCTTAGTAACACACATATGGGCCAAGTTAGCAGACATATGTTCGAATAACAGATTGTGATTTTTTTCCCTCCAAATTCAAAAATATAAATGTGACTCTTGATTTAAAAAAAAAGAAGATTTAACTATAAAGTGTAACTAAGCCTTATCTTTAAGAAGTTATAAATTTACACGTAATTTATACTAACCGTGGTCTTCAGAGCTCATTTCCCCAAAGCAGGTAGATTTCTTAGGCAGGCTCTCACTCAGCTTTGAAACAGCCACCCAATTAAGCACGCACACCTCTTATAGCATGCCAGGGTTACTGGCTGAGATTGTTCTGGAGGACCCCAGCAGGCCACAGCTGCTTCACACTGAGCTGCCCACTTGTGCAGTCTCCCAGTGAGCTTGAATGAGAAACTCTCAGGACTGAGCAAATGCTCTTCCCCTGAGCTCTATCCCTAGTCCCAGGATGGAAAAACACAATGCGAAATTTCTTCTCTCTTTCCTCCATTTCTTCTCTCTCCTAGAGCAGGTTTGTAGAACTCTCCAATGGAAAAGTAGAGGTGCTCCTCTGTGAGATCCCTGCTGATTGACATCCCTGTCCTATCAAAACTTCGCTATCTCTTGCTTTAAAACAGGGATAGAACATTGCCTGGTGAGTGTCTCTCAAGTTGAATCTCCTGATCCCACAGACCCTGTGTGGACCATAACAGTAAAGTATAGGAGAGATGGCGCAGACAGCACAATGCTGCCCTCTCCCTTGGCTGTAATGAGTCTGGGGTGGGAATGATGAGAGAAAGCCATACCCTAAAAGGGACACACTGTTTCTATTCTCCTCTCCCGACATGCTCAGTCTCCTCCATGACTCCGCTAACAGCCACACTTGGCAGCTGATCTCTAAGATTGTCTGTGCACAGCGTCAATGCTGAGTGTCAGCGCCCCTGCTTGCACTACCCCTGTGTGCAACTGGGAGAGAACAGGGTAAGGCAGCACTAGAAGATCAAAGATTAAGTGATAATGAGAGAGAGAGAGAGAGAGAGAGAGAGAGAGAGAGAGAGAGAGAGAGATTGATTTGTTCCTAACATATTTCCTTGTGCCTTTAAATAGTTCATTGCCAAGAGATTGGAAGCCCTTTAAGGGCTTGGCTGGGAAATGCCTCTCTCGTCTGTGTTGCTATGAGAAGGCTTTGTTTGTTTATTAGTTTCATTTACAAAAGGCACCAGATGTTTAGAACCCTCAGGCCACAAGCCCCATGAAGATGATGTCATTACAACGCTACATAGCAAGCCCACTTCAAACGCTTTCTCCCAGGCAACCCTGACAAGCACCCCGCTTTTAGATTTAGGGTTCTCACCAAAAAATGTTTCTCTGCTTATCCTGAGGCTTTATTTATTGTTCTTACTCCTCTGAAGGAATTTTCTCTGTTGAAGGGACTCAAGCCTTAGCCAGTTAAGGAACTTGGCCTTTTCTGAGTCTTCAGGTTTCACGAATAAAGCCTCAGGCTTGCTGTGAACAAACAAACGCTGTCTATATCCTTTGTGCTACCTTGGACTCATCAAAGGGAGTTAGATTATCCGTTCACTAGCCAGCTATCAGCAAGTCATCCAGTTCTATTTGTGTCCAAATCTTCTTTCTACACTATAGCTATGTTGAGGAGAGCCTTGTTATGACTAATTTTATTCTAGCGAGATAGAGTTTTATTTGACTGTGTGAAAACACATGAAACAGCACAATCACCTGGGGTTTATTTATTTATTTATTTTTGATAAAGATCAATTTTATATAACTTAATCTAGTGTGTTTGCATATGTTATGGTACAGATGATAAATACTGAGCCAGGTCCTTAACAGATCTTCTAAGACTTTCCAGTAACCATATTCCAAGGAGAAAAGTCCGTTGTCCTTTCCACTCTGACATGGATCGGAGGAGGAGCCCTTTTCTTGGGGCTGACTTACACAGTGACGGGGGTACTGACACTGTTGGCCTCTTTTGCCATCCTGACGATTCACTTGATGCTGAAAAGGAGTAGATGGAATTTCCTGTAGAGGTGGCATCCAGATTTAAAGAGAAGAAGAGCAGAAGGCAGCAGCAGACCATGGAGTAGTAGACCCAAAGGTCCCTGGCAAAGCTTGAAGAGTTTCTAAAGCCATCTCAAGGAGGGGTGCTGGATTGATGGAATCCAATATAATCCTAACTACAAGGATAAATGACAAGGTTCCCAGAGTGGGGTGAAGAGGAGGAGGAGCAAATAAAAATATGTGTACAGTAAAATGTTCTTGGAATAAAGATGATAAGAATCTGTTTGGAGTCCTTGTACCTCAGAGTGGATGAGTTCCCTAGGGGTCTGCTCTCAAGGCAAGAGCAAGCAAGCCAAAACTGAGTCCTTTTAGCCATCCCGTCAGGCTCAGGCTGGTGGCTGGCTGGATGAAGTTATAGACTTCCAAAGACCAGCTGTTGAGCTGAGCAACAGAACTGAGTCATAACTCAATTCTTCTGTTTAGACCAAGCAGTGTTTAGCCACGTCCCGAGTATCCAAAATAAAATACACCAAAAAGCAAGTTTCTTTAATGTTACCCAAGATAAAAAGCATTAGGAGTGAGACCTCCGCCATCATGGGTCACATGCACGCTCCCAGGAAGGGCCTGTCCCAGTCAGCACTGCCCCACCGCCACAGTGTCCCATGTGGCTAAAGTGAAGGAATGGATTTACAAACTGGCCTGACTCCTCCCACCCCCCAAATAGGTGTGATCCTGAGGAACTCTCACAGTGTGGTGCAGGTTCCTCTTGTGACTGGTAGTAAAATCTTGAGAATCCTGAAGTCCAAAGGCCTTGCCCCTGATTTCCCTGGCGATCTCCACCGTTTGACTAAGAAAGCAGTTCCGGTCTGAAAGCATCTTGAGAAGAACAGAGACAATAAGAATGCTAAATGACACCTGATTCTGATAGAAAGCAGAATTCACTGGTTGGTCACTACAGGACTAAAGCGGGTACTACCACCCAGCTGGAAATGTGAGTTGCCCACAGCCTCTGCTCTAGTGATATAAACTCTCTAGTGTTCACAATAAAATAATTTTTGAGTAAAAGAAAAAGCATTAGGAATGACTGATTCTTAAAACTGTATTGAGCCAGTTGAGGCCACAAAGCAATCATGAGACTGATACTAAAACGACACTATCTGGAATATAAATGATAGCTGGCCGCAAACCCACTGTCAGTCCACGCTGGTCTTGAACTCATAATCCTCCTGCTTCAGTATCCCTTGTGCTAAGATTATAAGATTATAAGCATGTGCTACCACACTAGTTACATTACTTATTCACCCCCTTGTGACAGGTGACAGAACACCTGGCAAGAATCAATTTAGAAAATGGTCCTGACGGTACCCAGCAGTGAGGAGGCAGAGTCAAGTGGATCACTGTGAGTTTGAGGCTAGCCTGGTCTACATAGTTAAGTTCTAGGGCAGCCAGACTTAAAAAGAAAATAGAAGATGAAGCAGCAGCAGCTTTTTTGGGGGGTGAGGGGTGGGAGGGCTATTTTGGTTTATAGTTCCATCATGGCAGGGAAGGCTTGACTGTACGATTCAAATAGTAAGACGTCCATGTTCAAACTGGTGTGATGGTTACTACCAACAGGTAACGTCTTGGGACTTAGACTTGCTTAAAAGCTGGAGCTGGAGGCAGCTGGCCACATCACATCAGTCAGGAGTCAGAAATCAGAGAGAAAGATGCATGCTGGTACTCAGCTGGCTTTTGCCATTGGTGCAGTCTGGGACTTCAGCCCATAGAATGGTGTTCCCCACATTTATTTTGGATCCTCCTCCTCAATTGGAAGTAAATAACCCCTCACAGCTATTCCTGGAAGTTCGTCTCTTAAGCAAATCTAAGTCCCAAGACGTTACCTGTCGGTATTAACCATCACACCAGTCTAAACATGGACATCTTACTATTTGAACCCTACCCATAAATATAAAAGATGTAAGAGAATAGACGTGTTGTTCTAAGCCCAGAGCCAGCGGCAGTAGAGGATCCCACACCAGTGTTTGGCAAAGCTGCAGTCAGTTGTTGTTTCCGGTGTTTATGGACCTTGTCCAGAAGGCAGCAAGGGGAAGCGCACCACTTCAGTCACACACACTAACTTCTGACCTGTGTTCCTGGTCCTTTGGCCCACAACCCTCCTTTACAGTGCTAATTAGGAAAGGCAAATTCAACCGTTGTGACTCAAACTCATAAGTATAAGGTATAAAGATGCTGTGTTAGGTATAAAGATGTGTTAGTAAATAAACATTTACTTTATTTAGTAAATAAACATTTACTTTTTAAATTTTTAATTTTTAAAATAAAGTAAATGTTTAGTAAATAAATATTTACTTTAGTAAATAAACATTTACTTTTTTACTTTTTAATTTTTAAAATAAAGTAAATGTTTAGTAAATAAACATTTACTTTATTTTTTGTGGATAAAACTGTGTTTTTGTGTAGTTGGTAAATAAACATTTACTTTTTAAATTTGGCTTGTGTAACTGTTAGGAACTCTACATTCTAATAAATGAGTCCTACTCAAGACTCAAGGGTTGCAGTTAAAGGCCAAAAAGTATTCTTCTGGAAGGGGTTATTCTGTAGACAGACTCTAAGGGGCCCTGGTGTGCAGTCCATCTTGTTCAGGGCTTCTCACGCTTTGTAGGACAATCTGCTTTGTGAAGAGTCCACTAGTCTTACGTCAACTTGATGCGCAACCTAGAGTCATGTGAAAGGAGGAAACCTCAATTGAGGAAATGTCTCATAAGATCCAGCTGTAAGACATTTTCTTAATCAGCGACTGATGGGGGACGGCCTAACCCATTGTAGGTAGCCCTAACCCTGGGCTGGCACTCCTGAGTTCTATAAAAAAAAACAAAACAGAACAGAACAGAACAGAACAGAACAGAACAGAAGCAGCACTCCTCTTTGGCTCTGCATCAGTTCCTGCCTCCAGATTCTTACCCTGTTTAAGTTCCTGTCCTGACATCCTTCGATGACGAATAGCTAATCCTAAGACACTACACAAAAACACAGTTTTATCCACAAGAAACTACAAATGAGAAAACCACATGAAAATTTATGCATTTTTTCTTGCTTTTCCAAAGCCAATACCCCAAAGCAGTTGGTCCCCATAGAACTCTCACCCAGGATAGTCTGGAAGTCCTCCTTGTTCACATCAATCTCTCCAATAGTGAGAAACTAGAATTATCTGACTTCCGTTGTCTCCCATTCATTCCACACCCCCAACCCCCATCCCAACCACATGACTGACTCTCCTCTTCTGCACGTTTTTTTTTTTTTTTTAATTCTTCATGTATGTGTCAGGATCTCACTGTGTTGGCCAGCCTGGTCTTAATATTGTGTATGCTCAAATGATCCTCCTGCCTCAGCCTCCTCAGTGTTAGAACCACAGATGTCTGCCACACAGTGTCTAGCTTATCCTGAAATTACTGTGAAGCGTTTAGCGAAGCTGCTGCTCCACCCTGTCTCCAATCCTAGCAACAGTGCTGAGAACAGGAGGAGAAGCTCACGAGAGACCAAGAGAGAAGGAGTGTGTGTGTGTGTGTGTGTGTGTGTGTGTGTGTGTGTGTGTGTGTGTTGCAGGGGAGGGGAGGGGGACACACAAGAGCCAATGAAGAGGAGCTTAGGACGGTTTGGAAACTAAGATCTTTAAGGAGTTTCTATTTTGATATGTATTTCACGTGCAGGGTCAGCGGTGTTGGGAATAGAACGAAATGGAATGGAATTACAAGTGAATGACAATGTAGAATTGGGCTGGGGATGTAGCTGAGTTGTTGCTGGTGCTCAGGTGACCTCTCCTAGGTAGGTCTGATTGAAACCAAGCCCACCCACTTCAAATCCCGGGCCCTTGTCCCTCTAGTCCTTATTCCTCCCTTACGGTGCTAACTAGTGCATAACTACAACTGTTAAATCTGAACTTCATTTGTCCAAATATAATAATACTGTCTCAGCATGCACGAGGCCTTGGGTTCACTCACAGCACTGCATAACCTGCATATGTGATAGGGTGTGCACGCCTGCAACCCTCGATCAGGAAAGGCACAGGGTACTGAGTTCAACATCATTATCAGCTACACTGTGACTTTAATGCCAGACTGGGATATACGACACCCTGAGGTGATTATGGTGATGAGGTAGAGTTGACCTTTATTCAAACTTCACTTATTAGACCCTTACCTTGTGTGCCAAGCTCACGATACTGAGTCTACCAAAAAGAGGCACCTGGGAAGCCTGCTGGGAAGGGCTTTATCTTCCATTAACCCCTTCCATTCAACTCAACCCATGCCCCTGCTGCTTCACTTTCAAATTGAGTGCCTCTGTTCCTTTATTACTGTTGCACACACACACACACACACACACACACACACACACACACACACTTGTATGCATATATATATATATATATATATATATATATATATATATATATATATATATAATCTGCTGTGCGCACTTTGGTTTGTGTGTACGTGGTGTCAGGGCTGAGCCCTTCGTCTTGGATAACCAGTTAGGGGGCTTATCCCCGGGAGAGGCTGATTCACCCTCTCAGCCGTCATTAGTTGCCTGCAGCGAGATTTTTCTCCACTCCTCATTAGTATTAAACCAACCTCCATAGCCCTCCACAGATGTTCATACTCACCCCACGGTTGACCACGATCCCTTGATGTTCGAGGTTTTTCTCAGTTCCCTTACGCTATGGACTAAGGGATATTCCCCCAGAACAGCACCAGTCTCCCAACTCCTTCCACAGAACCCAAGAACACTTAAGCCAGAAAACCCACTGACTTGGACGAGCCGTCATTTTCCCAGCCATCCCAGTGAGAGTGGCTTAAGGAAGACTGAGGTTCTCAGCTGCCGTGTGACGTGGCACTGGCTTTATTAATGCAATATTCATAAAAGGAAACAGCTTCAAACTGCTGCTGCTGATTTTGCTTTGCAATTTGTCCAGCAGTCCCACAGCATTGTGGCCTGTGGTTATCAGCATTTTGGGTCTCTGAATATCCATAGCTGGTGGTACCACGGAGCAGATCCTTGCTGGCTTCTCCACAGGAAAGCCCATTTCCAGTCCTGAGAGCCAAGTTCAACCTAGAGTCTCTTTCACCGGGATTGGTTCAGAATCCCATTGCTAACTCTGCTTTTGTTTGCCAAATAGAGAGTTGACCTTAGAAGACCAAGTATGGTTGACTATACCTGTAATCCTAGTATTTGGGAGGCTGAGGCAGGAGGATGGACAATATGAGGCCAGCCTAGACTATGCAGCAAAACCCTGTCTCAAAAATAAATGTTTTTTTTTGTTTGTTTGTTTGTTTTTCTCTAAAGATTTTATTAAACAGGTTTCCTAGGAACTATGGTTTTTGTTTTTGTTTTTCTTCCTAGATAACAGGTCAATGCTTCATTGACTCTGCATTTTGAGGTGAAGCCTTTAAAAAAAAAAGTCTTCTTTCTCCGTTCTCCCCTGAAAATGATTATGTGATAAAATGATTGGGAAGGAAGGAAGTGAAGTAAAAAGGTTTGGATTACAGTGACCCACGCAGAGTGGGAGCCGTCCATTCAGAAGCAGGGAACTTGGCAGCACAGAGCCAAGTGGTCCAACATCCGCCATTCTGCCCTGCCGTCTCCATGGCGTGATTCAGAACTACTCTGACAAACGTAGGAAACCGCCCAAATCTGGAGCGTGAGATACGGCCTAGCAATGGCTCTCCCTCTGTGAGTCTGGAGCCCAGGCCCCACCTCCAGCGCTAGGCTCTGGTTGTCAGTCTGATTGTCATTCTTGTCACGGTTGGAAGGGGAAAAACTGACATCATTGCTCTGATGGTAAAAAGTATACTGTGGCTGGCTCTCAAGGCCTGCAGCATCAGGGGCAGGCGAGGGAGGGCAGGCCTCGCATTTCCCAAGCGTTTCACTGCAAGCGAACACTTGGGAAATCGCCCTTGATCGGTTTGTTTTGTTTATAAATATTTTCGGTTCTTGTTCATAGTCGGCATCTGTGTATTAGGCCGTGAAAAATGTATTTTCCATTCTAAGGCCAGCAATTCTCCTGAGAAGTCATGGAGCCTCCAAATGGGTTTTTTTTTTTTTTGTTTTTTGTTTTTTGTTTTTTGTTTTTTTTTGGAAATGGGTGTTGTCCAAAGATACAAAGAAGGCCGACATTGAAGTGGATGAGCAGGGCTTTTGTGAGCAACTGGACCTTCATGTTTTTTCTACAGATGATGATGATGATGATGTAGGGAACACTGAAGAAGACAAAAAGGGAGGTGAAACAAAGAAAGCTGAGAGGGACCCGGCTCTTTCCACAGACGGTGTAGTCGCAGTGCCTTACCCAAACGGCAGCGGTTAGCCCCAACGGCTGTTGGAGGGACTCTTTCCTCACCCTCTTCCCTCCTGCCAGAGCTCATCTGTGAAGTCTATAGGATTGATTCAGGAAGTATCTTTCTCTAAATTCAAAGATTAAAGGAAAAGAAGAGAGGGAGGAAGAGGAAGAGCAAGAGGAAGAAACGCTCGTAAGACCCCAGGGTTGTGCTGAGAGGGAAACAGAAAAAAACTGGGAGCGCACTGGGGGCCAGCATAAGAGAAACGAGTTTAGGTTCAGTGAGAGACCCTGTCTCAAAAAATAAGGTGGAGAGCAGCAATACAGGAAAACAACGTCATGTGTGCACATGCTACAAAATGCCTGCATGCACATGTACACACACACACACTCCATCCTTAAAAGTCCCCTGCTTCCCACATATGAATGTAACTGTATGACGATGTTATGTCTGGAGCTGTTCCAATCACCTTACTAGCAAGAAGTAAGCAATGGGGGTCACCGATGTTTTCATATTGAGGATAGAGGAATGGACAACGGGAAGAGCCAGGCTCCTCACAACATTGTGGAGACCATTGATTCAACCCTACAACCACTTGCCTCTAGAGAACAAAAATAAGCCCTTCATTTCAGGTACTTTTAGCTGTTCTGTTAACTTGAAACCACAATCATCCTAACAGATACAGTATAACTACTTCATTTTACTCTACTAAATGTATTTCATTATGGAGGCCAGAAAAAAAATCAATCCAATGGTTATTGCAGAAAAAACATAATTATTTATAATCTATCTAAAATAATCTTTTTTGCAACTCCTTCAGCTTCTAATGTACACATTTCTGCTCAGTGTTCTTCATGGGTGGAGGATAAACATTAGGACCCATGAAATGATTGTGTACCCCCAGATGGTGACATCTTAGCTGTTGTTATGTCTTGCAGCCAGGAGCTAAGTCTGATGGTAGCCCTCAAACACTAGCCTTGTAATTTGGCCAAAACCCTTTCCTAACAGAAGACAGAGACTGCTATGAGTTCAGAGGCTGGTGCCCTGAACCACTGGAATGCGTCATACCTATGGTCACCTACATGATGATGACTCTGGTTTACACTTTGGGATGACTCTCCTCAAGATGGCTCCTAGCAAAGCCATCAGTCCCCTGTATGTGTCTAGTCACAGAGGTGTTAAACACTGTATGAAATTCTCAAAACAGGAAAACTAGAGTTGAAGGTAGAAGAGGGATAGTGGTAGAACTGCTCTAATTTTGTTTGTGGTAGAGGTTTCCTTGGTCTAGCCATGCGTTTATTATGCATTTAAAAAAGTCAATTTTACTACAAGATAGTTTTCTAGAAATAAAAGTGACAATATTCCATTAAAAATGGCTCCCAGTCAGCTGTCAGCATCAATTAGTCCAAACTGCCTTTATTTCCCCTCCAGTTCCTATTAAGGAAGGAAGCTGCCTTCAGCTCTTCCTAAGCTTAGGAAAGCAGTGGGCAGATGAGGGAAGGAAAAATACATTGATCTTACTGTCACTTCTGATAACAGTATGGGGCCTCACCAAGAAGTATGAGAAAAACGAGTTTCATAAAACAGTTATAGTTTCCGATCTGTTAAGGCCTTTCTTTATAGCCCATGAATCAAAGTCATGATATTCAATTATCTCTATTCATGTAAAAAGAGATTTTTAACAAATTTCTGTTACTTTCTTGAGAAAAAGACCTCAAAAAAAAATTAGGCCTGGAAGGACACTATCTTCATGTTATAAAGGCCACACGTGGAAAATGCATAGATAACATGTCCTAGTTACTTTTCTTTTGCTGTGATAAAACACTATGACCAACTTATAGAAGTGAAATTATTCCACTAGATATGGCAGTTTATAGAAAGAATGGTTTATTTGGGATTTATGGTTCCGAGGAATAGTAGCTCATCATCATCATGGCAGGGACCAAGGCAGCAGGCAGGCAGACAAGCAGCAGGCAGGCAGGAAGGCAGCAGACAAGCAGACAGGCAGGAAAGCAGCAGACAGGCAGACAGGCAGACAGGCAGACAGGCAGCAGGCAGACAGACAGGCAGCAAGCAGCAGGCAGGCAGGCAGGCAGGCAGGCAGGCAGGCAGGCAGGCATCAGACAGGCAGACAAGTAGTAGGCAGGCAGCAGACAGGCAGCAGGCAGACAGGCAGGCAGGCAGGAAGGCAGCAGACAGGCAGACAAGCAGTAGGCAGGCAGGCAGGCAGACATGCAGGCAGGGAGGCAGGCAGGCAGGCAGGCAGGCAGACATGCAGGCAGGCAGGCATGGAGATGGAGCAGCAGTTGAACTCACATCTCTATCCACAAACAGGGAGCAGAAAGTACACTGGAAACAGCACAAGTCTTTTAAATCTTCAAAGCCTACCTTCAGTGACACACTTGTCCCAGCAAGGCCACACCTCCTAATCTTTCCCAGTTTCATCAACAGGATCTGGTATGCAGAAAAACATAAGGATTGCACCTGCCAGTGCAGGAAAAGTAAGAACTTCAGCAAGCTTGCAAGATACAACATACACAAAAACCAGCTGTGTTTTTTAAACTTAAGCAAGAACTGTTCCAAAAAGGAAATTGCAAAAATTTCCATTCACAGTATCACAAAAAGGAGGCTAAAACAAGGAAATAAAAAATCATTTTTACACTGGAAACTATAAAACGCTGGATATAGACACCAACAAGAGGAAACATTCCATGTTTATTGTGTAAAAGGCTTAATGCTTATTTTTTTTTAAAGTTTGTAATATTCAAGGTGATCTGCTGATCCTATCAGCACCACAGTGGCATTTTGTGCAGAAATAGAAAAATCAAGCCTACATTTATATAGAATCTCAAAGAGCCTTAAATAGCCAATACAATCTGGAAATTGAGAAGAAGAATAAAAGCCATACAAAACACAGGGGTCTCACACTGCTGATTTCAGATAACTACAAAACCATGGTAATTCCTAAAGATAGACACAGATCATCAGCTCGATCATAGAATACATAAACTCCCACATATATGATCAGAAGACTTGCAACAAAAGCTCAGACTTTTATTGTAAAGGCAAAGAACCATTTCAACAAAAGGTGTTGGGGAAACTGTATATCTGCATTAAAAAACAAAACAACAAAACAAAAAAGAACACCTCTCTCTGCCATTTGCAAATGATGGGACATTGAACAAACTTACTTACTAAATCATTTTACTAAAAGTAAACACTTCGTAGGCTGGAAAGATGGTTCAGTGGTTAAAAGCACTGACTGCTCTTCCAAAGGTCCTGAGTTCAAATCCCAGCAACCACATGGTGGCTCACAACCATCCGTAATGAGATCTGATGCCCTCTTCTGGTGTGTCTGAAGACAGCTACAGTGTACTTATATAAAATAAATAAATAAATAAATAGATAAATAGATAGATAAATAAATAAACAAATCTTTAGGGAAAAAAAAAGAATAAAGAAAACACGTCGTGTGATGGTTAACATGGCCAACTTAAGGTACCTAGGAGACAAGCCTCCATTCATACTTATGAGGGACTGAAATTTAGGTTAGCCTCTAGAAATGCCTGTGAAGACTTTCTTAGGTTAATTGAAATAGAAAGACTTGGCCCCAGGGAATGAATGGCAGTATTCCCCTAACTGTATAAAATGCAGACAGTGAGCTGAGAACATCACTCTCTGTCTCCTGAGTATGGGTGCCATGTTACCAGCTCCTACAGTTGACTTTCCATCGTGGCAGACTATGTGCTTGAACTGTGAGGCAAAATAAAGTTTGTATACCTTCAGTAGCTTTTGTCAAAGTACTTTATCACAGCAACAGGAAAAAGTAACCAAGACAGCTTGTCTCACCAGACTGGTGAAAAAGCAAGCATTTCCCGTCAGAATAAATGACATTTAAGATGGGCCCGATATTTACTATCAGTTATCACCTGGGTGACTCTCTATGGCCTTTTGAAGGCAATTTTGCTTATAAATTGCAAAATATCTATACACATAAGTTTTTAAAAAAAAATATTAGAATGCAAGATCTCAAAAATATCTTTGTACACATACTCATAGCAGTACCCAAAAAGTTAGAAGCAGGGCTGGAGAGATGGCTCAGTTGTTAAGAGCACTGACTGCTCTTCCAGAGGTCCTGAGTTCAAATCTCTGCAACCACATGGTGGCTCACAGCCACCTGTAATGGGATCTGATGCCCTCTTCTGGTGTGTCTGAAGACAGCTACAGTGTACTCATATAAATAAAATAAATGAATACTTTCTTTTTAAAAAGTTAGAAGCAGCCAGTTGTCTGTGCACAGAGGAGGGGACAACAGGAAGAAGAGAAAATAGAACAACTGTCAGCCTTTAAGGGATGGGAATTCTTTCTTTTTTTTTTTTTTTTTTTTTTTTTGGTTGTTCGAGACAGGGTTTCTCTGTATAGCCCTGGCTGTCCTGGAACTCACTCTGTAGACCAGGCTGGCCTCCAACTCAGACATCTACCTGCCTCTGTCTCCTAAGTGCTTGGATTAAAGGCATGCACTATCACTGCCCGGCTACTTTTTTTTTTTTAAGATTTATTTACTATTATATCTAAGTACACTGTAGCTGTCTTCAAATGCACCAGAAGAGGGTGTCAGATCTCATTATGGTGGTTGTGAGGCACCATGTGGTCACTGGAATTTGAACTCAGGACCTTCAGGAGAGCAGTCAGTGCTCTTACCTGCTGAGCAGTCTCGCCAGCCCAAGAGATAGAGATTCTAAAACAGGGGTGGGCAATGTGGACACTATCACAACTGACACAAGCCAGCTACAGAAACAAGACCCACACTGGGTGATCTCCCTAACATGGGATAGCTAAAACAGTCAGATTCACGGAGACAGAATCTGGTTGTCAGGGGCTGGGTAGAGAGAAGGATGCATGGCTGCTATTAATGGCCAAAGGGGAGCACACATATGCTACTGCACATCTGTGGAGGCCAGAAGACGTGCAGGTGATTCACTCCTTAGACTGTGGCTCAAGGGATGGGGCTTGGGTCATTAGGCTTGGTGGCAATCACATTTATCTCCTGAGCCACATTGCCAGCCCCCTGAGTTGAATTTCTAAACATGTATTAAGGCAAATGCAGGCACACATATTCAGGAACTCACACCCCCCACCCCCTTAGAACTGGCATGCTGTACTTGCAATTTGGAAGCACAGATACCAAAAGCCACCTCTGAGTGGATGCTTGTGCATGTCCTAAGTACTATTACAGGACAAATATCAAGAAGGGAGATGCAGTGGCAGACCTGGGCAGATGGCTCAGTGGGTAAAGGGCTTGCTCTGTACGAGGACCCAAGATTGTATCCCTGGCACCTACATAAAAGGCGGGTATAACAGCCTATACCTGTACCCCGCCCCCAGTGCAGAGACAGACATCCCAAGGGCTGTGTGACCAGTTTAGCCAAAATGATGAGCTCCAAGTTCAGTGACAGAGAGATTCTGTCTCAAAGCAGCAAGGGAGAGAGGGATAGAGGCAGGCCATTCAACAGGCACAATCATGAACAATGCTTCCCTATCCACACAGGAATGTTTATGGTCAACACACACACACACACACACACACACACACACACATAGACATACCACACAACCTAGAGTCAACACCCTATACTCTAACACATACACACATATCACAAACTACACTCAACACTTCACCCCAAACCACACATACATACACACTGCCCAATCCACACAAAACACCCACACCCCACCAAACACACACACACACACACACACACACACACACACACACACACACACACACATGCACGCAGAGACAGACAGACACACAGACACACACATAAACACACCACACAACTCAGGCTCAACACCTCACACCCCACCACATACATCACACTCAACACTTTACCCCAAACCACACATACATACACACCACCCAACCCATACTCAACACCCTGCATCCCACACCTCACCAAACACACACGAAAAGACATACCATACTACCCACCCTCAACACCCCTCCACACACACAGAGACAGGATGATAATGAATGTAGCTTTCAGCTGTATATCTTAACAAGTTTGGGCAGCATACATTTTTTTAAGACTTCTGTCTTGCTAGTTTCACTGGAAATAAGCAGTCTTCATATCAAAGGCTAGTCTCATTAATTAGGGTTTATTGGGTTCACTGAAATAGTCCTGGTCTTTACGTGCTTAGAGCATCTTTTGGCCACAGACATGTCTCTATATCACTAGATAGAGCTCTGTGAAGGATTCTCTGTAGATAACTTCTCAGCACAAGGACTGCATTCTCCTGAGAACATGTTCAAGGGTCCACATGGCTCTTAAGAAGACACTGACCTCTTTGAAACCAGAACAGAAAGGCCCAGTGAACTGGGGGTGACTCGTCGCTGCACAAATTCTTTTCAACTCTGGGTCTCAGAAAAGCTAAGTGAAAAGAGTCGTTGGAAGATTCAAAATAGAATCTGTCACATTCCTATCCTGTGAGATAATGCATGGTCTTGCAGAGGCATTAAAAAGGAAGACAGATAATCTAGGGCTCTGTTTAATGTGATTTATTAGCTTCTAAAGACTCAGAGACTATGAAAATAATTCACATCTAAGAATTTATTGATGTATGTATCTACCCTGTTGGACTCTATTAAACTGAAAGGAACAGTTAAATCCTAGGATACAGGAGTGCCCGAGGGTGGAGGGCCTTCCTTCCAGCCAGTATGGAGCAGAGTTTGTATTTAAAGACTATTGTCTTTCAATTCCTTTTGTCTAAGAGGTAAAGTAGCAGAGCATTGTCAGGAGCACTCAGATGGCCCATAGCTTCCTACAGACTTCTTTGGTACACACCAGTGGAAATTTCCCACAAGGATCAAGGTCATTTCTTGACCTCTAGAATTCTCAATGTGTTTTCTTCAAGGCAGCTGCCTTCTTCCAAGCCTCTTATAAATTAGCTGTGTATTTTCTGGGATCAACCACATCCTCAGAAAACTGACTGCAGCTCATCCAAGAAACCTGACCCCCATCCCTCCCTCTCCACAGACAGCTGTGTGGAAGTTTGAGGAGCAATAACTCACACAGAGACTCTCTTCTGTGGCCCCAAATTTGGACATATTTTTGCACAAATATTCAATGGCTTCAGCAATTTGGCAAATATAAGAAAGGACTCCTAATTCCCATGGGGTCAAATATCCTCCCCAAACTAAAACTGAAAAGTTAACTGACTCAAGGAAAGGACTTTGTGATATACCCAATGTCCTGAGGTCACTTTCATAGTGGTGCCTCCCCTTCTCATCACCCATCTCCTTGTGTGAGCCTTCAATAAAGTCATTTTCAAAGATCTAATAAGAATTGTGCCAGTAGCCCAAATTAAAGACCCTAGGGAAAATAGAAAAGTCCCGCCCTGGCTCCCTGTGCAAATGAAACATTAGAGCAAAGAGAATGTAAGGGACAACATGCATACTGAGGACAGTCACAAGACAATGGCACCTTTGGTCTAGAATGAAGATGTTTAAACAGACTGTAGACCAGTAGCTGGAAAGATGGCTCAACAGTTAGGCTGTTCTTTCAGAGGACCCTCATGGTAGCTTGCAATGTCTGTACCTCCTGTCCTGTGGGATTCAATGCCCTCTCGTGGTTTCTGTGGGCACCAGGCACACACACAGTGCACAGACATACATGCAAGCAAAATATTCATACACATAACAGAAAGAATTAAAAATTTACATAATAAATTATAGAGCAAAGAAGATGAGAGTACTAATTCAGTTTGATAAAAGTATTGATATTATGGTTATTTTATTTTATTTTATTTTTTTACTTAAGAGACTAAAGCTGGAAATAACCAGATTTTCTGGGAAGCATCAAGGGAAATTAGGAAACTTAAATTCAATCCACTGTTACTTACTTGTAAATGTAATTTTTATTTGCCAAATGTGATTGTTGTCTCCAAGGCTTACTACTGAATTAACTTACTCTTTCTAGCTCTTTCTGAACTCTGGCCGGCTGGTTCAACTCAGATGTTGGTAAAAACTCCTCTCCAGTCTGACTGATTCAAGCTGTCTTCTCACTAAATTGCTCTGTTTGGCCACAACTAAGTTTGGCAATTTGTTCTACTTTTCTGGCCCCTTCTCATTCTCAGGCTTGGGTTGTCTTTCCCTTCATTTAGCTTGTTCTCTCTGTAACCTGTCTCTGTAAAATTGTCTGAGTAGAACTGCCTACCCTCTCCTCCACCTCTGCAGGGCTTTTAGCTGCCCCTCTTTCCTGTGCTGTACTCGTGAAAGTTGGGTGTGTCCTATCTCTCACTCATTCAGTCAGATCTTTCTCTGAAGGCAGATCACTTTGTCTGCCTTCAGTTAAATGTCACCTTCAAATATGGCTGTTTCCATCTACAAACTAACTTTACTTTCATTGTTTGGGATTAAAGGTGTGTAGTAAGGGCACATCTGTATTCTAGTTAGAGGTATTAAAGGTATGTCATTTCAGTCCGATAGTACAGACCCGGGTCTTTGGATGTGATCCCTTACCAGAGCAGCCATGTTGCTGGATTGAAATTCCTCTACACTTACTCCTTGCAAAGGCAGAGACTAACAACAGCCCACCTAAGAGTAGTGACCCTCTGAAGATAAGCTGCAAGTAGAGAAGCTGCATGGTCCGTTCTTCCAGAGAACCCAAAATTCCTCTATAAGACCATGGGAGAATGAAACTGAAAACCCCTCCAATTTTAAAATGTATGGATTATGAAGCTATTTTAAATTTTTTAATTATGTTAATTTATATATTTATAGAGGGGTGGTATGCATGCTGTTGTATGTGTGTGGAGCCCTAGGACTGGACTCAGGTAATAACACTTGCTTGTAGGAAGCACAAAGGTCTTTGTGCTCACAGACACGCACTTGTGGAGCCTGGTATGTTAAACACACAGGATTCTTTCTCAGAAGGGAGGAATGTGCAAACTGTTATCCAAAGTCCAGAAGGCTGGGAGCAGACTGATGACTTTTGCTCTATCGGTGTGGCTAGAGACTCTTCCAGCACCAGAACCTTGCCATGAGCCTGAGAAAAACACCTATACAAAATACGTAAGAAGAAAAGCTATTTCTGAAATGCTTCCCCCTAACTGGAAATTCTGAAATGTCAACTATATTATTCAATTCTCAGCATCTGCTGCAAATATTCTTACTTTTTGGGGTCTGTGAGGTGCCTTACATGCTTCTTTCTGGTGCTAACCACAATGTTAACAACATTAATTAGTGATTTCAGTTGACTAATTATAAGTCAAATTGTAGAAGAAAGGAAGATTAAGGATCTAGTCATTCATAGAATGAACTAAGCAGGGCTTACAGATACTAAAGAGGCAATCACCAAATCTGCATGGGTCTTCGGTAGGTCCTCTGCATATATGTTATGGTTATTAGCTTGGTATTTTTGTGGGACTCCTAAAAATGTAAGTAGGGGTGTCTCTGACTCTTTTGCCTGCTCTTGGGATCCCTTTCCTCCTACTTGAAATAAGAGTTTGTGCCTAGTCATTGTCTTCTTCTTCTTCTTCTTCTTCTTCTTCTTCTTCTTCTTCTTCTTCTTCTTCTTCTTCTTCTTCTTCTTCTTGGAATTGAACTCGGAGCCTCTGGAAGAGCAATTGGTGCTCTTAACTGCTGAGCCATCTCTCCATTCTGCCTACTTATCTTTTTTTTTTTTCTAAAAGGCATGGTACGTGCATGTGTGTGTGTGTGTGTGTGTGTGTGTGTGTGTGTGTGTGTGTGTTTGCTTATGCTGTAGCATGCATGTAGTAGACATAATACAACTTTTTGGAGTTGGTTCTCTCTTTCTACTGTATGAGTTTCAGAGAAGAAGCTCAGGTCATCAGACTTTGTAGGACAGGACTTGGTAGGACAGGAGCTCTACCCACTGATCCATCTTGCCATCCCTAAAAGGCCCTTAGTTAATTCATGCCTTATAATTTTGTCAACCATGTTAGTTTATACACTGGCTAATATTATCCTCATGGTAAGAAATAAAAGACTTGTAGGATTCCAGTGGCTTATGGATGAGGGGCAAGGAGTCACCAAAGAGTTCAAATCAAGATAAAGAATTAAAGAAGAGACCAGATGTGCTCGTGCAGGCCTTTAATCCAAACACTTGGGAGGCAGAAGCAGGATCTACATAGCAAGTTCCAGGCCAGCCAAGGCTATCTAGCAAGATCTTATAAAAATGAAGAAGAAGAGGGAGAAGAGGGAAGAGGAGGAAGAGGAGGAGGAGGAGGAAGAAACAATTATGATTATGTTTCATGTTTGAAGAGAAAGCAGAAAATTTGTGAACTGATAATGATACTAAGTACATTCTTTAGAAGTAACTAGAGCAAATGACACGACTTCTGTCACAATCATGAAGTGAAATGTAGCACTGGAGACCATTTTCTTCTCTATCAGATTTGGTCGTTAAGTTTTTGCCTCCATGGTTGACAGTAACCCATTTAGATAGAACTAAGGGCTTCTATGTCAGATTTACTGCCCAGGAAACAAAGACAGGAAGCTCAGAAATTCATCAGATAGACTTCCTTCACTGAGTTATATTTAGTGGTGAGAAATATGTAAAAGATAAATGTATGTCAGATGGGGCTAATTAAATCTTACAAACCAGAGTGTCAGTGAGGATTAAGGATTAAGCGAGGAGATATACAAAATCTTGACACTGTCCTGAGCATAGGCAGGCACAAGTTTTGTTTTGTTCTTTTTTCTTCATTCAATTATTTGTTCACTCAGGTTTTTGTGTTGTCAGCACTATTCTGGCATTGAATGAGAAGAGTTAGGATTGTTTGAGTAATTGTCCAGCTCTCGAGAGTCACTACATAACAGCAAGAGGGAGAATGGGAGGGAATGTTTTTGAAGTACACAGATACCCACAGCACACGGCAGTATGACAGTATGGCAGTATGACAGTACGCACCGCAGTACAGTGGGATGCATGTTAATGATCTCCTAAAGCCTCTCGAAATGTAAATGACAAGAACTGGATATGTGAATTGTAAGTAAAAGCTTCAATGAAACAGCCTGTCAGGTGGAGTTTACTAGGCAGAAGATTTACATGAACTTCTCAGTAAGGAACATTCGAGTTTCAGCAAAAAGTGGAATGTGTATGCAGGTCTGTGATCCCAGCACTCTAGAGGCTGAGGAAGGTGAACTGTTGTGAGTTCAAGGCCAGCCTGGGTCACATGGCCATTTCCATGCAAGCCAAGCATATGGTAAGGCCTGTTTCAGAACAAAACCACCAACCAACCAACCAACCAAACAACCAACCAACCAACCAACGAAACCACCACAACACAACAGAAAGCAATCAGTCAGCCAGGCATACAAAACAAAGATCAAACGAGCAAGAGAAGGCAACATTGAAACATCAGGCAACTGAGTTCCAAGTAGTGAAACTTGCTTGAAAACAAGAGAGAGTTGGGGGAGAAATTAGAAGGAAGTAATACATTGTCACAATGAGGAGAAACTAGCCCAGTATGGCGTCACACATCTGTAATCCCAGGAAGATGGGGAGTCTAAGGCCACACTCAGATCCACAGTGAGCTTGTGGCCAGCCTGTCTTGAGGCTGGGTAAGAAGTTATTTCTTGGGAAGAGGAAGTGGAGGGAACAGCTGATGTCTGACACAAGCATGACTCTGCCTTGAGACAGTTACAGGTTGGGTCTCAAGACTGTGACTTTCGGGGCTGGAGTGGTTAAGAGCACTTGCTGTTCCTTCAGAGGATCTGAGTTCAGTTCCCACCACTCGGGTCTGGTAGTTAATAGCAGGGAACTCCAGCTCTAGGGAATCTGATACCCTCTCCTGGCACCCACAGGGGCCCACACAGACATGGCAGGCACAGATACATGTTCATAAATACATGTAAAATAAATCCTAATAGGCAGAGTTTCCTTTCTGACTGTAAGCCTCTCCCCTTTGCTGTTGTCCAGCCCCACTCTCAGAATCAAAGACAGCTCTCATTCCCCTGCCCCCTCTTTACTGTGGCTTGAACCTAGGGCCCCCCTTACTGGAAAGTTCTCTACCACTGTGTTCTCTACCCTTTTGGAGCCTCCACACTCCCCTCCTCAATGGCTGGGCCAGTTCACACTCTCAGCAGCAGATAGTAAATACAAGGAGTGACAACAAGAAGGACGGGTAGAAGACACAATTGAGTACCTGCCAAACTTGGTAGAGTTGGCATGAAGATGAACAATAAAAACACGGTAGTCAAGAGACTAGAGAAACGCAAGAAATGTAATCCCACATGGAACGTATTCCACTTTGATGGAGGAAAATTGTGACCAATGATCAGAGCTGTAGAGGTGGCTCAGAGGTCAAGAGCAAGCGCTGCTCTTACAGAGGATGCTCACATTTACCTGTAACTCTAGCTCCAGGAGATCTGGCACCCTCTTCTGGCCTGCAAGAACACCATACTCACCTGTACAACCACACACACACACACACACACACACAATTAAAACTAAAAATAGGGGAAGTAGAAAAGGCTCAGCAGGTAAGAGTACTTACTGTTCTCCTAGAGAACCTGAGTTCAGCTCACAACCATGTATAATTCCAGTTCCAGGAGATCTGACCCCCTCCTCTGACCTCTGTGGGCACAAAGCACACAGGTAGCATACACTCACACACTTACACACACATACACACACGCACATACACATGCACACACATGCACATGGATAACAAATAAAAGTTTAAAAAGAATCATAAATGATTTGACAATTGTATATCCTGCCTTCATTTTTTTTTTTCCTGAAGCAGGGTTCCTCTGTATAGCCCTGGCTGTCCCAGAACTCACTCTGTAGACCAGGCTGGCCTTGAACTCAGAAATCTGCCTGCCTCTGCCTCTCAAGTGCTGGGATTAAAGGTGTGCACCACCACTGCCTGGCTCCTTCCTTCATTTAAAGCTTCTTATTCTGATGGGCTGAGGAATCTTAACAATGTTTGACAAAGTCCTTTCAGTGCCCCAGTGCAGTCACTCGGTTAGATGAGAGGCAGATGCTTCCCACGTCCAAAGGAAACAGTTTCTATTCAACGTTTAAAACCTTCAGATGGTAAGGGAAAAAAAGACTGTAAAAGCAAGGCATAATTAATAAAAGAATCCAGTAAAAAACACTACAGGCTATCACAGACCCCAAAGTTCCTAATTAAAGGTCCTCCTGAAACTGTCTTATTTCCCAAATTGTCCCTGGCAGATCGCTGGGTCTTTTAAAGAACTGAAAGAAGGATCCTAGCAGCCAGCTAGCTCCAACTGCTCCCCACTGAAGTTCCATGCACGCCACCTAGTGTCACTTGTTAGAACTGCAGGGGATCAGAGGAAAGTGAGACGGGAGCAGAGGAGATTTAAGTAAGGCCACAGGTGAGTCTGGTTTGTGACCATCCTAGATCTAAGGATCGTATGGCCTGATTCGGAGTCTTCTCAACTGGCAATAGGTTCAACACTTTGGAAATCAGGATTCCTAACAGCTAAACAGTTCGAAAAACAAAGCCCAAATCTCCCAGAGCCTCAGGAACCCCCATCCCTTAACATACGGAAATAATATTTGCATGCTATTATAGTCTTTAAGTCATGTGAATGACAGAGAAAGGAATGTCTGGGTCTCTTTATGACAACTGTCCCCAAACCAGCTGCACATGTAATCAAATTAGTCCTACAACCAGCTGCAATGATTCAAAGTCACCAGCCTTAAGTCTGCCATAGAGTTTCCTGCCTTCAGCCTTTGTTAAAAGATGCAAGTCTGACACCATCTGGAGACCGGGTTGCAAGGAAGCATCCAGTGGAACCAGTTAAGCGGTCTTCAGTTTTCCAGACAGAGTTGCAGCTTCAAGGTTACTTTCCGCCAGGGATTCTCCATATGGTCTACACATTAGAAACCGCCGGAGGACGTTTTAAACCATATTTGGGTAGCAGGCTTCTTCCGGTTGTTTTGGCTCCCTCCATTATTCAGATGTACAGAGGACTGGAACGGAAGCTAACAAGCTACAGATGATTTCAAGATTCCCTTACAGCCCATCTGAAAACCACAAAGAACCACAGATAGACTTAAAAGTCAAAGGGATAAGGCCAGGTGTGGTGGCTTACGCCTATAATCCAAGCCTCGGGAGGCAGAGGCAGGTGGATCTCCGAATTTGAGACTTGCTTGGTCTACATAATGAGTTCTAGGACAGCCAGGGCTATAAGGGGAGACCCTGTTTAAACAAACAAACAAGCAAACAAAAAGTGAAAGAAGCAGGTAATAATGAAAAGAGAAGAAAAGAAGAAATGTAAGTCACGTGGTCTGATCTCATTTTTCTCATTCCCAGGTTTAGTTTCTTGACTCCTCTACTTAAATCACGTCTGACAGAGACACAAAATAGTAAGCAGGCTTTCTAGTTCCAAAAGTAATCCATAACACTTCTCTGAGCGAGTGGAGGTCTGGAAAACAGTGGATAACTAGACACTACTCGTGTTGAGGCCTGTGGAGTAGGGGGAGTCGCTGAAGGAAGAGGAGAGGGAGGTCAAGTGTAAAGGTCACATTTTGGGAGATGGAACTTACTCAAGGGACAAATGGGAGACAGCGTGAGAAGGAAGGAAAAGGGGGTTAGAATGCTTGAGAGGTGGCCAGCCAAAGAGACCTCCTCCCATTCGCTTGTGTATCCATAGATTCCACATGCCAGTGCCTCTCACAGTTACGTTTGCCTGCCTTGCTCCAAGGTATCGCATCTTTAATATTAGTGGCTTACTGATAGCTGGTTTTCCAAACTTTCTAGTTCTTTTTCTTAAAGGAGCATTCTAATATCTTATCCCCCTTACAAATCCAATACATGTTTATTGGGGGAAATATTTTAATCAATTTATAAATGTATAAAATGAATGTTCTTTTAAATCCGACTCATCAGTTAACAATGTTGAATCTATCCTTTTTGTTGTTTTGAGACAGGATCTCACTACGGAATTCAGAGATCTGCCTGCCTCTGCCTCCCAAGTGCCATGACTAAAGGAGTGTGCCACCACTGCCCAGCAAACAAATATATTCTTTCAGACCTTTCTATGTGCGTGTGCAATTTGAGGTGAACATAGGGTTGTAACTAGATATGCTATTTTAGTAGTTTTTTCATATATTTAAAACACCTTTCCACATCATCTTGCACAGTTCTAACTTATTTTGTTTTAGCAACACCCTGGCATTTCATTAGATAGATGAAACATTCAGTGATACACAATTAGACTGAGTGGCCTTGTTCTTTTGTTTTTGCCTGTTGTAAGCAAAGCTTAACCATCTTTGTATATACCTGTGCCTGCTGTGCAACTATTCCAGTGATTCCATAAGGTAAACTATTAGAATGGAATGGAATACAATAGACTAGAATCAAGTGGAGTAGAGTCGAGTGGAGTGGAGTAGAGAAGAACAGAACAGAATAGAATGATACTCCTGAAGCCAGGGGTATGTGTCTGAAGTTTTGAAAATATTTCCAAATGTCTGCTCCCTATACGTTGACTAACTTATGCCATTTTCTGTTCCTTGACTGACTAAATGGGTAGATGTCAGGATTTGGATCTTTAGATGTTTTCCTGTTCCGACCTGCACAGTCTGCTGGCAACAGTCTCATAGACTCCTTTTCTATCACGCCTCCATTTAGAAGCAAATCTCTTGAGGACCATTATCTGGGCCACCCCTTGCTATCCCTCTCACGGGGTCTCACAATTAACCGGGAACTCAATCCTTCATAATCTTTCTCTGTTTACAGCTTTTCTCGTTTTCTTTACTCTTCTTTCTGCTCTGTAATTAGCTCCCTAGTTTGGGATCTTAATTAAAAAACAAAAACACCTGTGTATGTGTTTGTGTGCCATCATGTTTGTTTGTGTGTGTGTGTGTGTGTGTGTGTGTGTGTGTGTGTGCCATATGTGACTGCAGAGGCTGGAAGAAGGCATCATATCCCCTGGAACTGGAGTTACAGACAATTTTGAGCCAGCACTGCATACTGGAAATTGAACCCAGGTCTTATGGATGAGTTAATTCCTCAGCCATCTCTCCAGCTCCACAGATTAGAATCTGATTATTTTCTACCTCAAGATCTTTGGTTTTGTTGACTTGCACATTCATATCTGTAAGAATCTCCTTTAGGTCATGTGGCTCCATCTTATTTAAGAACCCCAACCATTCACAATTTAACTCCCTGTTTAGAAATTTACGGCGAACATCCCTCAAATTGTAGAAATAGCCTGGCTGGTCCTGGCTGATCCTGGCTTCCATAGGAGAACAAGACAGAGGAGCTGGTGAAGCACCTGTTACAGATATCACCCCACTCTGGTCAGGTCATTTGCTCCTTTGTGGATTTAATGATTCTTTTCACCACTATGCTAATTGTTGTAGAAAATATAAATCTGCATGATACTGCTTCAGTTTTATCTAGGAGAAATGTGGGGCTTAAGGGAGAGTTTCAAAATGTAAAAAAAAAAAAAATGTGTTTTAACGTTGGTATCTCTAGGATCCCTGCCTTACTTACATGGCAGATATTTGGGGGAAGTAAAGGTGATATAGAGTTTCTTATGCATGGCTTTTCATGGTGTGATTGAAGAAACTAGGCCTTTGAAGTCAGAAAGCCAGAATTCCAAGGCTCAGAGAATATCTTGGGATAGAAGAAGGAAGAGCGCAGGGGCTGGAGGATGGGCAGGAGTGCCGTGAGATGCTGCTTTCTGGACATGAGATGGCCACTGAACTCACAGCAGCTGTGGCCACCAGCACACGATCAAGCCAACAAGGCAAACCAACACCCCAACAAGCAGCACTAATCGGACTCACTGGGTTAAAAGAACAGAACAACAAAAGTAGAAGAGGACGGTGAAGTATGGAGGGGGTCTTGGGGGCCCCGGTGGGAGTCCCAGGAGGAGTTGGGTATCACTTATGTGTTTGGAATTGCCAAAGAATCAGTAAAGATGGTCTTTAAAAGGAAAAAAGAAATCCCAGCTGAGCTGCATCTTCCCATGCTTCTATAGAGAAGCACTTCTCTCCAGGCATGAGGGGCTTCTATCCCTTATACCAGAATACCTGTCCCTGAAATGCACATGATTATGTCTTTCAACATCTGAAGTTCTTTCTTTTCCCTTATCTTTGGCTGTCTGAACACTGTTTACAAGTAGACATGAAGGTAAGGAATATTGCATTTGGAGACAATGTTATGGTTACAGGCTAACTAGAGCCTCACAGGCCAGTGAAAAGACTGCGGGCTGGAAAACGTTTAATCATTATGCAGTATACAAATAGAGCCTTTATCTCAGCTGATAGACGATCACTCAGTGTTGTACAAATACATTTGAAAATATTATTGTCATGGCAGAAGAACTTATTTTGCTTGAGGTTAACAAATACGGCACCAGATTTTGCCTTGGCCAGTAAGAATTTCATCGTGTAGAACTGGAAGTAAGCTGAATTTCTGAGAAATTGTTCTTACTTCTTATGATTAAAGGACTCTGAACTCCTTTCTCATTATTTTATGTCTTCATTTGCCTTTATCACTTAATACAAACACGCTTTCTAAAGAGATTCTTATTAAATCATGAGGAAAGAAATGACTTGACTATTTTATTTACTTGAAGTTGGCCTGCATATTCATTCATTGCTGTTATAAATTTGTTGACAAGATTGCGTGTGTTAGCAGTGCTTCGAACAACATTTAACATATAGTAATTGCTCTGTGAGTGTTTACAGAATGTATCTTACATCCCTTTATTCATAATTATGTGTCAGGCCCTATTCTAGGCTTTAGCAATGTAAAACCTAGCCCCAAAGATATCACTATAACAGGGAAACAAATATAAGAATGATAAATTAATTAATCGGTGTATGTTAATGAACAGGGGTGACAAATGCAGGAGTTGATTTGCCTAGGCAAGGGGGAAAGGAAGAAATGCTGCTTGAGTCTTATAGTTAGGAGAAGCTAATGAATGAGGCAGGTAGGTCGACTGCAACATGGCAGAAGGCCGAGGCTACAGCAAATGGAAAGGCATGGTGTGCCAGGGTATAGCTGGGGCGTTTGATGCCCAGTGGCTTGTGAGAAGGTTTAAAGGGAAGCTGGGAAATACTTGAGGCAGATTGCAAGAGCACTGGTATCCGCGGTGAGGAATTTTAAACCCTTTCCTAGAGAATGTCACATCATTGAAGGATTTTAAGGCGACTGCCATTCCAGAAAATGTACAGCAAGCGGGACACATTCACGTGGTTCCATTGGACAAAGCAAGTACCAGATGTGGAGCCTGGAGTCTGCTCTAAGGTGATGGGGGCCGAGGGGGGGGATGTCGGTGGAAGAACTCTGAGGTATGTACGGAGGCGGTCAGGGGGAGCAAACAACAAAATAGACACTGCTATGGAAATTGATCCTGAGAGATGCCTGTTTCAAATCCCAGAGAAAGGTCTTATTATCTGCACAGAACGTGGAGGAAGACAGAGACTAGGGAATTTGTGTGAACCATAATGCGGAATTAAAAAACAAAACAAAAAAACCAGCATAGGTGGATAGGACGAACCCAACGTAATAAACACTTAGGTAGACATTCATAGTCCCTGATTATTTATATGAAGGAGAAGGAAGGAAGACAGAATAGTGCCTAAGCCTCTGGTTCACGAGCTAACATAAATGCAAATTCCTTAACACTGTAGAAGTGGCAGGAAGAGCCTCGGGTAAGAAGACAATGACCTTTGCTTTAGAAATGTTAGTCCAGAGCATTTGTGAGTCACCCAAGCACACCATCAAGTAGATGGCTAGATACATAGATACAGAACACTAAAGAAAGGCAGAATTGGAAAGACAAACTCGGAGGTTATCAGTTCTTAGGAAAGAAATAGTGATAAAAAATGAGTTATTGATTATCAGAAGATTGTCAGAGATGTATTTATTTTATGTGTGTTTTTATTTTGTGGGTTTCCATTGCTGTGAAGAGACACTATGACCAAGGCAACTCTCATCAAGGACAACATTTCATTGCGGCTGGCTTACTTGTTCAGAGGTTCATCATGATGGGAAGTAAGTCAGCATCCAGGAAGACACGGTGCTGGAGGAGCAGAGAGTTCTACATCTTGATCCAAAGGCAACCAGAAGGGGACTGTTTCTTCCATACGGTGGAACTTGAGCATAGGACCTCAAAGCCTACCCCCCATAGTGACACATTCCTCCAACAAGGTCACAAACTATTCCAACAAGGACAAACCTTCTAATAGTGCCACTCCCTGTGGGCCAAGCATTCAAACACCTGAGCCAGGGGTGGGGGTGCAAACTCATTCAAAGCATTAAAATGTATGTAAGGATTTTGCCCACATGTTTGTATGGGCACTGTGTGTGTGTGCTTGGTTCCTGAGGAGATCAGAAGAAGAGGGTAATGGAGCCTCTGGAACTGAGTTCTGGATGGTTAGGTGCCTCCATGTGAGTGCTGAAAACCAAACCCAGGTCCTCTGCAAGAGTGAGTGCTGTGTCAGGTCCAGAAGAAACCTAGGACCACCTGTGGCTCCTCCCAGCGCTTGGCACCCTTCACCCTAGCCCAAACTTCTCCAGCCCAGGGGCCGGCTTTGCTTCTCTTCTCCCAGCTTCTCTTTCCTATATAAACCTGCCTGTTCACCAGCTTTCTTGGTCCTCCTGGTCCTCAGCTCCTCCCATGGTCCTCTGAACCTCTCTCCTTTTTCCTTCCTCCTTTTCTTCTTTTCTTGTCCCCCACATCCCTGCCTCCTTCATCTCTGGACCTTTCCAGATGTCCCTGGCTGACCTCTCCCTCATATCTACAATAAAATCCTTCTCCTCAACCACACACCTTGGAGCAGTCATGGCCTCATTTTTCATTCGCTCTTAACCTCTGAGCCATTGCTCCAGTCCAGAGGGAAAAAATTCTTCATGGAAACCAGGGACGTTCAACCATTTGACTTTGTAATGTAAAGCTGTCATATACAGACATGTTGGGACCACATCTGTAGCTATGCTGGATCAATACACATTTTGCCCCTGTTGTCATTTTTATATTTATGATGTCTTAGGATTTTTCTTTAAATTATTTACTATTTTCAAGTCAACCTGGAATGTAGACATGATGATAATACGCTGTCCAGTTCAGCGTGAGCATTAAAGCAATTAGCTTATAAATAAGCATATTTGTAGAAACTAGGGTATGCACATTTCTAAAGCACATATCACATAACTCCAGCTAAAGCACATATCACATAACTCCAACTACCTTTGGTCACTCATTGATAACTTTCTTATTTTGAAGGGCATACACCTAAAAGAAAGGGTGTCTGGGGTTAATGAAGACATTTTTAAAATACGTACATAAAAATAACCCTGCCATGTTCTAAAAGACATTAATCACACATTGTGTGTCTTTAGAGGTATTAATTCACAAAAATCCAGATTCTAACTCTTTAAAGCAAGTCTAGTTTCACTTGATATATAGTTACTAACCCTGTTTCCAACCAGGAGTGGCTCAAACCCATGAACAGGAACATTTTGCTTAGAACGTTTTGGAACACACTTGGGATAGAGAAAGAGTAAAACAGATTCACACATTAGACACTCCAAACTCAAGAATGGATCTGTCTCTTTCCAAATGCGTGCTTTGCTCTCATCTACACAGTCTACTAAAGAGTCAGCTTTAATTGGGAAAGCCAACTACTAGAAACATAATGGAGAAGTACTGTGGTTTCCAGCTAGCTGTTTTAACCACCGTTTGCTTGATACTTTTAACTTGATTAAAAACAGATGTTGCAGTAACTGCCAACTGTTTCCTTCTCATCTGTGAATGGGAATTAACTTGGTTTTGGTCATTGTTAAATGTTAAGCATCAGTAGTTTAAGTATCTCGGAATGTGACTCCTTGATGGGATTTCAGGGTTACAAATACTTGAAATTCTTTTGATAACTGTGAAAATATTTGTTCTTATTAGATAAAAAAGGAAAAATTCCCGGACATGTTTAAATTCTTGAAACTCTCACACGGTGTCTTCCCAAACAAAAATAAAAATTTTGGTAGGTGGCCAGAATGTTGAGTGACATGTATACTTTCAGCTTTGTGTTCCTGGAGTCTAAGGACTTAAGAAATGGTTGTCATTTTCAGAGCTAAAGAATTCAAGATGCTATCTTACAAAAGAAAGCAAACAGCAAAGAACCCAGAACGCCATGTATGCCCGGATGAAAGGGCTTGCTAATAATCTTTCACAAGTTTGGAGGAGGCAGAACATAACAAGAAGCCTGAGATGATACGAGCTGGGACCTCAGTAACAATCCTGATGGGACAATGACAATGTGCAGGATTTAGAGAGCAGCCAGACTCACATACGGGGACTCTTGTCTTTACCATCTAAGCTCCGTGGAGTTTCCCTCCACACAAGAAAGCTGACAAATAGGATGTTGTGGAAAATAACAAGGATATAACGGAACTCTGACATCTAAGGAGAAATCATAAAAAAAAAATGTGGTTTTGATCTTGGTTCCTATTCAATTCTTTTCCTTTTTTTATTAAACTTATCTATTTATTCACTTTACAACCCAGTATCAGTACTTCCTCTCCTCTCAGTACTCCCTCATGTGAGTCCTCTCCCCACCCCATTAGAAGGGGAAGCTCCCCCTGGTCTTCAACCCCCCCAACCCCTCCTTAATTCTTTCCTTATTTTTTAGTACATGGTGTGTGTGTGTGTGTGTGTGTGTGTGTGTGTGTGTGTGTGTGTGTGTAGGTCAGAGAACAACTTGAGGGAGTCTGTCCCTTCTTTCTCAGGTTGTTAGGGTCGGTGGTGAGCACCTTTAGACTCAGAGCTATCTTGCCAGAGTTATTCTTGGGGGACAGACAGCAGTCTGCATGTTAGGAGGACAATCAAGCGGGCCACGAAGAAGCTCATACAGGGTGGGCCTAAGACTTGTCAGCTGTGAGAGTGACCTACCATGGAAGGGTGTGACCAGTTATCCCTGTGAAGTCTTCCTTTGACTTCATGACTACCACCTTGTGGGATCTTGATCATGACTTCAAAAGACCCTGCAATCCTAGCACTCAGGGGTGGAGGCAGGACCGTCTGCTCTATGTAGCCAGTTGTAGGGCAGCCAAGACTATACAGTGAGATCTTGTCTTAAAAAAAAAAATCCAAGCCTTAACATGCAGCTAAACTGTATTTAAATTCCTGATGCACAGAAATTGAGAGATAATAAATAAGTGCTTCTTCTTTCAAGTTGAGTTCTGAAGTAATTTGTTACGTGGAGGCAGGACCTTTTGAGTAACGGAAAGAACACTCACAAAACCATGCAGCCAGCTAGACGATGTTCTGCGGGCAGTAAGGGCATTGTCATCCCAGGGAATGAGGTGTGTTGGGAGACATGGGAAACTAGAGCCGGAGCCAGAGGCAGAGAGCAAGGACAAAAGCAAGGCCTTCTACTGAGAGGACTCACAATCAGAACTATCCACACTAGCTTCCACACGAGCTCAGCTGCCTCCTCACCAATAATCCCGTGTGTGCGTGTGTGTGTGTGTGTGTGTGTGTGTGTGTGTGTGTGTGTGTGTATGTGGGGGGTTCAGAAGACCAAGCAAGGTAAAGGAAGATGATGCTGAGAAAGAACAAAAGTAAGATTAGAAAGGGCAGAAGACCTACGTACAGCTGAAATACACGATCTCCCAGCAGCTTGGCTACTAGCCACCCACAATGAGGCAAACCAGGAAGAATGAATCAGAGGAACCTATTCAAGAAGGACAACCAAAGCATATTAATGTTGTGAGACTTGCACAGGTTGGATGCCCACATAGATGGTTCTGACAGGTTAAGGAGAAGTCTAAGGTTTAAACTACTCGCACAGAGTGAAGAACTATTTTAATATATGTATGTATGTATATATATATATATATATATATATGTGTGTGTGTGTGTGTGTGTGTGTGTGTGTATCCAGCTATCATCTGTTTTCTGAGACAGGGTTTCACTGTGTAGTCCTGGTTGTCCTGAACTTACTTTGTAGACCAGGCTGACCTTGAACACATAGATCTGCCTGCCTCTGACTCCCAAGTGCACCTCCACCATCTGGAATAAGTAAGATATGTTAATAGAATATTTTACCAGTCTATAACATAGTCACTAATTTGATTACAATAAAAATGAACTTCAGTTGGACGCTAGAATCACCTTGACTGGTGAACAATTGCTTGCATGTCACTGAGTAGTTTTTGAGCCACTTTCCTGCAAGCCTTCCAGAACAACTGAAGGGATCCCTCAGAGGATATGTGTATCAGAAGGGTGATCTGACCTGGATTCACACCTTTTGTTTATTTTTGTTTTTTCAAGGTTTATTTATTTATTATATATACACGTACACTGTAGCTGTCTTCAGGCACCCCAGAAGAGGGCATCAGATCTCATTACGGATGGTTGTGAGCCACCATGTGGTTGCTGCGATTTGAACTCAGGACCTTTGGAAGAGCAGTCAGTGCTCTTAACCACTGAGCCATCTCTCCAGCCCCCACACCTTTTATTTTTTTTAAAATGGTCATCTATAGCCACATTCTCTGTAAAAATGAATTTTCACAATGAAGAACTGAACTTTACACATCTACTCCAGGCTTGGGATTGCCTGCAGTAGTGTTCAGCTTTTCATTGTCTCTCTTTGGAAGGAGAGTCATCATGTTTTGATTTATCACTGGGACAGCTGTACTACATTGTTTAAATAGTTTCTAAAATTCTGAAGCATTTTAGTTGCCAAAGTATATTTCAGAAAAAAAAAATGATGGATACCCCTGAAGGTACTTCTCAGCTCCTAAAAATGAAATATTAAACATTAGAACCCATATAGTGGCAAACACCTGTCATACTACCTCTTTGAGTGGCTGAGGCAGGAAGAATACTTGAGCTTAGGAGCTCACAGACACCAGCCCCAGAGTCAAGCCAAACCTGGTCTTGCCTGGTCTTGAAAGCAAATTCCAAGTTCCTCAAGGTTACCAGTGAGACTGTCTCAAAAAACATAACCAGCCAACCAATCAATCAATCAAACAGAGACTTACTTTGCTTAAAGCTATTTCTGGTCATTTCTGCCCCATCTAAAACTTAATTGTTTTGTTTTTCTACACATCACCCCTGCATTTCTCACTGTGCATGCATCTATTGCTAATATATTGATATCAAACATAAATGATGCCTTTCATTTGTAATCTGTTTGGTTCATCTAACACTGACATTTTCAGATTCATTCATAAATTTTCATGTAGTTAACTGCATCGTTGTTCCTGGGCTTAAAAATATTTGTTCAGGTCCCCCCCTGAGTCTGTAGTAGGCAAAGGCAGCCCAGGGACTAGGTGCTGTGGGTGAAACCTGGGTGCGGCACACAGAGGCCCATTTAGGAGGGACAAATGGGACACTGGCTAGGAAGGGAAGGATCTCAGCAGCTTTCTTTCTTTCTTTCTTTCTTTCTTTCTTTCTTTCTTTCTTCCTTCCTTCCTTTCTTTCTCTTTCTTTCTTTCTTTCTTTCTTGAAAGTAAATTTTTTATTAGATATTTTCTTTATTTACATTTCAAATGCTATCCCAAAAGTCACCTATACCCTCCCCCCACCCTGATCCCCTGCCCACCCACTCCCACTTCTTGGTCCTGGCATTCCCCTGTATTGGGGCATATAAGTTTGCAAGACCAAGGTGCCTCTCTTCCCAATGATAGCCGACTAGGCCATCTTCTGTTACATGTGGAGCTAGAGACACAAGCTCTGGGGGTACTGGTTAGTTCATATTGTTGTTCCACCTATAGGGTTGCAGACCCCTTCAGCTCCTTGGGTACTTCCTCTAGCTCCTCCACTGGGGGCCCTGTGTTCTATCCAATAGATGACTGTGAGCATCTACTTCTGTATTTGCCAGGCACTGAAATAGCCTCACAGGAGACAGCTATATCAGGGTCTCGTCAGCTTTCTTAAACTGATTTGTTTAAACTGGAATTTCAGCTTCAGAACTACAGTTGATTCTCCTGGCTGTTAGAAGACATATTTAAGATAGAAGACTAGAGTATAATTTTCTTAACTGGATAGCTTGACAGAGTCCTTCGTGTATTTTTATTTTTCACCAGAGGGTGATTGAATCATTGAGGACGCTGGGCAAGTGCTGTATGGTTGCACTAAGTCCCTGGCTATTTATTTATTTATTTATTTATTTATTTTTAATGGTCTTTACAAATGATGTGGTTTGTCCTTTCCTTTCTTTCCATTCAGCCTACCTTCTCTGTGTGAATTCATACTTGCTCTCCTCTCTCCATAGCTGGGATTCTCAATTCTGGCTCACACCGGACAGCCAAACAGAGACCCAAACATTAAGACGCGAAGTCAGGAAGCTTCACTTTCAGAGTCTCCTCTGAGCCACGCCTGCCGTCGCGCCACTCCGCCCCGCTACGCGCCCCGCCCCGCCCCGTCCTCGAGAACCCCGCCCATTCCTCAGGGTCGGCCCACCTGAGGCCCCGCCCACAAACCTTGTGCCCCTCCCTCTCCGTTCGCGGCCCCTTGGCATCCTGGGATTTGTGGTCTTCCATAATCTTCTCCCTCTCGCAAGCTCCGGGCTCCGCCTTTCGCCTTAGAGACGCGGTGACGTTGCATCCTTCCAATTCCTCGCCTCCTCCCTCTTTCGCTCTGGTGAGTCTCAAGTCTCAGACTTCAATAACTCCTTTTACGACACTGACTCTCTGAGACAGTCTCGGTGCCAGGTCCACTTTTCGGCAAAGTGACGTGGACGTCAACAGCAATGGCGGAAGGAGAAGAGCTTCTGCCACTGTCAACGTCGGGCGGGGACAGCTGGTGAGTGCGAGCCCAGGTTTAATTCCCACTGGCCCCTTCTCTTCCTGTTCTCCATCCTGCCTGTCCCCGAGGTGCGGACTGGCGGGGCGTGGAGCAAAAGGCACCTGTCCTCCTCTGAGCCCCTGCCCCGCCCCCTCTGCTTCAGGGTCCCCTCTGCCCGCGGGCTTCTGTCGCTGGGGCAGAATCCCGGGGACTCAGGGGCCGTCCTGGATCTGCGCCTAAGTCAGGTCCTTCCGCTTGGTCCAGCGAAGAGAGTGGCTTCCACACTGAGTCGCCGAGTCCCTAGCTAGGGAGTTGGATGGGCGCACTAAGGAGGAAGTTCTCGGATGGAGATCTCAGACCATTTGAAATTAGACCTTTTGAAATAACCACCGCGACCTTTGACAGTGCACAGGTCGTGAGATACACCCAGCAGGATTTCTTATACGTAGTTCAGGGTTGGTTTTTTTTTTTTTAAATATTATCATTAATTTTGCTTGTCTCCCAACAGTTTCTAACATTTGTTTTTTTGTTTTTTCCCCCACCACTTTCCTCACAATTTAATTTCATGGCTTTGGATGTCGTTTTGAATTTTGTTACTGCTTCTCCCGAGCATTTGCATGTCTCTCTGGGGCTGTGGGAAGATTTGGTTTTTAAAGGAA
>LR750579.1:0-138851 GCA_902729485.2 Mus minutoides | reverse complement strand
CAGAAAATGTACAGCAAACGGGACACATTCACGTGGTTCCATTGGACAAAGCAAGTACCAGATGTGGAGCCTGGAGTCTGCTCTAAGGTGATGGGGGGGGGAGGGCGGGGATGTCAGCGGAAGAACTCTGAGGTATGTACGGAGACGGTCAGGGGGAGCAAACAACAAAATAGACACTGCTGTGGAAATTGATCCTGAAAGCTGCCTGTTTCAAATCCCAGAGAAGAGGTCTTATTATCTGCACAGAACGTGGAAGAAGGCAGAGACTAGGGAACTTGTGTGAACCATGATGCGGAATTAAAAAACAAAACAAAAAACAAGCATAGGTGAATAGGACGAACCCAACATAATAAACACTTAGGTAGACATTCATAGTCCCTGATTATTTATATGAAGGAGAAGGAAGGAAGACAGAATAGTGCCTCAGCCTCTGGTTCATGAGCTAACATACAATGCAAATTCCTTAACACTGTAGAAGTGGCAGGAAGAGCCTCAGGTAAGAAGACGATGACCTTTGCTTTAGAAATGTTAGTCCAGAGCATTTGTGAGTCACCCAAGCACACCATCAAGTAGATGGCTAGATATATAGATAAAGAACACTAAAGAAAGGCAGAATTGGAAAGACAAACTCGGGGGTTATCAGTTCTTAGGAAAGAAATAGTGATAAAAAATGAGTTATTGATTATCAGAAGATTGTCAGAGATGTATTTATTTTATGTGTGTTTTTATTTTATGTATTTCCATTGCTGTGAAGAGACACTATGACCAAGGCAACTCTCATCAAGGACAACATTTCATTGGGGCTGGCTTACTTGTTCAGAGGTTCATCATGATGGGAAGTATGTCAGCATCCAGGCAGACACGGTGCTGGAGGAGCAGAGAGTTCTACATCTTGATCCAAAGGCAACCAGAAGGGGACTGTTTCTTCCATAGGGTGGAACTTGAGCATAGGACCTCAAAGCCTACCCCCCATAGTGACACATTCCTCCAACAAGGTCACAAACTATTCCAACAAGGACAAACCTTCCAATAGTGCCACTCCCTGTGGGCCAAGCATTCAAACACCTGAGCCAGGGGTGGGGGTGCAAACTCATTCAAAGCATTAAAATGTATGTAAGGATTTTGCCCACATGTTTGTATGGGCACTGTGTGTGTGTGTGCTTGGTTCCTGAGGAGATCAGAAGAAGAGGGTAATGGAGCCTCTGGAACTGAGTTCTGGATGGTTAGGTGCCTCCATGTGAGTGCTGAAAACCAAACCCAGGTCCTCTGCAAGAGTGAGTGCTGTGTCAGGTCCAGAAGAAACCTAGGACCACCTGTGGCTCCTCCCAGCGCTTGGCACCCTTCACCCTAGCCCAAACTTCTCCAGCCCAGGGGCCAGCTTTGCTTCTCTTCTCCCAGCTTCTCTTTCCTATATAAACCTGCCTGTTCACCAGCTTTCTTGGTCCTCCTGGCCCTCAGCTCCTCCCATGGTCCTCTGAACCTCTCTCCTTTTTCCTTCCTCCTTTTCTTCTTTTTTTGTCCCCCACATCCCTGCCTCCTTCATCTCTGGACCTTTCCAGATGTCCCTGGCTGACCTCTCCCTCTTATCTACAATAAAATCCTTCTCCTCAACCACACACCTATGAGCAGTCATGGCCTCATTTTTCATTCGCTCTTAACCTCTGAGCCATTGCTCCAGTCCAGAGGGAAAAAATTCTTCATGGAAACCAGGGGCGTTCAACCATTTGACTTTGTAATGTAAAGCTGTCATATACAGACATGTTGGGACCACATCTGTAGCTATGTTGGATCAATACACATTTTGCCCCTGTTGTCATTTTTATATTTATGATGTCTTAGGATTTTTCTTTAAATTATTTACTATTTTCAAGTCAACCTGGAATGTAGACATGATGATAATACACTGTCCAGTTCAGCATGAGCATTAAAGCAATTAGCTTATAAATAAGCATATTTGTAGAAACTAGGATGTGCACATTTCTAAAGCACATATCACATAACTCCAGCTAAAGCACATACCACATAACTCCAGCTAAAGCACATATCACATAACTCCAGCTACCTTTGGTCACTCATTGATAACTTTCTTATTTTGAAGGGCATACACCTAAAAGAAAGGGTGACTGGGGTTAATGAAGACATTTTTAAAATACATAAAAATAACACTGCCATGTTCTAAAAGACATTAATTACACATTGTGTGTCTTTAGAGGTATTAATTCACAAAAATCCAGATTCTAACTCTTTGAAGCAAGTCTAGTTTCACTTGATATATAGTTACTAACCCTGTTTCCAACCAGGAGTGGCTCAAACCCATGAACAGGAACATTTTGCTTAGAACGTTTTGGAACACACTTGGGATAGAGAAAGAGTAAAACAGATTCACACATTAGACACTCCAAACTCAAGAATGGATCTGTCTCTTTCCAAATGCGTGCTTTGCTCTCATCTACACAGTCTACTAAAGAGTCAGCTTTAATTGGGAAAGCCAACTACTAGAAACATAATGGAGAAGTACTGTGGTTTCCAGCTAGCTGTTTTAACCACCGTTTGCTTGATACTTTTAACTTGATTAAAAACAGATGTTGCAGTAACTGCCAACTGTTTCCTTCTCATCTGTGAATGGGAATTAACTTGGTTTTGGTCATTGTTAAATGTTAAGCATCAGTAGTTTAAGTATCTCAGAATGTGACTCCTTGATGGGATTTCAAGGTTACAAATACTTGAAATTCTTTTGATAACTGTGAAAATATTTGTTCTTATTAGATAAAAAAGGAAAAATTCCCGGACATGTTTAAGTTCTTGAAACTCTCACACGGTGTCTTCCCAAACAAAAATAAAAATTTTGGTAGGTGGCCAGAATGTTGAGTGACATGTATACTTTCAGCTTTGTGTTCCTGGAGTCTAAGGACTTAAGAAATGGTTGTCATTTTCAGAGCTAAAGAATTCAAGATGCTATCTTACAAAAGAAAGCAAACAGCAAAGAACCCAGAACGCCATGTATGCCAGGATGAAAGGGCTTGCTAATAATCTTTCACAAGTTTGGAGGAGACAGAACATAACAAGAAGCCTGAGATGATACGAGCTGGGACCTCAGTAACAATCCTGATGGGACAATGACAATGTGCAGGATTTAGAGAGCAGCCAGACTCACATATGGGGACTCTTGTCTTTACCATCTTAGCTCCGTGTAGTTTCCCTCCACACAAGAAAGCTGACAAATAGGATGTTGTGGAGAATAACAAGGATATAACGGAACTCTGACATCTAAGGAGAAATCATAAAAAAAAAAAATTGCGGTTTTGATCTTGGTTCCTATTCAATTCTTTTCCTTTTTTATTAAACTTATCTATTTATTCACTTTACAACCCAGTATCAGTACTTCCTCTCCTCTCAGAACTCTCTCATGTGAGTCCTCTCCCCACCCCATTAGAAGGGGAAGCTCCCCCTGGTCTTCAACCCCCCCAACCCCTCCTTAATTCTTTCCTTATTTTTTAGTACATGGTGTGTGTGTGTGTGTGTGTGTGTGTGTGTAGGTCAGAGAACAACTTGAGGGAGTCTGTCCCTTCTTTCTCAGGTTGTTAGGGTCGGTGGTGAGCACCTTTAGACTCAGAGCTATCTTGCCAGAGTTATTCTTGGGGGACAGACAGCAGTCTGCATGTTAGGAGGACAATCAAGCAGGCCACGAAGAAGCTCATACAGGGTGGGCCTAAGAGTTGTCAGCTGTGAGAGTGACCTACCATGGAAGGGTGTGACCACTTATCCCTGTGAAGTCTTCCTTTGACTTCATGACTACCACCTTGTGGGATCTTGATCATGACTTCCAAAGACCCTGCAATCCTAGTACTCAGGGGGTGGAGGCAGGACTGTCTGCTCTATGTAGCCAGTTGTAGGGCAGCCAAGACTATACAGTGAGATCTTGTCTTAAAAAAAAAATCCCAGCCTTAACATGCAGCTAAACTGTATTTAAATTCCTGATGCACAGAAATTGAGAGATAATAAATAAGTGCTTCTTCTTTCAAGTTGAGTTCTGAAGTAATTTGTTATGTGGAGGTAGGACCTTTTGAGTAACGGAAAGAACACTCACAAAAACATGCAGCCAGCTAGACGATGTTCTGCGGGCAGTAAGGGCATTGTCATCCCAGGGAATGAGGTGTGTTGGGAGACATGGGAAACTAGAGCCGGAGCCAGAGGCAGAGAGCAAGGACAAAAGCAAGGCCTTCTACTGAGAGGACTCACAATCAGAACTACCCACACTAGCTTCCACACGAGCTCAGCTGCCTCCTCACCAATAATCCCGTGTGTGCGTGTGTGTGTGTGTGTGTGTGTGTGTGTGTGTGTGTGTGTGTATGTGGGGGGTTCAGAAGACCAAGCAAGGTAAAGGAAGATGATGCTGAGAAAGAACAAAAGTAAGATTAGAAAGGGCAGAAGACCTACGTACAGCTGAAATACACGATCTCCCAGCAGCTTGGCTACTAGCCACCCACAATGAGGCAAAACCAGGAAGAATGAATCAGAGGAACCTATTCAAGAAGGACAACCCAAAGCATGTTAGTGTTGTGAGACTTGCACAGGTTGGATGCCCACATAGTTGGTTCTGAATAGGTTAAGGAGAAGTCTAAGGTTTAAACTACTCGCACAGAGTGAAGAACTATTTGAATATATGTATGTATGTGTGTGTATATATATATATATGTGTGTGTGTGTGTGTGTGTGTGTATCCAGCTATCATCTGTTTTCTGAGACAGGGTTTCACTGTGTAGTCCTGGTTGTCCTGAACTTACTTTGTAGACCAGGCTGACCTTGAACACATAGATCTGCCTGCCTCTGACTCCCAAGTGCACCTCCACCATCTGGAATAAGTAAGATATGTTAATAGAATATTTTACCAGTCTATAACATAGTCACTAATTTGATTACAATAAAAATGAACTTCAATTGGATGCCAGAATCACCTTGACTGGTGAACAATTGCCTGCATGTCACTGAGTAGTTTTTGAGCCACTTTCCTGCAAGCCTTCCAGAACAACTGAAGGGATCCCTCAGAGGATATGTGTATCAGAAGGGTGATCTGACCTGGATTCACACCTTTTGTTTATTTTTGTTTTTTCAAGGTTTATTTATTTATTATATATACACGTACACTGTAGCTGTCTTCAGGCACCCCAGAAGAGGGCATCAGATCTCATTACGGATGGTTGTGAGCCACCATGTGGTTGCTGCGATTTGAACTCAGGACCTTTGGAAGAGCAGTCAGTGCTCTTAACCACTGAGCCATCTCTCCAGCCCCCACACCTTTTATTTTTTTTTAAATGGTCATCTATAGCCACATTCTCTGTAAAAATGAATTTTCACAATGAAGAACTGAACTTTACACATCTACTCCAGGCTTGGGATTGCCTGCAGTAATGTTCAGCTTTTCATTGTCTCTTTTTGGAAGGACAGTCATCATGTTTTGATTTATCACTGGGACAGCTGTACTACATTGTTTAAATAGTTTCTAAAGTTCTGAAGCATTTTAGTTGCCAAAGTATATTTCAGAAAAAAAATGATGGATACCCCTGAAGGTACTTCTCAGCTCCTAAAAATGAAATATTAAACATTAGAACCCATATAGTGGCAAACACCTGTCATACTACCTCTTTGAGTGGCTGAGGCAGGAAGAATTCTTGAGCTTAGGAGCTCACAGACACCAGCCCCAGAGTCAAGCCAAACCTGGTCTTGCCTGGTCTTGAAAGCAAATTCCAAGCTCCTCAAGGTTACCAGTGAGACTGTCTCAAAAGGCAAAACAAAACATAACCAGCCAACCAACCAATCAACCAACCAATCAATCAATCAATCAGAAACTTACTTTGCTTAAAGCTATTTCTGGTCATTTCTGCCCCATCTAAAACTTAATTGTTTTGTTTTTCTACACATCACCCCTGCATTTCTCACTGTGCATGCATCTATTGCTAATATATTGATATCAAACATAGATGATGCCTTTCGTTTGTAATCTGTTTGGTTCATCTAACACTGACATTTTCAGATTCATTCATAAATTTTCATGTAGTTAACTGCATCGTTGTTCCTGGGCTTAAAAATATTTGTTCAGGTCCCCCCTGAGTCTGTAGTAGGCAAAGGCAGCCCAGGGACTAGGTGCTGTGGGTGAAACCTGGGTGCGGGACACAGAGGCCCATTTAGGAGGGACAAATGGGACACTGGCTAGGAAGGGAAGGCTCTCAGCAGCTTTCTTTCTTTCTCTCTTTCTTTTTCTTTCTTTCTCTTTCTTTCTTTCTTTTTTGAAAGTACATTTTTTATTCGATATTTTCTTTATTTACATTTCAAATGCTATCCCAAAAGTCGCCTATACCCTCCCCCCACCCTGATCCCCTGCCCACCCACTCCCACTTCTTGGTCCTGGCATTCCCCTGTATTGGGGCATATAAGTTTGCAAGACCAAGGTGCCTCTCTTCCCAATGATAGCCGACTAGGCCATCTTCTGCTACATGTGGAGCTAGAGACACAAGCTCTGGGGGTACTGGTTAGTTCATATTGTTGTTCCACCTATAGGGTTGCAGACCCCTTCAGCTCCTTGGGTACTTCCTCTAGCTCCTCCACTGGGGGCCCTGTGTTCTATCCAATAGATGACTGTGAGCATCCACTTCTGTATTTGCCAGGCACTGAAATAGCCTCACAGGAGACAGCTATATCAGGGTCTCGTCAGCTTTCTTAAACTGATTTGTTTAATCTGGAATTTCAGCTTCAGAACTACAGTTGATTCTCCTGGCTGTTAGAAGACATATTTAAGATAGAAGACTAGAGTAAATTTTCTTAACTGGATAGCTTGACAGAGTCCTTCGTGTATTTTTATTTTTCACCAGAGGGTGATTGAATCATTGAGGACGCTGGGCAAGTGCTGTATGGTTGCACTAAGTCCCTGGCTATTTATTTATTTATTTATTTATTTTGAATGGTCTTTACAAATGATGTGGTTTGTCCTTTCCTTTCTTTCCATTCAACCTACCTTCTCTGTGTGAATTCATACTTGCTCTCCTCTCTCCATAGCTGGGATTCTCAATTCTGGCTCACACCGGACAGCCAAACAGAGACCCAAACATTAAGACGCCAAGCCAGGAAGCTTCACTTTCAGTGTCTCCTCTGAGCCACGCCTGCCGTCGCGCCACTCCGCCCCGCTCCGCGCCCTGCCCCGCCCCGTCCTCGAGAACCCCGCCCATTCCTCAGGGTCGGCCCACCTGAGGCCCCGCCCACAAACCTTGTGCCCCTCCCTCTCCGTTCGCGGCCCCTTGGCATCCTGGGATTTGTGGTCTTCCATAATCTTCTCCCTCTCGCAAGCTCCGGGCTCCGCCTTTCGCCCTAGAGACGCGGTGACGTTGCATCCTTCCAATTCCTCGCCTCCTCCCTCTTTCGCTCTGGTGAGTCTCAAGTCTCAGACTTCAATAACTCCTTTTACGACACTGACTCTCTGAGACAGTCTCGGTGCCAGGTCCACTTTTCGGCAAAGTGACGTGGACGTCAACAGCAATGGCGGAAGGAGAAGAGCTTCTGCCACTGTCAACGTCGGGCGGGGACAGCTGGTGAGTGCGAGCCCAGGTTTAATTCCCACTGGCCCCTTCTCTTCCTGTTCTCCATCCTGCCTGTCCCCGAGGTGCGGACTGGCGGCGTGGAGCAAAAGGCACCTGTCCTCCTCTGAGCCCCTGCCCCGCCCCCTCTGCTTCAGGGTCCCCTCTGCCCGCGGGCTTCTGTCGCTGGGGCAGAATCCCGGGGACTCAGGGGCCGTCCTGGATCTGCGCCTAAGTCAGGTCCTTCCGCTTGGTCCAGCGAAGAGAGTGGCTTCCACACTGAGTCGCCGAGTCCCTAGCTAGGGAGTTGGATGGGCGCACTAAGGAGGAAGTTCTCGGATGGAGATCTCAGACCATTTGAAATTAGACCTTTTGAAATAACCACCGCGACCTTTGACAGTGCACAGGTCGTGAGATACACCCAGCAGGATTTCTTATACGTAGTTCAGGGTTGGTTTTTTTTTTTTTTTAAATATTATCATTAATTTTGCTTGTCTCCCAACAGTTTCTAACATTTGTTTTTTTGTTTTTTCCCCCACCACTTTCCTCACAATTTAATTTCATGGCTTTGGATGTCGTTTTGAATTTTGTTACTGCTTCTCCCGAGCATTTGCATGTCTCTCTGGGGCTGTGGGAAGATTTGGTTTTTAAAGGAACTCATGTAGCCCAAGGCTGGCCTCGAATTTTCTGTGTGACTGAGAATGTCTGTGATCTTCCAATGCTTTTGCTTTCTCCCCGAGTGCTGGCTTGTCACCAAGCTCCATCCTGCCTGGTTTGTGTTGTGCTGGAGATTGAACCCAGGGCTTCATGTTCTAGGACAAGCACTCTACCAACCGTGATACATCCTCAACCCTGCCAATAACTTTTTGGTAGGCATTTTTTTTCCCCACTGAGAGTCATTAATTTTTGCTGGACACTTCTACTTTTGAAGTTGTGTGTGTGTGTGTGTGTGTGTTTGTGTGTGCGCGCACGCACGTGTATGTATCTTACAGTTGATCTAAGTGCATTGACCAAGTGTAATACTCAGGGATTTTGCTGTTGTTGTTCACAGTGTTTGTATGTCACTGTTTACTTACACACAATGCAAGCCTTTGGTAAACTTGTACTTTACTAATTGAGGACAATAAAAATTGCAGAAAGGAATACATGATATAGCGATTGAGTAACTGGTCTTGTGGGGACTGACAGGTACACATGTAGCAAGCTAAAGTTAATTTGGTTCTTTGAGATTGTAAATAAGTGTTGTGGGAGCTCAGAAGAGGCAGAAACCATTTCAGCATGCGTTACAAAAGCTCATGGAGGCACTGGTGTGTGAGTCAGACACTGAAGAATTAGTAAGACTTGCCTTAACATTGTTCAAAATAGTCACTATAATATGAGCTACAGAAGTAATTAAAATTTCTTTCCTTTGCCTCATTGAAAACTTAAACAACAAAAACCAGATAGAACTTTTACTGTGTTTAAAAATATATATCCAACACCAATATATTATTTGAACATGTGCTCGTTATTTAAAAACAGTTTTTCATTTATTTATTTGTTTGAAAGCAAGGTCTCACTGTGTAGCCCTAGCTGGTCCAGAGCTTGCTATATAGCCTTGTCTGACCTCTGTCTCCTAAGCTCTAGGATTAAAGGTGTATACCACCACCACCAGATTTAGTTTTTAAGTTTTACCCATAATGAAAGCTTTATGCACTTTATATTTATCATGAATTTCAGTTGGTCTAGCCATATTTCAAATATTAAATACCATACCCATCTAGAGGCTAAATCCCAGATCGTGCTGTGCCATTAAGAGAATATAAAAAAAACAAAAAAACAAAAAAACAAAACAAAAAAAAACCCGGCGGAAATGGAGGCAAAGGCAGGAAAACTATGCATTTATTTGGGAAATAATAATCCGAGTTGCTTGACTTAAGAGAAAGATAGGTCTGGAAAATCCGCACAACTTTTTGAGGGATGGGGTGGTTATAGGGAATGCAACTTAGGGCCTTGTACATGGTGAACAGGTGCTCTACCTACACCGAGCTATAGTGTCAGCTCAGGAAAAAGATGCCAGCCCATTATGGAATGGTAAGAACTTTCTAGAAAGTGACCTAGTGGTTATAGCATGAAGTCCAGAGCTTGGGAAGATTGAATTGTATTATCAACTGCCTTTAGTTAGGTGATTGACTGTAGGGAAACTAATTTTTCTGAGTTAAAACATCGTAAGGAAGTTCTTAGGTTATGGGCAAGTTCATGTGTGTGTGGTTATGGGCAAGGTCTCTCTAGTGGAGATGGATGGTTGCTGGTAGCAACATTTGTTCTCCTAAAGGTCCCCTTAAGGTCTGTGTCTTTTGTTGATGTGTTTGTTTTTCAAGATAGAGTTTCTCTGTGTAGCCTTTGTTGTCCTGGAAATCTCTCAGTAGACCAGGCAGGCCTCAAACTCACAGAGATCCTCCTGCCTCTGCCTTCCAAGTGTTGGGATTAAAGGAGTGCACCACCACTGTGGGGCCAGGTCATAGGGTGACTATTGCTATGATGAAACACCCTGATAAATAAACTTGGGGAGGAAAAGGTTTATTTGGCTTACACTTCCATATCATCGTTGTCATCGCTGAAGGAAGTCCGGACAGGAACTTAGACAGGGCAGGAACCTGGAGGCAGGAGCTGATACAGAGGGCATGGAGAGGTGCTGCTGACTGGCCTGCTTCTCATGCTTCTCAGCCTGCTTTCTTATAGAACACAGGACCACCAGCCCAGGGCTGACTTTTTCTACAATGGGCTGGGATCTCCTATCAATTGCTAATTAAGAAAATGCCTTACAGGCTTGCCTACAGCTGGAGGCTTGAGATCTCGCCTCTCAGATGGCTTCAGCACATATCACGTTGACGGAAATCTACCCAGCACAGTCTGCGTGTTTGGTGTGGGCTCCCTCTTGTTGGATTTCCATGAGTGGAGGAGCGCTGAGATGTTTGTTGAGATTTCTAGTCTCCCTCCCTCCTCTTCTACCCTCTCTTCTCTCCAGTCTCACACTTCCTGACCAGTTTCCATAGAGTCAGGAAAGCTTTTGGGATTGGGAGCCATAGATCAGTAAGCCCACTTTTCTTTGAGTGGTTGGTAAATGAGATCGTTGCAGAATGGTTTCTAGTTTAGCTGTCATGTTTTAGTTTTGACTTTGTCACTTGTAAAGTTTTCCACAGTGTATTTTACAGGTTACCACCAAACTCATCTTAATGGCTAAGGATCCTTCAGTTTACAAATGGAAGTATGTAAGAATAAAACTAGGCTGGGTGTGGTGGCTTGCTCATGATCCCAGCTTCATTCACTCAGGAGACCAAGGCAGCGGAACTGGTGCAAGTTCAAAGTTAATCAGAGCTACATTGTGAAATTTAGGGCAGTCTGGGCTGCTGAGTGAGACCCTGTTTCAGAAACATGAAATAGCTACAGTGAGAGGGAGAAAGGGGTCAAGGAGGGTTGGGGGGGGGGACAGAAAGGGAGGAGAGAGGGAAGTGGGAATGAGGGGAGGGAAGAGAGCTGAGAGGAAAACCTAGGCTCCTGTCCTCCAGGATTTTATGATCTAGATCAGAAGGCTAATTTAAGAACATCAACGAACATGGGCCTGATTGGGCATATCTTTAATCCCAGCACTCAGGAGGCAGAGGCAGGGTTTGACCCCCACCCTGATCTACATAGTGAGCTCCAGGCCAGACCTGGATTACATGGTGGGGCCCTGTCTCAAAAAACTAAACAACAAAAAGAACTTCAACGTAGTGTGGCACAGTGACACATTTGGGTCTTTTTTTTTTTTTTTGGTAGCTGATTGGTGGTATTTTAAATAGGCCAGCGATGCCGTACCTGATGGACACTGTGTTTTTACTACTTTTTCCTGTCTTTTTTCTTTGTGGACAGTGAGTAGTATTTATTATTCAGTTTCTTTCCTAATATGTGGACCTAGATAGTTGAACTTGTTAGAAATATGTATATACTCTAAAGAGCTCAAGAAGGGGCTTAACGTCTCTTTTAGGGGTTGGAGAAGTGGTTTACTGTGATTCAGAGCACCCACCACTCTTGAAGAGGCTGGATTCAGTTGGTAGCATCCAAAAATAACACTCTGTAACCCCGGCTTCAGGAGATCCAACCCTCTTCTGGCCTCTGCTGATTCTGGGTTCTGCATGGTTCACATGTATGCAGCCAAGCACTCATCCACATGGAAGTAAAAAAAAAAAAAGTCTTTGAATACATAGATTCTTTAATATCACTTCTAGTGATTTATTGGTTTTTAGTTATGTTTTAAGTCACCAACTCTTCCTAAAACTTAAACATGTTGCAATTACCTTGAAGCTTGTTAAAAAGGCAAACTGATTCAGTAGGTGTTAGGTGGGAATCTGAGGTTCTTTATTTCTGGGTAGTTCCTCTGTGTTATTAGTTCTGTTTCTTCATGAACTACACTTTAGCTAACAAGGAATGAATAACATGTATCTCAGAATGGGAAGCCACAGGAATTTATCTTTTATATTATATTACATGGTATAACTTAATATGCTATAATTTACATAATCACAAAGCTCTTTATTTATTTAACATTTTGTTGTGTGTATGTGTGTGTTCATGTGCTGAATGTGTAGAGGGACATGTGGGGGTCTGTCAAGAGTCTTTCCACCAGTTATTGGACTCAGGAAGTGAGGCTTGGCTGAAACCCATTAAAGGCTGAGCTGTTTCACTTATTGCTTTACAGATAGTGAACATCTCAAGGGGGAAGGGCTGATAGCAGGCAGCTCAGTAAATATTTGTTGGATGAATGTATATGTGAACGAATGCCAACGATTATGTAACCATGAGTGATGCATACTGAGGCACCATTTCATATACAGTACCTAACATTAGTGTTCCCATGAGCTAATTGCTGGCTGGTATAATGCTTATTCCCTTTGGAAAGGGAAGGCGATCAGAAACTGTCTAAGCTCCCACTTCTTTAGAACTTTAGCCACTTGAGCTCAAAATGTGGTTAAAAAAAAAAAAACTAGTCGAGAATTTATATTGATAAAGTTAAGAGTTTTTGTTTTGTTTTTCATGACAAAGGTGGTGGTGGGTGCTGTGTATGTAGCCCTGGCTGTCCTGTAACTCTGAGATCTGCCTGCTGGTGCTAGGATTAAAGATATGCTGCGCCACCACAACAAAGGCAAAATTAAATTCTTAAAATTCAAAAGTTGGTAATGCTCTCCTTGACATTTAAAGAAGCAAGCCTTGGAGTTGTACACATGCTTTTATGTTCTGAGTAATTTTTTCTTAAATAATCCTTAGAGATCCAAAGCCATAGTCAAACTTTTTCTTTTAATTATATAATTGTTGGCCTTCTGAACTTATTTAAATTTATACATTTTATTCAATATGCACTTTAATTTATAATTCTCATGTTTTGCTCAATTCTTCCTAAATTCTTTTAGTTGTAAAAGGATCAGTTCTATTAAGAAATATCTATGTATACTGTAATATACAGCTAGTTATGAAGAGGACAATTTTGAATAGAGTTGATAAATTATACTAGGCAAAGCATTTCTTCTACATAATGCTGAAATGTGGCTTCTGTTTGGTGTCAACCAAAGACAATGGCTGCCCTTAGATATCAGAAAGCAAAATTATTTAGCAAAGCATTCATGGGTCAGCAAACATCCACTCAGTACGGTTTATATTCAGGCTGCTGGGGAAGGCTTTAGGGGGAAAAATGAAAGCAGTATTAAAGCCGGAGCTGTGCACTGTAGTGCTTTGTTTTAGTTACTTTAATTCATCATTTTGTCAGAATGAATAATACAAAATAGTGGCACAGTTTGAAGGCCAAGTGTTCAAATGTGAGCCTGGGAGAAAACATTGCAGAAGTTATTGCAGAAAACAAGCTATAAGTTAAGCCCTGCTTAAGGATTTTAGTAAGGAAATATAAGAAATGTTGTTAAGCATTTACGTAGAGCGTTTCCAGTTACACACCCATGTGCACACACACATGTGCATCTTACAGCAGCTCTCTGAGACAGGAATTACTCAGAATTACTGTTTGTGCCTTCTTGGAGGTGTGAGGATGGACTTAGAGTGGTCATTTGGCAAATCCTGTTCATAAAAGGTCTGTACTTAATCAGCATCTCCCTTCCGTAAGCCCTGTGGTCCTTCTAATACTGGTTGCATTTATGTTATATATGTCACATATCCCTTAAGAGACTCCTAAAGAAAGTCCTCATAAAAATGTGGATCAAATGTTGAATCAGCTATGTATTTTGGGAAGCACAGTATTCAAGTATTGACTACTGAGTGTTGTTGAGCATATATATGCATATGTGCTGAGCATATTTTGACTATTTGTAGACCCTATGTAGATATGAGGATATGTATGAGATGTGTATATCACTGAACTCTCTTATATCCATGAGAAGAGATAATTTGTGATTGATATGATAGGATAATAAGGAGAAATTATATATATATATATGTATACTATATATATCTTTATAGATGTTTTATTTTCATAATACTGTGTTCTCATATGCCTACCCCAAATCACTGTTATTTTTTTTTAACTTTAATGTATGGTTACCTACATCATCTAAATAGAAAATAAATTATTTAATATTATATATTAATGTATGTGATCAAATACATGTAATGTATTTATATTATACTACATGCTAATATGATAGTTAATCTATCATATATTGAAAGATTAGTGTACTTTTACTTATAGTAATATGTAGGACATGTAAGCATGTGCACTGTTTTGATAGTCTTAACAACTCAGCGGTTTTTCTGTTGCTTTAATTAAATGATAAGGAAGTAAGTAACTTACTATGTATTATTTCCCCTGTAAAGACTTTCTAGTCTTTCTTTATCTCTCCACCCCTTCACTCTGTGTGTGTGTGTGTGTGTGTGTGTGTGTGTGTGTGTATACAACTTTGTGGAGTTGGTTCTCCCCTTCCACCTTCATGTGGGTTCTGGGCTTGAGCTCAGGTCAACAGGCAGGTGTTTGTGACAAGCATCTTTACCTGTTGAGTCACCGCCATGACCCCTTTTCTTTGTTTTGAAGGATAGAAGTTATAAAATGTACTCTCTCACGAACATGCAGTAGAATACAGAAATCCTTTTTTTTTTTGCTTGAGACAAGGTCTAGGTTGGCTTGAAACCCATAAGTAGGCCAGCTGACCTCGAGCGTGGCAGTCCTCCTGCCACAGTGCTAGGATATGCAGGCACCATCATATCCGATGAATTCCATACGATTTAACAGCCACAATGAAGAGAAGTGAGAATGTCTTTTATCAAGTAAATCTCTGTCAGTGCTTGGAATCCAGTTTTGAAATGTAAATCTGCCATATACTTCTCTTGCCAAAGTATGATTTTTTTAAGTCAATAAAGTATCTTTGTGAATAATTGCCCAGATGTAGCATAATGATGTCACTTTTTATTTTTCATACAGACTATTGTTTTTTATGATAGTGTTTTCAGGAAAAATAGTACTTTTTAAAAAAAATCATATTTTGGGTAAAGTAGAAATTTGTAACAAAGTTGCGTGTGGTGGTTCATGCTTTTAATCCCAGTACTTGGAACGCAGAGGCAGTCGGATCTTTATGAGTTCCTGGGTGCCCGGAGTTTGTTACACAGATAAACCCTGTCTTCAAAACCAAAGCCCCCCCCCAAAACCAACAACAAATAAACAACAACAACAACAACAACAAAAAGAATGAAAGAAAGGAAAAAAAGAGAAATTTATAATAGATATGTATAATGTCTCTGCAGATTTTTGTCTTTTTCATTCCACTCCTATTTTAGGCAAACAATGTGCACTATTTTTAAATTTCCAAGTACATGGCTTTGGCTGAAAATCTCTCCACAGAAAAGTGAGCTAGTGAGGTGGCTCAGTAGGTAAAGAGTAAAGACACTTGCTGCCAAGCCTGACGACCCGAGTTCGATCCCCAGGACCTATGTGGTGGATCAGAAAACTGAAAGTCGAGTCGGACATGGTGGCGCTTGCCTTTAATCCTAGCTGAGGCAGGCGGATTTCTGAGTTCGAGGCCAGCCTGGTCTACAAAGTGAGTTCCAGGACAGTCAGGGCTACACAGAGAAACCCTGTCTTGAAAAACCAAAAAAAAAAAAAAAAAAAGAAAACTGAAAGCTGCCCCACTGCCTCCACACATGTGCTGCGGCATGCGCACGTTCACATACACAGGTACACCAGGAAATAAAAGAACAGGGAAACGGAGATGCTGGAGACTTTTATCTCCTGAGAAGCTAGAGCAGTCCGAGGTTACTGGTCATCAGTGAGAAACTCTTCTGTCGTTCAGTGTGGAAAATCTTACAGCTGAAATGAACATGCTTCAGCATTGCCCATGCATCTGTTAGACCTCCTCACCGCCCACTAAGTAGGAATCCCTTGAAGTTTTTTCTTAGAAGAGGAAGAGCTACCGTGGGTACCATTTGGAAAAATGTGATCTTCATGGCTTGTGGATAAAAAAAGAAAAGTTTAAAAAAGACTTAATGGCATTTATTCTATTTATAGGTAATTTCTAATTTTATAAAACTAAACTTTTGTGACCTCCATATCCTTTTCCTGTTGCATAGTGATGAAATCTTACAGCTGTCATGTTTGTAAGGGATGTCTGTCCAAAACAACGAACTAAATTTAGCCTCTTCTTTACTTGATACAGGATTCCAGGAGAAATGACACATGAGTGTGATTAGGGTACATTGTATGGAGTTGCCAAATAATTAATAAAAATATTTTGTTGGGGACAAAAAAGAAAAAGAAGTTTGGGGCTGACGTCTCATGAGTTGTACAGTAGGAAAGACTTAGTAGTACAGGGTACAAATTAAACTTTGAAAACGTTTGAGACACGTTCTGGCTGCTTGTCATACTGTTTGCTGGTACTTACAGGTGGTTACTTAGCTATTTTAGAAGTAGGAACAATTGGTCAGACTTAAAGCTATCAGTGCTGAAGATGTGATACATAGACTGAGCTGTCATGGCTTAATCTATGCACAGGGTGCCTTACCTTTAAAATCCGAATGAACTGCCAGCCAGTTAGAGAGCCACTCCCATCCGTAGAATAGATGTAATTCTTACATTCCTCCACAGCTCTTTAAGGATAAACTGTACATTTAGCCAGGTGAATTCTTGGTATTCATTTTTAAGTTTAATAAATAATCATAATATCCAACTCGAAATAACTCCATCATCAGATGGTAAAGAAAATAGGATATATTCATGCAATGGAAGAATATTTGGCAATAAAAGCATGTGCTGATCCATAGACCATAATACGAGCAGAGCTGGAAACATAATGCTAACAGAAGAAGCCAGACATTAAAGGTCATGGGTCATGATTGCATTTATGTGAACTATTCCAAATAGGTAAATGTGGAGAGGCAGGGAATAAATGAATTGTTGTTACAGGCTGGGGACAAGGTGAGGAAAGGCTGGTGGGAGGAAGTAATGAATGAATTCTAATGGATGTGATGTTTTTTTGTATTTTTTATTTATTCTTCTCTCATAGACTATAACCAGTGCTAGTTTGAATATGTCTGCCCCCACCCCCCCAGACTCACATGTTGATTGCTTGGACCATAGGAAATGGCACTATTAGTAGGTGTGGCCTTGTTGGAGGAAGTGTGTCCCTGTGCAAGCAGGCCTTGGGATCTTACATATGATCAAGCTATGCCCAGTAGAGCACAGTCTCCTGGTGCTGCCTTCGGATCAAGATATAGAACTCTCAGCTTCTCCAGTATCGTGTCTGCCTGCACGCTGCCATGGTCCCCGCTGTGACGATAGTGGACTAAACTGCAATGAAACCTAACTAAGACACAACCCAGCCAAACTTTCTCCTCCCAGTCCCTCCCCACCTCTCCTTCCCCTCTCCCTGAGAATCACTCCTCCACCCTCCCAGGGACACCAACCAAACATGGTATATCAATAAGATATCTAATACAGTAAGACTAGTTACCTCCCTTCATATTGAAGATGGACAGGGGAACCTAGCAGGAGGAAAAAGGTCCCAAAAGCAGATAAAATGCATACTAAGCTTGGAAGTGGCTGGAGTTTATGCTTTTGTCTCTTGTACAATTGTGCATGAGTTCCAAATGTTCCAGTTCCTGTCTGATGGAAGAGGTTCAAACTCAGTTCCTAGCTGGAGTAGAAGCCTGTATCGGCCTGGCTGGAATTCTAAAGCAGCTAGAGTTAGAGTGCTCTCAGGATTTTGCCACAAAACATCTGATGAGGGGAAATTTTATTGCCTTTGAAGGTAGTTATTGCTTTCTGTTTTTAGGGGTGTGCTGTTTTTGTTTTTTGTTTGTTTGTTTTTGAGACGGGGTATCTATCACTCTGTAGTTCCCTGGCTGACCTTGAACTCCCACAATCCTCATGAATCCTGAGATCACTCATTGCTGGATTTTTACTTCTTTGTTAAGCTTGTTATTGGCAGCTCATTGAAACACCCTGGTGTGTGCTAACACGTGCTATAGGTTCAGAGTTACAGAGCCGGGAGGGAGGTGATTTTCAGTTTCTAGTCACAAAGCCTGGTATTTGCTGTGTCTTGAACTTGCTGAGCAAAGGGGGTCATTGTTTTTATGAATAAAGCCTATACTTTCCTATTTGGGGACCTTGTCTGCCTGTCTAGGACGTTTGTCCAACTTTTAGCTCATAAGGTCAGTTCAAAGTATCTTAAAGCCAAAGAAGACTAAAAAAAAACTACAGCCCTCCCACTCACCAGTTAGCCTTGTAGATATTGCGTGCTCAGAGCCTGAGATATGAGCCTACTTGAGGGCTGAATGCTACGTAGAGTTCTCATCTCTGCTCATCCTTCCGCACAATCTTTAGCTGCAGCGTTTGCTGCTGTGTGCTACAGTTACAAATGGTCGTGTATAAAGTCTGAGCACTGAGCCTTTGCCTCCCTCAGAAGACACTGGTATTTTAAATTATTTAGGTGGCAAGTGTCTTTTACCACTTGAAGTATAGTATTTACTGGTTTCTACGGTACTTGCTCACAGTTGAAGTGCCACCGCAGGCGGTGGTCCCCTGGGCACAGCGTCACAGAGTCCAAGCAGCGGCTCCATCAACAGGTGCGTTTGTACGTTACTATAATGCCACAAGTACTTGGAAGTGCTTGCTATATCATATGGAATAGTAAGGTATTTGGCAGAGCTACTTCGAAAAGAAAATAAGGTTTTGCACTAAAAATTAAAACAATTCTAGTTCATTTATGATGTAAAATTCCATCTCAATTAAATGATATTTCCCTCGTTTTATTTACACAGTTGACAAGCGTATGGTATTTATTCACCAGACATACATTTTATTTCCTTAATTATATAGTTACAAACCATATTTTAAATTCAGATCATCTGTCTTATGGAGCTTAGTTACCATGGACTAGACAGACTCTTGTCTTCATGAGTCAGGCCTGCACTATGAACACTAAACTTGACATTTCTCACGCTTTTTCCTTTTCTTCCAACTTTTTTTAGTGATTATTTGCTAAAAACCAAAATATGTCTTATGTTGTCACCGGTGTGCTCACATTGAATTTGGACTTTGTTGAGGGACACTTGATTGTACCCAAGCGATTGCATTTTCATCTAATTCCTTTCTGTGAAGAGAACAGTCTAATGAAGTGTGCCCACTTAAAGAGCAGTCTTAGGGTCATATAGGTATAGGGAGGCTTACATTAGTCAGAATAATTGATTTTTCTTTAAAACTGCAGAAGAGAGACAAGATCCTGATTTCCTGGTTCTAGCAACCCTGCCTTTCTCCTTAAGTTGCTTTAAGAATCTTAGAAATTATCTGTCTGTATTACCTTTTTTTTTTTTTTACATCTTTACAGATTTTAATGTATGCCGAAATAATAAAGTATTGGAACTGCAGCCTTTGAAATCCATAGGGAATTGATTTAACTGATATTTTGAGCTACAGCATAATTCATGTCTTGTGAAAGTACTTAGCTGACCATCTTAATCACACACAGTGGAAAGAAAATTAATCTTTCTCCGTAGACATGGTAGATTGAGCATAATTGCCCTCTCGTTTGATTAGTGATATTTCCTTATAATTTTGCTTTAGCGTAACATTGGTGTCTTCTTTGTCCCACTGACATTTATCAAACACTTTTTGTACATCAGGCTGAGCTCTGGCCATAAATTTATATAATTATGTATGAAATAGTCTTGCTGGGCTTTGAATTCTTGCTTGAATTTTAGTGTTTCTCATTTTTTTCCGCTGATTAGTATAATATTATGGGCATAAATTTGGGATCTAGACTGCTAAAATCTGGCTCCTGGGTTTGCTATCAATTATAGCCACATGATGATGACTCATGAAACCCAAGGATATGGAATTTTAATACCATAGGATGGTTGTTTCGTGTGTCCAAGTGTCCATGACCCATCTTTGCCTCATCTTGCGCCCTAAATGCAGCCAGTGATGTGTGTGGCTGTAGAGGGTTAAGAGAAGCACATGCAGATTGGGGTGGTGATGCTCTGTAATCCCAGCTCCTGGGAGATGGAGGGAGAGGGAACCGGAGTTTAAGTTTGAGGCCAGCCTCGGATGTATGGGGTTCTGCTTTTAAACAAACAAACGATAAATGAACATCTGTAAATTCTTTAGAACAGTCCCTCACACATGGTGAGTGCTGCACCAAGCCATCCCTACCTCCATGAACAAGTTCCTGTGATTTGTCTCCATGGATGCCAGGGCCATCTCCTGTTGACACTTCTGATCGATAATTTCTGATAAATAATTTATGCCAAGGCAGAATTGTGTCCCTGAAGCAGAATGTATGGAGGCTGCAAGTGCCTTGCTGCGTTCTGACTACCGAGAACCTTGTCTTCTGAGAGGGACCCTTTACCTGGCCATGCTTACATACCAGGGGGAAAACGAGTCCAGTCATTTTAATGAATTTTTTTTTCTTTTTCTTTTCTTTTTTCTATGTTTTCTTTTCTTTTCTTTTCTTTTCTTTCTTTCTTTCTTTCTTTCTTTCTTTCTTTCTTTCTTTCTTTCTTCTTCTTCTTCTTCTTCTTCTTCTTCTTCTTCTTCTTCTTCTTCTTCTTCTTCTTCTTCTTCTTCTTCTTCTTCTTCTTCTTCTTCTTCTTTTTTAGGGAAAAAGATCTTGAAGAAGCCCTTGAAGCAGGAGGTTGTGATCTTGAAACTTTGAGAAATATAATTCAAGGGAGGCCACTGCCTACTGAACTGAGGGCCAAGGTTTGGAAGGTAACTAGAAGCTCACGAGCAAAGTGGAGTCACTTGGAAGAATTTTGAATAATTGGTTTTCAGCACTCTGAAAAGAATGTTTATAAATATGTTGCATCAAGAAAATTGACTTGAGTAACTTTAACTAAAAGTATATTTCTGAGCCAAGTGTAGTTACACATGCCTTTAATGCCTGTCTGCAGTGGGAGGCACAGACAGGCAGGTCTCTGTGTGTTCGAGGCCATGCTGGTCTATACGGTGAATTATAGGCCAGCCAGGAAGACATAATGAGACTGTCTCAAAATAGACGTCTCTGCCGTGTTTTCTATACTTAATAGTAATGTTTACAGTGGTAATATTTTATAACCACTGGGAATGCCTGTGACCCTTATGAATATTGTTTAGTAAATGGTAGCAAGTGTGGAAATAAAAGCAGAAGGCAAAATAGAATACACACAGGCTCACATGGAATGACCTTAGATATGCTAAAGGAAGTCTGTCTGTGGATGCTGCTTACAGCTTTTCTTTATTTTGCTTCCCACTATCCTGTAATGTTTGTGGGGGTTTGTTTGTTGGCTTTTATTTTGTTTGTGAGACAGCATCTTGCCAAGCCTTTGAGCCCATTCCTCGCTCTCTGTTCCGTGATGCTGAGATGAGAGGTGGGCAGGGCCACACCTCACATATGTGTCTTATTGTTTTCACAAATGCTCAGCCACTCTGCTGTCACACTGAGCCTTCTCAAGAGCGGGCTCAGCAGCCAGCCGGAACTGATGTGGAGCCATACCCTTCTCCACGCAACTACTTCTTAGGGGAAGTTGAGCAATGGGGGCAGGGGGAGTTAATGCCGTCAGTTACGTGCCCACTGGTAACCCCACCAAGCCTCCACTGAGCAGTTCACACAGAAACAGATCCTCCAACAAACCAAATGTCATGACTCGGGGAAAGGGAAGGTAGGGAAGATGAAGGGTGATGGGGTGGGAGATTGAAAGAAAGAAGAAAGAAAAATTTGAATGAAAAATGTTACATATTTGTAGCCGGTAGGTGGTAGTGCACACCTGAGTTTGAGGCCAGCTTTTTGTACAGAGCAAGTTCCAGGACAGCCAGGACTACACAGAGAAACCCTGTCTCAGAAAAAGAAAAAAAGTTCCATATTTGTGAAAATTATAAGCACAAAAGGATGAAATAAAAATTGTCTTACTCCCAACAGGTAAAGCAGGTAACAATGTGGAGATGTGTGTTCTGTCCTTTCCTTTTTTTTCTCCTGTGCATATATATTTAACAGAAATGGAATTATTACTGCATGTAGCATTCTAAATGCTTTATTTCAGGAATTTAGACATGTACAATAGTGTGTGGTACACATAAAATTATTCTTAGTGTTTACGTTTCAGAAATGGACATTCAACATCCCTCCTACGATGGATAAGTGGCTGTGATTCGTTTTCACAGTTTCACAGTGCCATCTGGCTTGGGCCATCTTCTCTTTAATAGTTCCTCTAATCTGATAATGTCCCTGAAGGCAGAATGTCTGTCTCCTGAAGCAGAGTTTACAGATGCTGTGTGGAGGCTTATGGAATGAACTGTCCTGTATCTGTAACCCAGCTTTATTTAACTTTACCTCCATCTGACTACTCTTGATTGACTAGTCTTGTTTGACTAGTATGCTCATCTGATCCTCCTAATTCCTTCATGCTGAATCCTTTTAAAGCAAATCCTTGGTAGCATATTAAAATACATGAGTAAGAAGTTCCCGATAAATAGTTTCAAAGTAACTCTGAGACACACCAGAACAGTAGTTCTTAACTTGGTTGAACTACTTGAACTAGCACTTGGTTGAGCTGTCACCTGCATCTGTTAATTGTACACCTTTAATCCCAGCACTCAGGAGGCAGAGGCAGGTGAATGTTAATTATCAGTGCATGTTAATTATGCACTACAATGCTTTCGCTGTGATAGTTTCACCGTCTATATTATACATTTTGATCATGTTCACCTCCACTACCCTCTCGTGTCACTTCCTGTTCCTGTCACTTCCTGTTCCTCTTTACAGATGGTCTGCTTCTACTTTCATGTCTTTTTTCCTTTTGGTGGAGGATGACACAGTATTTCCTCAGAGAGTCTTAACCAATGACTCCCCCCACTAACCAATAGTTAAAAGCAGTCATTCTGTAGTATTGAGATAATGTCTTCAGTTGTCTTATAAATGTATTTTGATAAGTGACTCAAATTCAGATGCTGGAAGGACCACTTTTTGCACTTGGTTGAGCTGTCACCTGCATCTGTTAATTGTATACCTTTAATGCCAGCACTCAGGAGGCAGAGGCAGGTGAATTTCTGAGCTCGAGACCAGCCTGGTCTACATAGCGAGTTCTAAGGCAGCCAGGGCTACACAGAGAAACCCTGTCTCAAAACCAAACCAAACTAAAACCGAAGCACAGTAACACTCTTGGTTGGGCGGCACAGTCACACCCACTGGCCACAGTGGAAGTCATGAAGCCAGCACACTGGCTGGACACAGTTCCAGCAAAGCTGAGCCAGATGCTGTGATGGCTGCCATTCCTCTCACTTTTAGTTTTCAGTCTCTGTATGCTGCATTCTTAGAGACTTTCTGCGTTATGATCCATTTTCTATTTTCTTTTCTGAAAAAAAATCTGAGTCTTTTTAGGAAACTCCTAAATTTAGTATTCCTTCTTCCTTCCCTTGGAAGTCTTCCTTATGCTCTGGAGATAGATCATAAGCACAAAGCCGCCCAAAGCTGGGAATTTCTAAATGAGGCCATGACTCCAGGAATCTTCTTGGGTTATCTGCCCTTAAGCAAACTCAAATGTATAATTGGAACAGGAGAAACTTAGAAATAGTTGACAAACTTGACTGGCCAGGTGACAGATTCAAGGTCTCTTTTTCTGATAGGCTTAGAACTCTTTACAAATGTTGTTTAAAGATAAGGGATAATACAGGGATCACCCCTAGAGCAATAGAACTCAGTAAATAAGATCGATTGACTAAAATAACCTTCTCCTACTTGATAGCTTGGATGATCAAAGGATATAAATGTAAGGAGTTAGGTATTAGTATTTGCTATAGATAAAAATAATAGTTTAAATATTTTTCTATTTGTCTGGAGTACTTTAAAACTTCAAATACTGCCAGTCTAAAAGCAGGCTGTCATATAATGGATGTGTTTGCTTTGGCAGAGATATTCTTTAGATTCTTTGAATTGGAGTTATAGGGCTAATAATAAAATTCAAATCTGTTGTATTTGTATTTTTTAATTGTGGCTACATTTGTAATCCAAGACATGTAATGAAAAGTCAAATACATGTCCTGAGTCAGAATGATATAATCTGTGCTTCTTGGATAATCATTAGTCTGTCTTTGTTCTGTGAAACTGTATAAATAAAGGAGTAACCCGATTGCTAGTCAGAGTTGCAAGATCCCTCTAACCACTGCTTCTGACTCAACAGAGTAAGCTCTATGATAGCCAGGGCTACACAGAGACACTGTCTGAAACAAACAAACAAATGAGTAAGTAAGCGAATAAATAAAATAGTTCTTACACATACTTGAAAAAATTTACAAAATAACATTTTCTCAGTTCATTAAATATTCTTTGTTTTTAAGATTGTATATGGTATAGGTATATTTATATTTGACAATATCATAGTTTTAGTTTTTACATTTCAGAAAAGTTGGCTTTAAATAAAGCCATGTGTGTAAGTTCACAAATATTTTGTAATTAATTCTCTCCACTGAGTCAGCATGAAGTAGGAGAATCTGATAAGGAGCATTTTGTTACATGGTTGTGGAGACACTTGACAGTGTGCGGATACTGAAGCTTGTAATCTTTTGTTATTATTCCTAAAGTCTTGCTTTTCTTAATACAGCATGTTTTTAATATTTCTAATATTTTAATATTTTTTCTTCCAGATTGCTCTGAACGTTGCAGGGAAAGGTGATAGCTTGGCATCATGGGATGGTATTTTAGACTTGCCTGAGCAGAACACTATTCATAAAGATTGCCTTGAGTTTATTGGTAAGTTTGATAACTGTAAAAAATGTTATCTAGTTATAATTTGGGCTATCTTAAATTTGTAAATGTCTTATAGTTTTTCCCTTTAATAAACAAAATCTTGAGATACATAATTTTGAGAAAGAGCCAGTTTTTACTGTTCATTTTATAATATTGATTTTTCTTACACATTTATAGTTTTGTTATGCTCTTTACCTTGTTTCTCAGAATTGTAGATCCACGTGATTATTTGCAGTCTTCAATTAGAAGAGCTTGTGTTCTGAACATTTATCTATAAATAACAGGTCATGATCTACTGTTTTAAGTTGTTACAAATCATAGATGAATAGTTCTCCAACCACTCTACAAAATCTGTGTTAATTCATGGTACAGATTAATTCAGTTTATGCCTGTCTTTCTAATTCTTTTATTATATCTTGGACTCTTTGATTTGCTGTGATGTCTTAGTTAACTAATGCATTGGTTAAATAGGCTTCTGGGTACTGACTCTTCTGAAGCTACCGCTTCTAGAATGTAGCTCAGTGGTGGAGTGCTTACCTGGACGATATATATGCAAGAGCCTGGGTTCTATCACCAGCTCTCTTGTCTGTCAGACAGACAGACTGACAGACTTTATTGCTAGTGTGGACAAAAGAAAGGGAATTTGGACTAGAGATTTGAAGACTTTACATAATATTTATCCTATATTTCTGAGATCACCTTTATCTAAATAATTATGATATAGTTGTATTCATATTTAATTTGTATTTTATCTGTTTATTCTGTATGAGAGCTAAAGCTATCAGTATGAGAAGTCAGAGTTAGTTTTGCATGTGGATGTATGATTAGCATTATTATAAGATAAAAACTAAGATTTAAAACAAAGAAAGGGAAGGAATAAAATACTGGATTTAATGGTAGAAAATGAATTACGCTTCTACTTGCCAAAGCTGCACATGGTGGAGCAATTGGCAGTCCCCTTCGGAAGCATCCCTTGGCTTTCCAGCAGCTTGCGCTATGCCTGTCACTGCCTACTGCCCCGCTTCAGACTGGCCACTCGTGTGTTTAGCATGCAGGAGGTCAATATTACTGAATACCATTTGTTAGTACCTGTCTTCTGTTTTCCCTTTCTCTCAGGGCTAGGTGAGAAAACATGTACATGAAACTGATAGCTGTTCTGTAACATCTGTCTTGCTTTAAGTTAAAATGAAGATTGAGGAGACTATATTCGGCATGCAGTATTTCACTGTATGTTGATGTCCTCATGTAACACAGTGCCATGTACAATGAATATACACAATGGCAGCTTTAAAATGAAAACTAGAATGTTACAAAGGATGTTGTTGTCTGTGTTTTTTCTTATGCCTTGCACATGTGAGCCAGTGTCTGGTAAATATGAGAAGGGCTAGTCATAGCTCAGTGGGGAAGCATTTACCTAGCATATGTAAAGCCACGATCTGATCTCACTACTACAAAAAATAAAAATGAAACAGACAATCAGGAGGCAGTGCTCAGACAGTGGTCCTGGTTTGTCGTAGTTTAATACATTCACATGATGAGCGTGTGACATAGTGTGCCCAGTCGCTAAGCCCTGTAGTTCCCTGATAACTTTAGTTTGATGCTTTATTCTAGAGCAGCTCTCAGTGCCAGAGGAGAAGGCAGCAGAATTACTCCTGGATATTGAATCTGTAATTACTTTTTACTGTAAATCACGCAGCGTTAAATACAGCACATCCCTGAGCTGGACTCATCTACTGAAACCGTTGGTCTGTCTCCAGCTGCCTCGCAGCGACCTATACAACTGCTTCTATGCCATCATGAATAAGTACATTCCCAGGTAAAATATGACTTGGTGGTAGTTATAAAAGTCCATTTCACTTTGAAATAAAGTTTGTTAGGTTTCTTTTGATGGTAAGGTAAAGCGGTCAAATAATTTTTGAGGTTGCCTGAGGTATAGTTGCTCCTTGACTTTGTTCTTGTGACAAATACTTAACATTTTCATTTATTATGTGTATGGGTCTTTTGCCTGCATGCATGTATACCACATGAGTGCCTGAGGAGGCCAGAAATGGGTGTCAGATTTCTGGACATAAAATATGCTGGGAAAATATGCTCACAGTGAGCTGCACTCCAATCTCTTGTTGAGGCTTTTTATTGGATAATGATGTTAAGCATCTATTCATATGCTTATTGGCAAGTCCTTTGTTGTCTTTGGCCACAAAACAGACCTATAGACAAAAAAGATCTAGAGTAGAAAAAAAATGTTGATTTGACCAAAAGTCCCAGGAGTTTAAGTCTCAGTATGCTAAACCCATGCATGTTTTTGAAAGCTCCGTAGAGATTATCGTTAGACCAGAGCAGTGAACTTCTGTGCTTCCTTGAACCATAGTCCTATGTAGAAAGCAAACAGGCCCAAAGATACTAAAGGAGGAGGTCACAGTCCCGACAACACTGAAATCGGGATGCCAAGTTAGGACTAACTCTGGCATACTATACCCGTCATTTGTTTGTGCTTTATTACTTCTTATGGGCATCTCTCGGTGTAACTCGTGGTGGTGACACACACCCTTAATCTTAGCACTCAGAAGGCAGAGGCAGGAAGATCTATGAGTTCAAGGACAGCCTAGTCTACAGAGTGAGTTCCAGAACAGCCAGGGTAACACAGAGAAACCCTGTCACAAGAAAAAAAAAAAAAACCAAAAAACAAACAAAACAAAACAACCCCAACTAACCAACAACAACAATAAAACCAGAAAGAGAGAGAGAGAGAGAGACAGACAGACAGACAGACAGACACAGAGAGAGAGAGAGAGAGAGACAGACACAGACAGACCTGGCCTTGTGAGGGTGACAGGGGTAGTTATATTGAGCTGCATTACACTCTGCCTTGTCACATTCTTCCAGTTCCTATTTCTGTGAGTTCTGCATTTAACATGGTACTCTAGCTGTTGGTGGTAGAAAGAAGATTGAACACTGAGCCCATAGAATGCTTATGGAAGAATCCCTTTTCAATATATCCTCTAGTTATATCCTCTACTGACTGGATTGCAAGATGGGTAGACCTGTATCCAGCACAAGCTCTTGTCATTAGAGTGACGTTGCAGTATACAGACAGCCCTTAAATGAGTGCTATTTCAATGTCTGCCTCCCAGGGATGCTCACTGGTCCATAAGATGAAGCCAGTTACCTCATGTTCCTGTGGTTTCCTGCCTCTGTGTTCTACCTTAGCATTCGATTGCTCTGTAGTTACCCAACTGGGAACATGTTTAGACTTAGAACTACTCTTACCAGGATAAATCCAGTTCTGTTTCTGGCCTTCTGTGCACTGCCATTTGTAATATCTTAAGTGGGGAGATTTGAGCGGTGGGCATAGGGGCTGGAGAGTTACGGCTCAGCAGTTACTGGCAGCTCATGCAGAGGACCCAGGTTCTACTCCCAGCATCCCATGGCCGCTCACAACTGTCTGTAACTCTAGTTCCAGGGGATCTGACACCCTCTTCTGACCCATGCATGCCACATGGTACACATGTAGCATGTACACAGTACACAGATACACACATTCAGGCTACACACTCAAACACATAAAGTAAAACAAAACAAAACAAAAACAAAACAAAACAACCCAAACCACAAAAACCAACTTAATTTTAAAAACAAGCAAACAAGCTGTTCATGGTGACTCGCCTGTAATTGCAGCACTCAGCGATGGCTGGGGTGTGTGTGTGTGTGTGTGTGTGTGTGTGTGTGTGTGTATGTGTGTGTGTGTGCATGCACGTATGCATGTGCACACTGGCAGGGGCATTGCTTTGAATTCAAGCAGAGCCTGGACTGCATGCTGAGTCCTACTCTAGCCAGGACTACAGAGTGAGACACCGTTCCCCAAAACAAAAATAGGATAGTAATAGCTGAAAGTCATACCAAACCATGGCAGGGATATAAAATATTATATTTACATAAATAATTTTCATTTATTCCTTTTGGATAGCATTTTTACTTATTTTTATTTTTGTAGTTCTGAGAATTGAACCTATGTCTTTACACATACCAAGTATATGTTCCATCACTGAACTAAACTCCAATCTCTAAATAATACTTAAAATATTCATAATGATGGTTTTAAAAGTGTTTGATTACATTTATTTATTATGTATGTATGCATGCACATGTGCATGCTACAGCGTGAGTGTGGGGAGGTCCAAGGACAGTAGGTGGAAATTGGTTCTCCCTTCACATTATGTGGATTCCAGGGATTGAATTTAGGTCATGAGGCTTAGTGGCCAGTGGCGCTACCCACTGAGCTGTCGTGCTGGCCTTAATGATGCTCCGTGGTAAGGCTGTGATAGTCACTTAGTGGCTATTGTAAGCACAACTTTTTACTTTGCTTTATTTTCCTTACAGTGTGCTTTTAAAGACTGTACCCCTGCAAAAACAGCTTGTTGAATTATGCATAGTTTTACATGTGGAAAGATGGTCATATTGCATAATGAGCTAAGGCCCAGTATCTCTCTAATTTGTTATTGCTAGTTTGTGGCCTTCAGTGGCAGACTTGACCTCAACTGAGCCTCAGTTGTAATGAGTATGGGGTTCAATGGGGTTGTTTGTGAAGACCAAATGAAGTAAGTCTGTGAAATGCTTGTTACAGTGTTTGGTAATGTTTCTTTAGTAAGTAATTGGCTTTTATTATGATGGTCGGGGCTTTAAATATTTCACTGATACATCAGAGAGCAGTCTTGCCACGTGTCTTTGTATGAGTGGGATGCATCTCACTACAATAGCTGAAGTAGTGTATGGACACTGACTCTTAAGTGGAACCTCCAGGCCTGAGTGAAGAAGGAGTTAGTCACCACTGTCAGTGACAACACCTGACTCTACCACCAGGCAAAGTAGCCAAGTAGCCATGTATCAGTGTTGCTTTTGGTTGTTGTTTTTAAGGTGTAGTGAATAAAAAGTAATGCTATCCCTTGGATCACCATGATCAAGATATTGAAAACCGCCGGGCGTGGTGGCACATGCCATTAATCCCAGCACTCGGGAGGCAGAGGCAGGCGGATTTCTGAGTTCGAGGCCAGCCTGGTCTACAGAGTGAGTTCCAGGACAGCCAAAGCTATACAGAGAAACCCTGTCTCACAAAAAAAAAAAAAAAAAAAAAAAAAAAAAAAAAAAAAAAAAAAAAAAAAAAAAAAAAAAAAAAAAAAAAAAAAAAAAAGAAAGAAAGAAAGAAAGAGAAAAAAAATACTGAAAACCAGATATCCTGTAATATATTTTTTTTGCCATGATATAACTCTTCAATTTTGAGGTTTAAGAACACAAATACACTAAATAAAATGTGACAACCAGAGTATTGCCAAATAGCGCACAAATTATTTCAGTGATGCTGCCTATGTCAGACTTAAAGATGTGGTATTCCTGTCAGAGATAGCATGTAGTCAGGAAGAAGCACCCTGCCTCCTGAGTACTGAGCTAGGATGGTAACCCGTCAGGACCTGCTTCAGATGGAGCAGATGGGTGGGTACCTTGTGAGGTCAGGGTTTGGATGGCTCCATGACCATTGTAGGCAGATGAGCCTTCTTAGAGCTGATTAGATATGAGAAGCTTCCTGTGTTAATAACATGGAAGTCAAGCATCAGTTCATGTTTCTGTCCTTTTACAAATACTCTTTTGAAGTATCTGCATAGGGATATGATATTTCCTTGGGAAAAGGCCTTGTGTTAATAAAAATGGCAGAGTATATGTTTAATGACTTTAACTTTGAAACAGTATATAGATTATACTTTTTCATCTTATTTGAGTAACAACCATTTGAAGCTAGACATTTTTCTGGAATTTACCCTTGGGTACCTGGTATCAAGGCCACTTGGATGGATGTCTCAGGTTCATTGTTCTGAAATGTCATCTGTAGTCTTCAGACGTATACCTTTGCTGAAAGACATCCTTTTGATATATAAACAGTGGTACAAACTTGAAGCACTCTCAGGAGTCTCTCCTTACTTAGCAAGGAGGGAGGAGGCTGGACTCAATCAGGACCCTCTAGATCTTAAGTGTATCGCGGTAACCTAAGTGCTATTTTTAGTTACCCCTGAAGTCCTCTTACTTGAGTGTTCCTGGGTTTGCCTGAAAAGCCTCCCTTGAGTGGTTGTGTTGGCTGTAAGCCAGGTCTTCTGGAAGGTGTTAGAAGAGAGCTCTGCCTGGCTCTCAGGTGGGCTTGCTGTGGGTCCTGGAGTGTCCTCCTGGTGCAGAGAGGAAGAGAGTCTTTCAGGAGGACGGAATACCAGTGTAATCATGTCTGATCTAGTAATGAGAAACTTTGCTTCTCTTTCTTCTAGGGATTGTTCCCTGAAGGGGAGGCCATTTCATCTCTTCCGGTTGCTCATCCAGTACCATGAGCCTGAGCTTTGTTCTTTTCTTGATACAAAGAAAATCACTCCAGACTCCTATGCACTCAACTGGGTAATAAAGTGAAAGTAGGAACCTTTAATGAAAAATAGCTTATATAAAACTGTAGTTGGTTAGAGGCTAGGCTGGGCTAGTAAAACCTGAATCCCCAAAAGACCACAGCATTAGTCTTTTGTTATTTTATACACAAGTGGAAATAGCAATAATATATTTCATGTATATTAGTGAATATTATGTATTTATATACTTATATATGATATATCAAAACTAATAGCTATATTTTATAAATATAAAATATTGGTAAACATATATGTATATGTGAGCTCTGCTTAAAAGCTTCTGTGTTCAGACTGTTGATAGTGTCTGTGAGAATTGGCAGATAATCATGAAGAAAGCTACAATTACCACTTGGTTAATATGGAGGACTGTGAAGTTCGCCTGAGCATTGTCCCTTTGTATTTAGTCTTTTCAGTGGATGCCGCAGTCTGGCTCTCCCTGTTTGCTGGAATCTCTGAGGCTCCAAACCCTGCATGCTCTTACATGAATTTGAGATTCATCGTTCATATGTATTATACCGATTAGGAGCTAACACTAAAGAATTTTAATGATTTTTCTTTAGTTCATTGAAAAGTAATGTTTCACCTCCTATGTGCTATAACATAATTAGCTTACCTTACAATGAAGAATGGCTGCATGTCCCAGAAGGGAGCACTGAGAAGAGGGCACTTATTTTATATTTTTGTGTTTCCTGTTCTTGCTGAAATCAAATGCGCCTGGGCTCATCTAACTGCTTCCAGATTTATTCAGATTGTAATGTTATCTTAGAGTCTTCAGAGAATCCTGCTCACTAATGAGGGAATGAATGTGAAAATAGGCAAGTAAAAGTTTTAGAAGTTATTTTGAAAATAGTGTCGTGTTACAAATTTCCCAGTACAGAATCTTGGGGATTCCTCACATCCCACTCAGGAATGCTCTCCTGTGCTGACGAGAGCCCTTTCCTCAGAATTGGTGGAGCACTGGAAGGCCATTAAGGAGTTAAACCTATTCTCTGGTCATGTTTTACCTACCATTTCTGTAGGGAGCTTCCCATTTCTGCCTCTTGGTGACTGCGTGAGCCAAGACACTTGGCTGAGAGCTCCAGTTTCTTTATCTGTAAACTGGGAATAATAATACAGTAATGTCTCAGAGGACAATGGGATGCACTTAGAAATCGTAAATGGTAATTCCAGCATCCTAACTGGTTTCACTTCCAGACACACTGAATCTCACCAGCCTCTTCTTTAGTTCTTTTGGCTGGTCTTGTCATTTTGAGTTAAAAATGACACAATTCATATAAAATTGTAGCATCCCTGTTTATATGTTGCCATTAAATCTAACTATTTTTATTAAAATAAGGAATTGTTTCTTAAGCACTTTAGCGATTAATGTTGGTCTCTGCCTAGGAAATGACATCTCCATTGCCAGAACTCTATAAATTGGTACTCTGTTGTTTTAGAAGTCTAGTGCTAAAACAACCAATTTCTCCATAGCTGGTCTACCAGATAGTTTGATCTTGCTGCTGGTGTTATGCTGATGAAGTTTAAGGTTTTGGTTTTGTTGTTGTTTTATGTTTTTATCATGAGACAAGGGAATTATAGTTACCTCCAGAGCCCATGACTGAGGGATGTAATGGCAGCTTTAGTTGAGCTGAGGTTAAGGCTGGCTGCACATTGTCACTCAGTTTATAGTCACACCGTCTAGTCTCCATAGTAGTTTGTCAAACAGATTTTGCAGCACGTTATGCTTTAAAGCCTTCTGGCTAGATGCTTAGGCCTGGGCCATGGACTCTTGGTCCCTTCCTAGTCCCAGCACACAACTCTATGCCCTGTGAACGGAGGACAGCATGTCATCCAAGTCTGGTCCTTGTCTAGGAGAGAAGCCCACTCGTGAGGCTTGTTGTAAGAACTAAGGATAATTCATGCACAATACCTAACAGCCAGTTAGTGCCTGACACAAAATCTGTACTGCACATTTATGTTCTCTTTAGCCATGAGAAATTTTAAATATAGTCCTTTCGGTAACAGTTATTTCTGATTCCAAGGAAAACTAAGTAGCCAGTGAAATTAGATCTTCATATGCTTTAAAACACAACTAGGTCGTAAAGAAACATATAAATTAGTAACTTATAATTTTTGAAACACAAAACCCCAAAATCCCTTAAAATCCCAAAAAAATGAAAAGTTTGAGTTTTGTCTTTATTTCAGTGATTGGTTTCTCTGTAAGCTTTGGGAGCAGCTAGTTGACATTGGCACTGAGTTGAGGTTTGACTAGCAGCCTTAAACTGCTCTCTCGATCTCAATTACCTTTTAAGCAGAATGCTTGCTGTATTAGTAATAGTGTGCTAAGTAACCTTATGAAGTTATAAATATCACTTGTTATTCGATGGCAGAGATGTATCTCGATCACTTGTTATTTGATGGCAGAGATGTATCTCGATCACTTGTTATTCGATGGCAGAGATGTATCTCGGTCACTTGTAATCGATGGCAGAGATGTATCTCGGTCACTTGAGATTTGCTAAGTTAGTCATCCCTCAGCATTTAAGGACAAAAAGTATGTTCTCTTGTGCTGTTAGATTTTGTTTTTCACCGAAGTAGAAAGGGAAGCTTTAATGAAGTGAAGTCACGCAGCTAGTTAAGGGACCCCAGTGTTCTGCCTTTGGATGTCATATGCTCAAGTGCAGATGATTTTATGTCACTGACATGTCATATGCTCAAGTGCAGATGATTTTATGTGCTGTCACTGACGTGTTTGCTTCACTGACTTGAAGTGGCAGCCCCAGTGGTTTATCTCTCTCTCTCTCTGTCTCTCTCTCTCCTGACTGTAGCTTGGGAGCCTTTTTGCACATTACTGTTCCACTGAAGTCACCCAGGCGATATGGGACGGATATCTACAGCAAGCAGATCCATTTTTTATTTATTTCTTAATGTTAATTATCCTTGTTAATACAAAGTAAGTACCATGTTGGTTAGAATCTTTTTTCAACTTTTGATATGGAGCTTTAATATTTAACTCAGTTTTACTTGATTCCTTTTTACAGAGAAGTCATTTTAGCACAAGAGTCTGACAGCAAAGAAGAAGTTATCCGTAAGTAGCATTAAGTAGTATTTGAGGTCATTTGATCTCAGCTCATTCAGGTTGTTGCAAGACTGGTGTAGAAGAGTTCTGAGTTCCATTCAGGTCTCATGTTCTTAAATGTTGTAGTCTATACAAGGCCTTGGGTCAGTTCCCAGCACTGTGTAAGGGATGAAAAGCTCCTTAAAGAATCCCCGCCGCTGAGGTGTTACTTAGGGTCGCTTATGTTGGAGCTGTTTTAGCTTTAAACTTAAATAGTGCTTGTGACTACACTTTTCACAAGTAATTTGTTAATTGACGTCATGTCTATGATCACATTGCAGGCTTTTTGGAAAGTACCCCGTCCAGCCTGAATCTGGAAGATATAGAAGACCTTTTCTCTTTGGCTCAGTATTACTGCAGTAAAACTCCAGCTTCCTTTAGGAAGGTAAAAAAGACAAGAAACGGCCGATGGGTCTGCGTCGGAAATCTTGTGTCTTTTTCTTATTTACATTCACTGTATTCACTTTGGTTAAAAGATTTCAGTTATGGCTCTCTTCCACTCTTTCAAAACTGTAATAGTTTGTCTTTGTGATCTTTTACTGTAAATTCTCTCACTCGTAGAGAAATAGACTAAAAAACTGTGCCAACTGTTGACATGGCTGCTGCTCCACTGTATGGTTAAGGGGAAAGCTTTTACTTTAGATTGAGAGAGAGAACAGCTAGAGACACGGGAGAGTCCAGAGTGGAGAGAGAAGGTGGTAGATGAACATAGCCAACATGGACCTGACCACGAGAGAAACAGAACAGTGCAGACTGAGGGGGCACAGAGAAAGGAGTGGGGGAGAGGAGAGCGAGTGGGAGGACGGGGACAGACAGACAGACACACACACACACACACACACACACACACACACACACACACACACACACACACACACGGAGGGAGATGGAGAGACGGAGGGAACACGGGAAGATGGAGACAGGAGGGCAAAGGAGAATCAGTGTTCTCACAGTGGAGATAGCAGGCTTGTAAGGAAAGCCAGTAACTTGCAGGGAGGGGAGCTCCTGGGCTAGAGGGAGTTTGGGGTAGGGAAAGAGGTGGGAAGAGCTAGGCTGATAGCAGGAACTTTGAAAACGGGTCTTTGTGATGCTGAGGGATCCTGGAGGCCGGCACCCACTGTGGTATGCTAATAGGCACTACAGGTTTGTCCCTTCTGCCCTTGCTAAGTGAGATGACTCCTTGTTAGAGGAGAGTGGCCTCACAAGTTCCTGAGGAATGCTGCCTTTTGTTGAACTGCCAGAATTTGGGGGAGTGGAGTCTCCCTTAGACCTGGCAAAAATAATAGCAGGAAGCATCTTGCCTTTGTTCTGATTCTTAGTCTCTAGTCATGTGGAGATTGTTTCCTCAGTTTGTGTGTTTGTAGCTTCAGAGCTTCTCTGACAGAGATCCAATGGTGGGAATATAGTTAGGTTTCTGTTATGTGGAGTTTAGCCTGGGTGACAGATCTGCGTGATATGTCTTATTAATGATGGCAGGGTCACTTTACCTCTAGGAGGCATATATATGTATATAACTAAATATGTAAGTACAACCTGGTCAGTCCATATCATGCTACTTGTGTGTATATGTTTTCAGGGCTGACCACTTGGCATTAGATAACTGATAGTTGTCCTCTTCCTCGGGGAAGGTTCTTAATCCCATATGTGACATGGCTGGAGTTTTTTGATTTTTGATTGTTTTTTTGTTTCTCACGAACTTTCTCCCTTCCACGTTAGTGTATCTCTTCCTGACCTTGTTCAGGTCATGCTTAGGCAGTCATGTGGAGGGTTCATGGGTGTAACTTTAGACATTTTCAGGAAACACACTCCGACAGTAAACTTTCTGTCCCTCTGGCTCTCACAGTCTTTCTGCCACTTTGATGATCTCTGAGCCTCGGGTGCCTGAGTTGTGAATACGTGTGTCCACTGGGACTGGGCTCTGCAACTCTGTCCTAATGGGTTGTGGTTTTCTGTCATGGTCTTTGTTACAACGGGACATTTCCTCAGAGAGCATTGAGAGCTCCACATGCCTGCAGATTTTGTGATTTATTCTTCTTTACAGCTGAGTAGTATTCTACAGTGTTTATGTGCTATATTGTCACTGCCGTACTGTCAGTCGGAGGCCACTTAGTCTGTTTCCATTTTTTTGGCTTTGTGAATAGAGCAGCCATGCCATGCTGAGCAAGTGTCTGAGGAGGAGGGGGTCAGGTCCCCTGGATGTAAAGCCAAGGGGCGCTATAGCTGAGTCGTATCATAGATTCACTTAGTTTGAGAATTCTCCACACTGATTTCCAGAGTGGCTGCAGTAGTTTGCAGTCCCTCCAACAGTGAGTGAGGTCCGCTGTACTCACATCCTCTCTGGCATTTACTGTCTGTCGGTTTTGATCTTCGCCATTATGACTGCGGTAAGGTGGGATCTCAACATTATTATGATCTGCAGTTCCTAATTGTTAGGGATGATTACAATTATTTGAGATATTTCTTAGCCACTTTTATTTATTCTTTTGGAAGCTCTGTTTACAGTCCAAGCCTATTTTTGAATGGGTTATTTATTTTTGAATCTTTGTTTTTTTGAGTTCTTTACGTATTCTGGTCATTAATCCCCTGTCAGATGTATAGCTGGCAAGTTCCCTCTTATTCTGTGGGCTCCTCCCCCATAAACCTGGTTGTTTGTGTCGCTGTGGAGAGCTTTTTGGTTTACTGTGTCCCACTTGTCAACTGTGGCCTAAATTCTTGGGCAAATGGAGTCCTGTTGAGAAACTCCTTTTCTACACCTTTCAGGGACGGAACTGCCTTAGTTTTCTCCTTGCAGTTTTGGTGTTTCAGGCTTCACGGTTAAGTCTTGATACAGCTGATGCTAGCTTTTCTGCAAGGTAATAGATATGGGTATAATTAAATTCATCTGCGAGCCGGGCGTGGTGGCACAAGCCTTTAATCCTAGCACTTGGGAGGCAGAGGCAGGTGGATTTCTGAGTTCGAGGCCAGCCTGGTCTACAAAGTGAGTTCCAGGATAGCCAGGGCTATACAGAGAAACCCTGTCTCAAAAAAACAAAACAAAACAAAAATTCATCTGCATGTGGACATCCAGTTTTCCCAGCATTGTTTGTTAGACATACTCTCTTTTCTCCGGCATAGACTTTTAGCATCTTTGTCAGCGCTCAGTGCCTGCAGATACACGCCCTCAGGTGTGGAGGCTTACTCCATTGCTCTGCTGGGCTTTGTGGGGTTTTTTTTTTTGTGCCATTAGCATATTGTTTTTATTACTATGGTTTTGTAATACATTTTGATATCTAGGATGGTCGTCTCTTGAACATTATTCTTTTTGCTCAGGATTGTTTTGGCGATCCAGGGTTTTCTGTGGTTCCTTATGAATTTTTTTTTGTTTTGTTTTGTTTTGTTTTGTTGAGACAGGGTTTCTCTGTGTAGCCCTGGCTATCCTGGAACTCACTTTGTAGACCAGGCTGGCCTTGAACTCAGAAATCCATCTGCCTCTGCCTCCTGAGTGCTGGGATTAAAGGCGTGCACCACCACGCCCGGCCTCCTTATGAATTTTATAATAGGTTTTTTTTTTTTCTTTTTGATCCTATGAAGAATGAAATAGGAATTTTGATTGGGATCGTGTTAAATCTGTAAGTAGCTTTTGGCAGAATGGTCACTATCATAACATTTCCCCATGTATGAGCATGAGAGCCTCTCCATTTTCTAGTGTCTTTATCTTTTTCTTCACAGGTTTAATGTTTCCAATGCCGAGGTTCTCATTTCCTTGGTTAGGTTTATTCCTAAATATTTTATTTTCTTGTCAGGGGAAGTGTGTCTGTGATCTCCTCCTCTGTATGCTTGATCACAGGGGTCTCTGTGAACAGACATTACCCACAGAGTAATGATCTGTGGAAGGCAAGACCGTAGCTTAGTTAAAAACTACTCAGTAGCTGGTGTAGGTTCAAACTTTGGGAGTCTGACTTGAGTAGTTTATTTTGCACATAGTTAAACACAACACAATTTTCCCTGGTTATAGGTAATTGAATGCTTTGTGCACAGTGAACCTCAAGACATGAGTACATTGAAATTCTTTATAAATTACATGTGATACTTTCAGGAAAGATGGCCCCTATAGATTGATTGTATTTGACACCTTCTATAAAGATAGGTTCCATAGGTTGACAAACTAATTATAAAGGTCTATGGAAGGATCCAGTGTGGTCGTTGCCACACAGATAGCACAAAGGTCACCAGACTATTAACTGTGTCCACTAAAGCAGCTCTCCCTATGAAGAGACAGCTGGGTTTTTAATATTCCTGGTTCCTGTAGTGCTTATCTGTGAGCATGAGAACCTCTGTTCTTCCTGCATTTGGTGTTGATACATAGAAAAAACTATTGATTTGTTCAGGTTGATTCTGTGTCCTTCCATGTTGTTGGGTTGATCATTTTTAGAGGTTTTCTAGTAGAGTTTTGGGGCTCTCTTGGGTATGTCATCTAGAAACAGGGCTGGCTTGACTTCTTTCCTTACTGGTATCCCTTTAATTCCTTTCTCTTACCGTATTGCCCCTGCTAGTGCTTTGAGCACAAAAGTTTGGTTAATTGGCCCAAGGATCTGTCCATATTATTTATCTTCTTAAAGAACCTGCTCTTAGGGTGGCCTAGTTGGCCATCAGTGGGAGGAGAGGCCCTTGGTCTTGCGAAGATTCTAGGACTCAGTATAGGGGAACACCAGGGCCAGGAAGTGGAGTGAGTGGGTTGGGAAGCAGGGGGAGGGAAAGGGTTTAGGGGATTTTTGGAGAGGAAACTAGGAAAGGGGAAAGCATTTGAAATGTAAATGAAGAAAACATCTAATTTTTTAAAAAAAGGAACCCACTTTTAGATTTGATGATTCTTTGTATTGTTTTCTGTTTCTATTTTATTCATTTCTGCTCTGATTCTTATAGTTTTTGCTAAGGATTTGGTTTGTATTTGGTCTGTTCTTGTTTTTCCAGATTTTTGTTTATTTGTTTGTTGTTTGAGACAGTGTTTCTCTGTATAGCCTTGGCTGTCTTAGAATTTGCTTCATAGACTAGGCTGGCCTTGAACTCAGAGATCCACCTGCCTCTGCCTTCCAAGGGCTGAGATTAAAGATGTGTGCTACTACTGCCTGACTTTTAATAGCATCATTAAGTCATCTCTCTGTGTTCCTTTGGTTTTAATAAGGCAGTCAGAACTCTAAGCTCCCACGTCGGACTGCTTTCCCCCTGTCCCAGAGGCTTGGCTGTGTTGTCATTTTCATTTAGTTTCAGGAAAGTTTTCTTTTCTTTTTTTTTTTTTTTTTTTTTTCTTTTGATTTCTTCTTTGACCCATTTGTCATTACGCTCTTCCCCAGTTCTAGAGGTTAAGCCTTTATATCCTCTTCTGGGAGAGATCTTGCTATATATTGTAGCCTTACTAGTCTGACACTGTGTACCCAAGGCTGGTCTGTAACTCATTTAATGCCCCTGCCTCACCTTCTCAATTAGCGTTGTGTACCCGTATACTAGGCAGACCCAGTGTAAGCTTATTCTACTACTGTCATTTTTAGCTCCAACAGTTAATATTTAATGTGGGTATTGATATAGAATGGTGTAGATTTATTTTGTTTAGTCTTTTGTGTGAATTCTGACAGACTTTGACTGCAACATACACATATCCTATAAAATTTGAGATTATATGATACTAAGTTTTAAGAGAAGTCAATTAAACTCAGTTGGTGAGAATTATTTTACATTTTATTATACCTAATAAAATACTTTCCGGAAGAATGCTTTGATTTTTCTTTGTAATGTTTACAGTTTTCTCTTTGTGTAGGATAACCATCATCTCTTTGGTAGCACTCTGCTGGGGATCAAGGACGACGAGGCAGATCTGAGCCAGGCTCTGTGTCTGGCTGTTTCAGTATCAGAGATCCTTCAAGCTAATCAGTTGCAAGGGGTAAGCAAAACCATCCCATTTGTCGGGGACTGTGCCCTTTGAACGGAAGCAACTGGAGCAGTTATAGCTCAAGGTTAGAGCCTGTGCTTTGCATACGTGAGGCCCTGGGTTCAATACCTGCCACCAAAAATAAATAACGAACATCCCTGCACTGTCATTGATTCCTGGAAAGTTGATTTGCCATTACCTCGCCTTTGTGGACTAGTATGCTGCATCTCCCGCCAAATGGCCATGTTCACATCCATCTTGTGTACTACTTTGTCACCAACTCATTTTTGTCTCTCTAGACACCAACTTTACAAATTGCCCTTTCTTCACGTCAGTAAAGCAACCGAACATGGCACAGTACGAAGAGCTTAACGGGGGTGTACTTAGCCTCTGACAGTTAACTCTGGACAGCTACACAGCTTGTTGAATCACATGGTCTAATGCCATAAAGAAACTCATAGAAAATTATGGAAATATGTTGTAGCCAGGCAGTGGTGGTGCATGCCTTTGGTCCCAGCACTCGAAAGGCAGATCTCTGTGAGTTTGAGGCCAGCCTGGTCTACAGGACAGCCAGGGTTATACAAAGAAACCCGGTCTTGAAAAAAAAAGTCATAATTTTCTATCAATGTTCTTCATCAAAATATGAGTCAGTTTAATTAGTGAGCTTTCTCAGTATGTGCTGAAATATAATGCCATATTGGAATACGTGCTATATTTCCAAGATTGTGCTTAGACGAGGCTTGGCTATACAAACACTGCCTTTCATAGAGCATCTCACTCAAATTTCTTAATGCTTATGTTTTGTCCAGGCTTTTAAACACTCACATAGTCCCCTTTTTATTAGTAACATTAAAAAGAAAATAAGGTCCAAGTTTAAAAACCATATACAAAGCCATGGTAGCACACACCTTTAATCCCAGCACTTGGCAGGGGCAGGTGGATCATTGTGAGTTCGAGACCAGCCTGGTCTACAGATCAAGTTCCAGGACAGTCAGAGCTACACAGAGAAACACTGTCTTAAACAAAGAAAACAAAAGAAAAGAGGGCACATTTGAGCCTGGCCTCCATATACAAGAGAAACAGTTCTCTGGATTGCCTGCAAGTTTGTGGACCTGAAAATAATGGTTTGTCAAGCATTGGGTTTAAGGAAATAAAGTGACTATTTCTAACACAGAATTTTTGTTCAGATTGCTGGACTCCTGCTACATAGTGAGATTTTCAAACTTAATACATAAGAAAAAAATGTATTTACATCCTAAAGATTACATTTTTGTGTGTATGTAAATTGGGTCCTCCTAATTCCCTGTGAGAGCCATTTAAAAACAGCCTGTTCCCCTCACTCCCCTTTTTGGTTTCGTTTTTACTATCTGGTCATGTGGTGTGAACTTCATGTCTAATTCCAGAATGTCACATGCTGTTTCCTTTTTAGGAAGGAGTCCGGTTCTTCGTGGTGGACTGCCGTCCTGCGGAGCAGTACAATGCTGGGCATTTGGCAACCGCCTTCCACCTAGACTCAGACTTGGTTAGTAGAAGAGCACATCGGATGTTTGGGGAGAGACGGGGTGGATCTCCCTTTGGCTTCTAGCTGGATCTACATGACCCAATGGGGGTGCTCTCTTTTCGCTTCTGGTAGTTGCCCTGTGGGAGGGGCTTGAGGTCCCTTTTCTTCTAGGGCCAGTTGTCATAAAGAATCTGTGATGTCTGTTAACTGAGCCTCACCTTCCTTCCATTATTATGTCAGTAAATTCTACACTCACTGTGAGCTGTCTCCCAGGTAGATCACTTAGCATTGTGCCTTGCGTCTAGTAAGTACTATAGAAATAGCTCTTAGCATAATTGGATAAGAATCCTACAAGTTTTTGTTGTAAGACTTTTTAAAGTTTATGAGTGTTTTTATAACTAATATGCAGGGAATGTTGTATCTGACATATAATTGCTCAGTTGTTAAAGTCACCGTAGCCTAGGGTAACTCCCACTGTAGAATGAGTAAAATAAATATGATTATAAGAGACGCTTAGAGCTGCTGAGGCACTGAGACTGGCACCATGTAAGCCTCTCTAAGGCTAAAGCTTCAGAGGTAGGAACAGCGGAATAGGGAGGTACCCTCCACCCCCTCCCCCCTCCCGTTCCCTCCCCTCCCCCCCCAGCTGAATACACAGCCTTCCATTCCCCTCCTCACCTTGGCTAGAGATATTGGTCCTGGAGCCAGAAGGCTGGGTTTATTAAGGGCTAGGTGGTATGGAGAGGAAACTAACAGAAAATGAAAGTACTACTTAGAATTTGGACATTGGGTGAGAAAGGACTTGCTAGCCTGTCTGCGTCCTCTGAGTGAACGCTGTGCCTGTCCTCCTTTTACTCATGATTTATGTATACCTTCATTTTCATCAGTTAATGTTTCAGAGAATATGCTGAGTCAGCACTGTCATCAGCTCGCTCAGTCTTCACCTTTTAATACATTAACTCTTTCTTTGCCACGTTACCTTTGCTTAGTGGTTTCTTGGGACCTTTCCATTTAAATACGTTCCCTTTAATGTTTCACAGAGGGCCATGGTGCAGGAATGACCATAGTTTGTTGTTCGGTGAATGTATATTTAGTTTACTTTAAGTTTTGCTAGGAAGCTGCTGATGAAAAGTTTACATGTATTTTGTGTCGTTTTCCAAATAGCTCTGTAAAGAAACTCTTTAAAATAGAATACTCGGGTTGGGGGATGTGGACCTACAAATGTTACTGCTCTTTAAAAATCCTGAAGCTCCTGTACCTCAGTATTGGATATGTATGTGCTCTGTCATCAGCGTCCTTGGGCATTATCAGTCATGGGCTTTTTGTTTGTTTATTAGAATAGACTGAAAATAGAGATAAGCAAGCAAGGTGCAAACACCCTTTTCTCTCTTCTTAAAGCTGTTTTTTCCTTGGGTGGAGAGATGTCAAAGAGGTTAAGTGCACATGCTGGTCTTGAAGAGGACCTGAGTTTGTTTCTCAGCACCCACATGATGCTCACAGCAGCCTATAACTCCAGTTCCAAGGGCTCTGATCCCTCATGCAGTCACTCAGACATAACAATCTTCAAAACTAATAAACTGCTCTTCTCTCTGATCTGCCCATTTTTCTACTGGATTTTTGCTATACTTTGTATGGGATTTTAGTAATGATAGCTTAGAATTTTTGTAGTTTTTGGTATACTCACTTCATTGAAGATAAGGAATGGGTTTTGATTTTTGTTTTACCAATACCTGAAGTAAATGGTAAGTAAATGGTCTCTACTGTTTCTGGTATCTTCTAAGACATACTTGGACTGCCTTGTAAGAGGAAGCAGAAAAGCAGAACCATTTGAATCCGTCCTTGTTCTTTCCTCTGCTCAGAGCTAAACTCTGTCGTCATGATGACTCAGGATTACTGTAGCTGGGCATTGGTCCGTGTGAAACAGTGCTTCCCTCTGATTGGGGCGTGTTTGTCTCAGCCTTTGCTCCCATATATACATATAGACACATCCCTGGAATTTTACTTACTTATGCCTTTTCATTTTCCATTCCTTTAATGCTTGATTTTTTTTAATGTTAGTAATTTGCATGGATGTAGCTTCCAGTTTTACAAATACACGCTTGCCAAGTTTCTAATTTTTTAAAATTATCTAGATGCTCCAGAATCCATCTGAGTTTGCACAGTCAGTGAAGTCCTTGCTAGAAGCACAGAAGCAGTCCATTGAGTCCGGCTCCATAGCTGGTGGGGAGCACCTCTGTTTTATGGGCAGTGGCAGGGAGGAAGAAGACATGTACATGAACATGGTCCTCGCACACTTCTTACAGGTATGCTTGCGTTCACTAGTCAGACTTGTTTGCTCATGGCTGACACGGTGGAGAAATCCACAGCTAGCGTTCTTTTAGTGGATCCATATATTTTGTAAGCTTCTCAATTTTATATCTTAACATCTTTTTCTCAATATTTTTCTTACATGCTAATATAGATACTACTTTAATTTTAAGTTATAAACCATATGGAATCTATTTTCATGGAGAAAGTGAGGTAGGAAAATTACTGTGCCATCTATCACTGTGTTGATGAGCTTTCTTTTTCTTTTAGATATTTTCTTTATTTACATTTCAAATGTTATCCCCTTTTCTGGTTTCCCCTCTGAAAAACCCCCTATCCCCCCCCCCACCACCTCATCAACCCACCTACACCTACACCTACACCTACTTCCTGGCCTTGGCATTCCCTTATCCTGGGGCATAGAGCCTTCACAGGAGCAAGGGCCTCTCTTCCCATTGATGACCAACTAGGCAGTCCTCTGCTACATACACAGCTAGAGCCATGAGTCCCACCATGTGTTTTCTTTGGTTGGTGGTTTAGTTCCAAGGAGCTCTGGGAGTACTGATTAGTTCATATTGATATCCTCCTATGGGGCTGCAAACCCCTTCAACTCCTTGGGTTCTTTCTCTAGCTCCTTCATTGGAGACCCTGTGCTCTGTGCAATGGATGGCTGTGAGCATCCACCTCTGTATTTGTTAGGCACTGGTGGAGCCTCTCAGGAGACAGCTAATTCAGGCTCCTGTCAGCAAACACTTGTTGACATCCACAAAAGTGTCTGGGTTTGGTGATTGTATATGGGATGGATCCCCAGGTGGGGCAGTCTCTGGATGGTCATTCCTTCAGTCTCTGCTCCATACTTTGTCTCTGTAACTCCTTCCATGGGTATTTTTTTCCCTCTTCTCAGAAGGATCAAAGTATCCACACTTTGGTCTTCCTTCTTCTTGTGGTTTGTGAATTGTCTCTTGGATATTCCAAGCTTCTGGGCTTATCAGTTCTTTTGTGATTGGGTTACTTCACTCAAAATGATATTTTCTAGTTCTTACCTAAGAATTTCATAAATTCATTGTTTTTAATAGCTGTGTAGTACTCCATTGTGTAAAAATGTGCCACATTTTCTGTATCCATTCCTCTGTTGAGGGACATCTGGGTTCTTTCCAGCTCCTGGCTATTATAAATAAGGCTGTGATGAACATAGTGGATGGGGCATGTGTCCTTATTACATGTTGGAGCATCTTCTGGGTATATGCTCAGGAGTGGTATTAGTGGGTCCTTAGGAAGTAAGTACTAGGTCCAATTTTCTGAGGAACTGCCAAACTGATTTCCAGAGTGGTTATACCAGCTTACAATCCCACCAGCAATGGAGGAGTGTTCCTCTCTCTCCACATCCTCGCCAGCATGTGGATTTCTCTGTGCTCAGGATGTATTTGCAGATTACTCTGTTGTATTAATCTTTTTTGCTTTATGTTCTAGAGCTTTTAATAGCTATATGATTTATTTTAATTTTTTACTTGTTTTGATTATATATATATATATACACACATATATATCCATTACCCATAACATATACATATACCCAATATATGCATGTACATATCTGTTACCTGTGACATGAGCTGGTTCTCTTTAGCACTTGGATTGGTGGTTTTATGCAGCCCCACTGTCTTGGCCACTGTCGGCTCTTGATAGAAACACACAGTTAGTTGTCTGTGCAGCTTCCCATGTTTGGAACTTTGCTCCTTATGTTCATCTGATGTTATTCCTTTCTTCATTCATCCCTGGCTTGCCATTATTTAGATCCATTATGTATTTTTATTTTTTAATTAAAATATGACATTTTAATTAGCATATTGTATGTGTGCACAAGCATGTACATACTTCCAGGACACATCCCACAGTGGAACAGAGGACAGCTTGTGAGAGTTGGTTCTCTCCTTCCACCATGTGGGTCCTGGGAACCAAAATCAGGTCATCAGGCTTGGTGTCAAATGCCTTTACTTGCTGAGCCATGTTTCTGGCCCTAGTTTTTTGTTGTTGTTCTTCTTCTTTTATGTAGACCAGGCTAGACTCAGATTTGAGATCTGGAGACTCAGCCTTGAAAGTAACACATCTGATTTTAAGTTGTTTTTTTTTTTCTCTTGTTCCGGTCAACCTTGCTCGCTCTGGTCTGCCCCCCCCCCCCCCCCCCCGGCTGTCCCTGCTCCCTCCAGCCGTCCCTGTTCGGCCCGCTCGCTCCGGTTCGTCTCTCCGGTCCAAGGATTTGTTTATTATTATTCATAAGTACGCTGTAGCTGACTTTTTAGTATGCTGTAGCTGACTTCAGACGCACCAGAGGAGGGCATCAGATCTCATTACGGGTGGTTGTAAGCCACCATGTGGTTGCTGGGATTTGAACTCATCACCTTCGGAAGAGCAGTCAGGTGCTCTTACCCGCTGAGCATCTCACCAGCCCTGACTTTAAGTTTTTAATAGTTTGAAAAATGGTAATTTTGGCATTTTCTTTTTTTTTTTTTAATAACCAACTATGATATTTTTATATTCTTTTTAGGAAAGGACAAACAATTGAAACTTTAAAAGCCTACTTTGATTAAAGTCTAAAATGTAATTCCATTGACTTTGGTTTGACTCTCATACTATGGAGACCGTAACACAAACCAAAAGGGTCTAAATAGCTGTAAAGCTGCCTCCCTCTTTGGCTCAAGCCCATACAATGTGGAAGATCAATACACGTACAAGTCCACGTGCTAAAGTCCATCCTGTCAAGAACACATGATATGCTAGAAATTAATATGTAACCATGTATGTGTTTGCCAATGCTTTAGGATTCTCTGGGGCTTTAACTAAACTATATTTCGCAATAACTTAAATTTTGTCTTTTATTACAGAAAAACAAAGACTATGTTAGTATTGCTGGTGGAGGATTTATGGGTAAGCCTGTAGTGCATGCATTTAACTGTCAGACTTTTCAGACAGAAAATAGTGATTACCAGTGAGCTGATTTAGTGTTATGAAACTGGTACCTTCTGTCTCCAGTCATTTAGAACTGTCAGAAAAGAGAAGGCAAGTAGAACATATAGATACAAAGAAAAGGACAACTGAGATGAGTGAATACAGACTATTCAGATAAATTGTGCTTATTTTTATTTCATTTAGCTTCTATTTCAAAACTTTTTTGTTTTTTATTTTGTAAGGTGCTTGGGATTGAAACCAGGGCCTCATACATACAAAGGAAGCATTTTACCACTGAGCTCAATCCTCTAGCTCCTAATCCCCTGCCTCAGCCTTTTAAGAGGATCAGGAATTAGAGGCTGTACTCCATGGTGAGTTCTAGGCCAGCCTAAGCTATATAGGAAAACCCTATCTCAAGTACCAAACCAAACAGGAGCACCCTCCAGATACAACCTCACACAGACAAACTCAACCACCACCACCAACAACAACAACAAAAAGGTGTGTGTGTGTGTGTGTGTGTGTGTGTGTGTGCGCGTGTGTGCGTGTGCGTGCGCGTGCGCGTGCGTGTGTGTGTGTGTGTGTGCGCGTGTGCATGTGTGCGTGTGCATGTGTGCGTGTGCATGCGTGTGTGTGTGTGTGTGTGTGTGTGTGTGTGTGTGTGTGTGTGTGCGTGTGCGCATGCATGTGTGTTGGGGCTCTGGCTCAGTATTTGGAGGGCTTGCTTAGCATGCACAAGGCCCTTGGATTTACTACCCTGCCCTCCTCTAATCCCAGCTCTCTGGAGGTGGGGATAGGAGGATCAGGAGTTTAAAGTCATTCTCCACTACTTAGCAAATTTGAGACCAGCTTGGGAAAAATGAGACCCTGTCTCAAAACAAACAAACAAACAAACAGACAAACAAACAAACACAAAAGTACTCCCAAACTAGTACACCTTTAAAACTACATTGTTGCCATTCAAAGTTGGACACCTTTCAGTGCAGCATTTTGAAGTCAGAGGCAGGTGGATCTCTGTGAATTTGAGGCCAGCCTGGGCTACATAGTTAAATCCTGTCAAAAATTAAAAAAAATAAAATAAAGAAAAGGAAAGATATTGTTAAACAAGTGTTGACCCCTTGCCTGCTATTATTAGAAATCCTGATAACACAACACAAAAGTTGGTTACTAGGCATATAATTCTCAAGAGTGTTCAGGAAAAATAGCATATTTTACAACTTATACTCAAGTTAAAAAGAAACTAAGAGTCTTGCTCTGAGTCTAGCCTCGGCTGCCAGGGATTCCAGGTGACTCGGTCCCGAGAGCTGATTATTAGTGCGCATCACCATGGCCACAGTCTAGCATTCTAGAAAGCTTTTTAAAACTATAACTTTTTTTTTCTCTCCATTAATCAATCTTTCATTAATGCCCAAGTCTGTGTTGTTATGGGAAAAGATTGATGTCTCCTAGCTTTTCTGTGAATTCTCCATGTGTTGAAATTCTGACACATTATGTGTTAGTCCTTGAAAGACTGTTCACTGATCATCTCTCTGGGGATCCTGAAGGGGGCTTTAGACAGGTGGGAAAGGTTTGCTGTGGCCTGGAGTTCTCAGTGGAGGTGCAGGGCAGCACAGGTGGCCATTATGTCCTTGATCCATTTTCATGTAGCTGTGATGTGTTTGTTACACTTCTCTGGTATTGGTCTTTGCAGAAAGTCTCCTATTGCAGCTTTTGTTTTGTTTGTCTTGTTTACTTTCAGCCCTTCAGCAGCACCTGGCCGACATAAACGTGGAGGGACCAGAAAGTGGATATGGCCATTGGATTGCCAGTACCTCAGGGTCAAGGGGCAGCATCAGCTCTGTCGATGTAAGTACCAGTGTGGAGCATGCTGGGTCAGTTTCCACTGAAGATGCTTAACTCCCCTAACCCCAGCATAGCGAAAAGATGTCAGAAATACTGAGTTCACAATGAGGAATCAAAATAGCAAGGCTGAGGACATTATGGTGCGGGTAGAGAAAGCAAAACGTTGGTCAGCCTCGTATACTTGATGCTTAATGATTGTGATGTGCATAACTGTGAGGTTTTGCTATAGGGAGTAAGTTCATCTCAGCAAAAAGTCTTGACAGTTGAGTTAGATGTCATTGCATCTGTTTAGTAGTATCAATCAAAATACATCAGTCAAAATAGTAGTCATTACATTAGTCAAAATAGTAGTCACATACCAATGTTTATTCTGTACAACAGAGACAGAAAACTGCTGTACAGGGTGACAGTTACTCATTTGGACTTAGGTAGAGACCATTGAACAACTTCCCCCTTTCATGATTTCCAGTAAGACCTTTTACCGTGGTTTCTCTACCTGTGCCATAAAATGATAACAGCATTTCCTCTAAGGAGGGCCTGAGGACCAGGAGAGCAAGAATATGCATGGTAGTACACTGTAGATGTGTGGCAGGTTATCTTCAGCCACATGATCAACACATTATCGTTATAGTATTTGCAGATAAGGCTTCTCCGAGAATTTGCTTTTACCTTGATCCTCTAGGTATACAAGAAAACTAAATAATATTCCATTGTGTGTGTTCTCATTTATTTGGTTAATACCCTGTTGCTAAATACTCACATTGCTTTCCACCTCTTTCTGTTACAAACACCACCTCATGTGTGTATGCTAGGCCAGAGGTTGACATGTATCTTTCTCAATCATTGTCTACCTTACTGTTTTTAAGACAGGGCCTGTTACCAAATCTGGAGCTGACCAGTTCAGATAGATTGGGTAGTCAATGACAGGCATCCTCCTGTGGGCCCTGCCCCTCCCTATCCTCATTCTGGGGTTACAGATCCGTACTGCTGTGCCTTGATTTCATATGGGTTCTAGGGACCCAAACTCAGAATGTCCTGATGCAGGGTGAGCACTTTACCCCTGCTCCCCATCCTCTAACCCACTCCTTACAAGAGGAGAGACATAGATATGTGTGTATACAATAAAGACCATATAAGGGTAAGGTGGAAAGGTGAATATCTGCACATGCTTGAAAATATGAAATTGTATACTCTCCCCCAGTGAATAGAATTGAACCTACCCTGACCTAATTTAATTGCAGTTGTTTGTTTCTTTACCTGTCCTTTGTTCAGATACAGTGGCATTCTGAGATACACTAAATATTAGTACTTCAACATTGGAATTTGGTGGGGATACAATTCTGTCTGTAGTGTAGGTAACTTTTAGCAGTCATGTATGTGTTAACTATGTAGAGAGTGGTTCATCTGTGTTCTTATTTTTCAGGGTGAATCTTGTAATGGCTCAAATGATAGAGGGATGAAATCCCTTGTCAATAAAATGACTGTGGCTCTAAAGACAAAATCCGTTAACGTTAGGGAAAAGGTCATCAGTTTTATTGAGAACACATCAACTCCTGTGGACCGGTGAGTTTCCTATACAGTGTGAACTTCTGATGGGTAATTAAATTGAAGAAATGTCCTGTAATGGATTTTAGTTGGGGCACTGTAGAAGGGGTCCCACATCTGTCAGCTGGAGCCACGCCATCACGGCTGCAGGCTCGCATTTGCTCCACAGATCCTTTCCTGTCTCAGAGGAAGGGGCATCTGAGTTGGTCCCTCATCCCGTTCATTACAAAAAGGCCAGGTCCTGTGTTCATCGTTCATAGAGCAGCTACTTCCCAACCCAGCAAGCAGTTATCTCACAGCAGGGACTTGTGATTCAGGAATTTAAAGCCTAGATAATTTGGTCATGCTCAATACAACAGAATCCCACTTGGTAAAGTTCGCATCTTACAGGAATTTGTTTAAAAATATAAACAAACTCCGTTTTCCCCTGAATTAAAAAAGGGCCATGGTGAACAACTGGCAAGCACATTTACAAATATTCGCTTTGCTGCTTGTCCTGAGTGTGTGCTACAGTAGAGGGTTAGCCTAGTTCAGATGTGTACCTTCTGCAGCCCAGGATAGCTATGGGTGTGGCCAAACCCAAATTGTGAACTTACTTAAAACATGATGAGATGCTTTGTGGTGCGTGTAAGTTGATTGCACAATTCTCAATTGTGAACTTTGTAGATGACATCATGTCACAGTGACAAAAGCAGAAAGATTCTGGCTCAAATATGGAACTTGTTTCTGAGCAGGCCTGATAGTGAGCACATGCTAGAGTTTCCCTCTCCTGTGTCCCTGTCAGTGTCGTGGGAAAGCCGAAACATTTGATTCTGAGAACTGAATGTCCCTTCTTGTATAGTGCACGAGCATACAAAAGTATGTCCTATTTAGTAAGTACAAAGATAAGGAATAAGTTATCGTCACTAACCCCCAAATTGTACCTCACCTAAAATAGCCTGATAATAAATATTGAAGCATTTGATCAAGCTTGAAGGATTTGTCTGCTCTCCAAAGGGAAACTGTTACACATTGCTCCCGAGTCCCCAACCTTCTCTTGCTGCGTTTTGTGGTGTGAACATTAAAGCTTTTGTTTTTAAGTGCTCTGGTTTACTTTTAAGGTTGACTAATGATAATTATAAGATGAAAAGACTGTGGTCTGCTGAAGTATCATGTGAAACTGGCTTTTCTTCATTCTCCTTTGTTCTTGGGATGGTTGATGGAAATACTTTCTTTGTAATGTATTTACTGGTTGAAAATTGATTTTATTGTGTCTTTTCTAAGGCTGTTGCATTTTTATAATCATTTTTGTTCTGTCCTCTGCCTTGATTTGCTATAGAATGTCTTTCAATCTTCCCTGGCCAGACAGATCATGTACAGAGCGGTAAGCCAATGAGGAGGCAGCTCGCCTGAGCTGTCCGTCCCCCTAGCATGCCTCGTGTGGTCTGTGAGCCTCGCTTGTGCCGACTCGGCTAGACTTGGATGCTTGGGAGCTTCCCTCTTCTCAGCCTGCTCATGGGAGTGTACCGTGCTGACGTCATGCTCCCCATTCTGGCTTGTGCCTGAGTTTTCTCCCTTGCATGTTCCTATTGCCTTGTTCCTCAGATGGCAATCAAACGAGCTCAAACCCAAGGACTTTATAAATTCTGCAGGCTTTATTCTGAAACAGTGAGGGGTGAAGTGACTGCCGAGTCGGGAGTCAGTGAGGCCTGAGTGTTCTAATAATTGACCAGTCTCCTGCCCTTATCGAAAATGACAGAACTGAAGTCCAGATCAGTTCATGGTCAGAACCTGATGGTGGAGTTAAGCCAAGGGCCTTGAACATGCTGAAACTTGTTCTTTATGAGTGAGCCACATCACCAGCATCCAAATTTTAACATGGACTTTATGTAAATTTACAAATTTTCAGAGTTTTCTTATTAAGACGTATGCATTGACGTTGATGAATTAACACGTATAAATCTGTTTGAAAGAGCTATAGTTCTAGGTTCTGCGCTTGGATTTTCCATGAAGGAGATCATGGGAGACATGGTCTCTACTGTCCAGTCCATTTCCTTCTCTGTCCCCAGTAAGATGGTGGTTGACGGATGATACAGAGATTTGATTTAAGGGTTAAAATGCTGAGTTTTCAAATTAGGCCAAGCCATTGAACCCTGCCAACTTATAACCACATGCAGCGCTATAGTTTATATTCTTGCAGGAATTTTCTTCACCTTAAATTGAGATATTAATAGGGCAATAATTGAATATTTACAAAAGAACAATTAGTTGGTAAGGTGGCTGAGCAAGTAAAGATCCTTGCTGCGGAGCCTGATTGCTTGAATTTGGTCCCTGGGCCCACATGGTAGAACGAGGGAAGCAGCTGCCACCGCTTGTCCTCTGACCTCCATGGATACTCCGTGGCTCATGTGCAAGTCTGTGCACACTCAGCAAATGATGAGAGGATTTTTAAAGAGTCTGGTCATACTTTGAATAGAAATTGAGCCATTTGGGGTTAATTATGGGTTTACTTTCTCATCATTTCAGTATTTCCTGTGACAAGAAATAGCATTTTTAAAGTACAGTTGAGTAACTTGAATTTTTTTTTTTAACGGTTCCTACACAAGGCAATTATAAGACAACTATTTAATTTTACCTTAGTCTGTTTTAAAGAAACTTGTTCTTTTTGAGAATTATAATCTGCTGTGAGTCATCCTTTTTTAGGAGTGTTGAGTTCATGTCTGTGAAGTTTAGTTATGTTTTTCTCTCAAGTTCTTAACTTTCTCTTTAGTTTTCTGTGGTCCACATATAGGGTGTATTGTTTTGAAAGTGTAATTGAATTAGCAATTTGAAAGAATCAAGTTATTTCTGAGTGTGGCAAGTTAAAACTTGTCCAAACTATTTCTGTAGATGTTCGTGCAAATATCAATATACGGCCTTTAAAAAATAGTCCAAACTAACAAGTGTAAAAAAAAGAGAGAAGCACCATTGAATTTTAGTAAGAGAATTTGAGGAAATGTCACAGAGTTCATGTGGACTTTCACTGTGGGTGGGCAGAACCTTAGGAAGATGCTGTCCTTGCAAGCATGAGGACCCTAATTCAGTCAAAACATAAACAAAAGTTGGGCAGGGGCTGGAGGGATGGGTCAGAGGCTAAGAGCATTGGCTGCTCTTCTAGAGGTTCTGAGTTCAATTCCTAGCAACCATATGGTGGCTTATAACCATCTATAATGACATCTGGTGCCCTCTTCTGTCCTGCAGGCATACATGCAGTCAGAATGCTGTATACATAATGAATAAATAATTTTTTTTTTTAAAAAAAAGAGTGATTATGGTCCCAGCCCTAGGGAAGCAAAGGCAGGTGGATCCCTGGGACTCTCTGTATGGCCAGCCTAGCTCTACTTGATAATCCTCAGTCTTGTGAGAGACCTTTATCCCATAAAGCAAGGTGGTTCGTACTTGAGAATAGCCAGGATTGTCCCCTGGCCTCTGCACGCATGCACATGTAGGTACATATGGTGTGCACACGTGTACACTCACAACATACACACATACACAGACAGGGAGACAGAGACATAAAGAACATACCCCAATGTTTGAAGGCCTTCCATTAAGCCGTTCCTCTTGAAGTTTCTCCCACCTTCCAAACAGCAGTACACCAGGAATAAGCCTCGCTGTAGGCTTCTTTGGGGACATTTCAGATCTAAACTCTGACACTTCCTAATGATCATGGTTTGGTAGCTTACAGGATGGTTTTGCATTACAAATGTTTTAATCAACCAAATTATAAGTGCAGGTTAACCTAACTTGTAATTCTAAGAGGGTCTGTCATCCTAAACTCAATTAGTGTTTGCCAGCTTGCTTGCTTGAAGGAGGCTTGATTTAAAGGTAAATATTTAAGTATTCTTAAATGAAGATTTAAAAAAATTTTTATGTATTTTTTTCAAATGTAGGAATGCTATGCATGCACACCTGCGTGCCAGAAGAGGGCATCAGATCCCTCTGCAGATGGGTGTGAGCTGCCATATGTGGTTGCTGGGAATTGAACTCAGGACCTCTGGAAGAGCAGCTGGTGCTCTTAACCACTGAACCATCTCTCCAGCTCACAATGATTTTTCTTTGAAGATGAAGGTTCTTGAGAAAATGGAAGAATCTGAATGGTTTTATGTTAGGTGAAGAAAGAACAAGTCTGGCTTTCTTTGTAGTGGGTAGTTATCCTACAAAGGAAACAGTTTCCCCCCCAGAAATATGCAATATTTTACTGAAACATTTTCATTTATATAAAAGAAGTAGAATCTTGGCATGGATTAAAACAGAAGCAGCAGTAATAAAAACAGAGGAAAAGCTCTGAGGAACTTGCAGCTACCAGAGGAGCCATGGGCCCTCCTGTCAGTGTGCTGTGTGTTCTGTACAGTAAGCTCATATTGCAGGTTCACTAGGTGGTGTTCTGAGGGCTCCATAAAGGGGAGAGGATAGCTGTGTTTTCTCCGTAGTCCTGAAGGGTGAGGTGTCTTGTAATTACTATATTTCAGATGAGGAAACTGCAGAGTGGTAAATTCCTCAGGCCCAGAAACGCCTAACCACTGACTTAAATGGGAGTGTTGAACTGATTTACCTTGGCTGGATAGGATGGCACATGGCTGGACAGGATGGCACATGGCTGGATAGGATGGCACATGGCTGGATAGGATGGCACATTACTCTTCGCTTACATCATTTATCTTCTTGTTGTTTTCTTAATATACTTGTCCTAAAGCTGTGGGTGCTCTGTGAAGGGCATTTACTTTGTGTTCCAACATTCAGATGAGGCTGGGTTAAAAGTCTCTGGTTACTTCTTAGTGGTGTCTTCTTCCTGCACTTGTTTTGATGCAGGCACGTGAGCAGCAGCGACAGAGTGGGCAAGCCTTACCGTGGAGTGAAGCCTGTGTTCAGCATCGGCGATGAAGAGGAGTACGACACAGGTTGAGTAGTAATACACTTATCTACACTGTGTCTGTTCAGACTGAGGGCTCGTCGTCCTAGCAGGGAGTGTCTGTGGCGGTGGCTCTCACACTTCCTAATGCTTTGTCAGTTGCTCAAGTTGTGCGGATCCCCAACCATAAAAATTATTCTTGCTACTTCATAACTGTAATTTTGCTAGTTATGAGTTGTAATGTAAATATCTGTGTTTCCCAGTGGTCTCAAGGAACCCTGTGAAAGAAAGGGTTGTTTGACTCTCAGAGGGCCTTTTAGTAATGCTTTGGTTTTAGAATTCTTGAACGGGCCGGGCGTGGTGGCACACGCCTTTAATCCCAGCACTCGGGAGGCAGAGGCAGGCAGATTTCTGGGTTCGAGGCCAGCCTGGTCTACAGAGTGAGTTTCAGGACAGCCAGGGAGGGCTACACAGAGAAACTCTGTCTCGAAAAACCAAAAAAAAAAAATAATAATAATAATAAAATAAAATAGAATTCTTGAATGGTGCTCACTAGAAATGCACGCAGACATTTTGCTTGGCCTCAACTACCCATCCCCTGCTGAAGAGCAAGCCATTGGTGGAAGTTGTAGTTAGGCCCTTTGAACACTCACCTGCTGCCTGAGAGTTTTGGGTCTGCAGGAAGGTGCCAAGGCCCTAAAAGGCCACTAGATGGCGCTATAGTACCTAGGCGATTTAGTTTACCTAGGCTTGTCATGTTAACCAAAAATCAAAGTCAATGTATACTTTTTACTTATAATTCCACAGCCTAAATAATGTAAGTAACCATAGTTTATATGTATATTGAGTTAGAAAAAGTTATGTTGGTAAAAATAGTTAAAAATATAGTAAAAAAAAAGTTAGTAAAATCATGAGAAGACTGTAAATGTAAATGTCATTGTCCTTTCCACTCAGCAATACCCCATATATCTGATTATTCTCTTTTTAAAAAATGATGCATTTATTTTTTATTTCATGTGCATTGGTGTTCTGCCTCAATGTCTGTCTGTGTGAAGGCGTCAGGTCCCCTGGGACAGGAGTTGCAGGCAGTTACTGCCACGCAGGTGCTGGGAACTGAACCCAGGGCCTCTGGAAGAGCAGCCAATCTTAACTACTGAGCCATCTCTCCAGCCCAGTTTATTCTCTTTCTATTGTGGATAATCACTTATTTGCCTAGTCTTGGGATTCAGCTTTGGTAGTTTTCTGATTTTTTTTTTTTGTCTGTTTTGAGTGGCTCCATTTTTTATACACATATCAAGATGAACTTTGAAAGTATATCCAGAGAGTTAGCTCTTAGCAGTAAGATTGCTCAAGAGAAGCATATTTGATGCTTCAGTAATATTACAAATGTGACTGCTAGGAAATTTGCAGTGAAGTAAATATGGTATTTCTAGCTGTTCTTTTTCCTCTTTCATCTCTTGCTGTCTTCCTGTTGCTATGTATTTCTTTGTCCTTCTGATTATTTTAACTTCCTTCGTGAGCAAGAGGTAGAGGATGGTGGACTGTGAATGAGTCCACTGTGGTCTGTTTAACACTTCCCAGCAAACACACCTACTTATAGTATGGAAAGTAGGTGGTAGCAAAAGGAGGACTAGAATTGTATGTGTCTGCATACATGCATGAATGCAGCAGTGTTGGGAGACGGAGGCAGCCACAGAAGTCTGTAGTATCCTTGCGATGCCTCCCTCAGGATGCCAAGTGCTCCTGCCAAGAGCACACTGATCTCCCAGCGCTTCCCAGGTGGAGGCAGGGGATCCCTGAGTTCAAGGCCAGTCTGGTCCATAGAGTGAATTCCAGGACACCTAGGGCTACACAGAGAAACCTTGTCTCACCAAAGCAACAAAACCAGTTAACTCTGGTGACTGTCAAACTTGGGTTTTCAATTCTGGGGTAAAACACTCTGACCAAAACAACTTTGGGAGGTTTATTTTATCCTCTGGTTCTCAGGTCATTCCATCTCTGAGGGCAGAAACTCAAAGCCAGAAGCTGGAGGCAGCAACTGAAGCAGAAGCCATGGAGGGCTGCTACTTACTGCCTTGCTCTTTATGGCTTGCTCAGCCTGCTTTCTTACAGCACTAAGAACTGCCAGCCCAGGGGAGGCACCAGATACAATCATCTGGCCCACCCACATCAGTCATCAATGATGAAACTCACCACAAGCTTGCTCAGGTCAACCTAACGGGGGCATGTTCTCAACTGAAGTTTTCTCTTTCATAATTAGTTGTCATAAAACTAGTTAGCACAATGGCCTATGCTGGAAATCCCAGCAACCAGGATGCAGAGACAAGTGGATCCCTGGAGCTAATCTACAGCCAGCCAGCCTCATCTGTCTTGTGAGCTTCCGGGCAGTGACAAACACTGCCTCAAAAGGAAAGGTGGTTGGGGTAGAGGGGGCAGGAGGCCAGATGACTCAGCTGGTTAGTGTCTATCTCAGCAGGTTAGTGTCTATCTCAGCAGGTTAGTGTCTATCTCAGCAGGTTAGTGTCTATCTCAGCAGGTTAGTGTCTATCTCAGCAGGTTAGTGTCTATCTCAGCAGGTTAGTGTCTATCTCAGCAGGTTAGTGTCTATCTCAGCAGGTTAGTGTCTATCTCAGCAGGTTAGTGTCTATCTCAGCAGGTTAGTATAATGGAAGGACAGATCTGATTCTTATAAGAGAATCTCTGCCTGTATACCTCACACTCATGCATATGCACACACACGCACATGCATGTTAAAAAATACCTAGGGCTGGAGAAATGGCTCAGCAGTTAAGAGCACTTGCCGCCTTTGCAGAGGACCAGAGTTTGCTTCCCAGTCCCCATGGCAGGTGGCCACAGCTGCTTGTAATTCCAACTCTAGGGAGCCCAGTGCTCTCTTCTGTCCTACACATGGTGTAGACTGATAAACACCTGCACATAAATAAAAAAATATAATAAAAATACAGAAATATAAAAATTCAAAACTCTGAAAGTGGTTGGCTTCTGAGTGACAGCAGAGGTTCTCCTCTGGCCTCCACAGGCACATGCAAACATGTGTGCACACACATGGACACACACATATGTACATGTGCAACATGCACTCACAGGAGCATACACACAGAAACAAAGGGAGGAACATTTTTAATTATTAACCTGAGGCATTGCAATTCCATTTTCTTAATTTAGGAAAAGAAAATTAGAATGTTTATTTTCATTGAAAAACATTTTCCTGATGTAATGCAGACTGAACGTGTTAGTTTCTTTTCTTTCTCTTTTTTTCTTTTATTGAATATTTTCTTTATTTACATTTCAAATGTTATCCCCTTTCCCGGTTTCCCCTTTGGAATCCCCCTATCCCATCCTCCTTCCCCCTGCTTCTATGAGGGTGCACCCCCACCCACCTACCCACTCCCACCTCACTGCCTTAGCATTCCCCTTCCCTGGGGCAGAGAGCCTTCACAGGACTAAGGGCCTCTCTTCACATTGATGACCTACAAGGCCATCCTCTGCTACATATGCAGCTGGAGCCATGTGTACTCCTTGGTTGGTGGTTTAGACCCTAGGAGGTCTGGGGGTTCTGGTTGGTTGATATTGTTATTCTTCCTATGGGGTTACAAACCCCTTCAGCTCCTTCAGTCCTTTCTCTAACTCTTCCACTGGGGACCCTGTGCTCAGTCCAATGGTGGGCTGCGAGCATCCACCTCTGTCTTTGTAAGGCTCTGACAGAGCCTCTCAGGAAATAGCTATATCAGGCTCCTGTCAGCATGCACTTCTTGGCACCTGCAATAGTGTCTGGGTTTGGTGACTATATATGGGATGAATCCCCAGGTGGGACAGTCTCTGGGTGGCCTTTCCTTCAGTCTCTGCTCTATATTTTGTCTCCTTATTTCCTCCCATGAATATTTTGTTCCCCCTTCTAAGAAGGACTGAAGTGTCCACACTTTGATCTTCCTTCTTCTTGAGCTTCATGTGGTCTGTGAATTGTATCTTGGGTATTCTGAGCTTCTGGGCTAATATTCACTTATCAATGAGTGCATACCATGTGACTAGGTTACCTCACTCAGGATATTTTCTAGTTCCATCCATTTTCCTAAGAATTTCATAAATTCATTGTTTTTAATAGCTGAGTAGTACTCCATTGTGTAAATGTACCACATTTTCTGTATCCATTCCTCTGTTGAGGGACATCTGGGTTCTTACCAGCCTCTGGAAATTATGGATAAGGCTGCTATGAACATAGTGGAGCATGAGTCCTTACTACATGTTGGAGCCCAGGAGTGGTATAGCTGGGTCCTCAGGTAGTTCAATTTTGTACAGTCCACTATGTCCAATTTTCTGTGGAACCACCAGACTGATTTCCAGAGTGGTTATACCAGCTTGCAATCCCACCAGCAATGGGATTAATTTATTAAATATGTTAAACCTGGTTATAAGGCCATACTGCAACCCATCCCCACCTCTTCCTCCAGCCCATACATTCTTCACCCTGCTTCCCCAGTGTTCTCAGATTCTTGGAAGAAAGAATTCTGTGATCCCCTCAAGACATGATGTGGGTGCTTGGATCCAAACCCAGGTCCTCTGCAAGAGCAGTAAGTGCTCTTAACCTCCAGCCCTGCTTACTTGCCAGCATCTGCTGTCACCTGAGTTTTTGATCTTAGCCATTCTGACTGGTGTGAAGTAGAATCTCAGGGTTGTTTTGATTTGCATTTCTCTGATGACTAAGTGCTGGGGATAGCCCTGGGGCTAATTGTATTTGATGTTAATTCCATTCTCCTGTGAGGGGCTCCAAACCAGTAATGAGTCAGCACTAGGTGACTTCCTGCTTCCCACCTTAACTTGTAAAATAAAGGAGATTGGGCAGATAAAGGGATGGTGGATCAGAAGGTGGGGAGAGAGAAGAAGAAAATGGAAAAGGGTGAGGACGCAGAGGAGGAGGAAGAAAAAAAGCGGAGCAGAAGTACATGGCTTGGAGAAAGTGCAAGTTATAAGGGGTCTGTCTCATAGATGGAGAAGATGGTAGTATGGCAGTAGATCTGCCCAGTCTAAGCGCACAGCATGGATTCATATTAATTGAGTTGTGTTTTCATTGCCGGGGCGTATTTGGGTTGGAGATTTCCTACAACAATGAAGGATGTTGAACATTTCTTTAGGTGCTTCTTGGCCATTAGACTTTCCTCAGTTGAGAATTCTTTGTTTAGCTCTGTGTCCCATTTTTTTATAGGGTTATTTGATTCTCTGGAGTCTAACTTCTTGAGTTCTTTGTATATATTGGATATTAGCCCTCTAAATCGGATGTAGGATTGGTAAAGATCTTTTCCCAATCTGTTGGTGGCCTTTTTGTCTTATTGACAGTGTCCTTTGCTTTACAGAAGCTTTGCAATTTTATGAGGTCCCATTTGTCGATTGTTGATCTTAGAGCATAAGCTATTGGTATTCTCTTCAGGAAGTTTCCCCTTGTGCTGTTTATTAAGTCAGAAACTGGCAAAGGGGAGCACTGCCTTCCCTGCCTCGAGAAAGATGTTTCTCACTGACATGCCAGACCACAGTTAAGACATCTTTTCTCTCTCTCTCTTCTTTTTTTTTTTTTTTTTTTTCATTTTTCAAGACAGGGTTTCTCTGTATTGCTCTGGCTGTCCTAGAACTCACTTTGTAGACCAGGCTGGCCTCGAACTCAGAAATCTGCCTGCCTCTGCCTCCCAAGTGCTGGGATTAAAGGTGTGTGCCACCACGTCTCAAAACTGCAACATGTACTCCCAGGAGTTTGACTGGACTTGCTTACCGTAAGGGTTGTTTCGCCATGTCTCTGTTACAGAGCCGGTAGGATTTGAAGTGCTTCCTTTGTTTCTCACTATCATGCCCTATGTTCAAAACACAACCGTTTGTGGTTGCTAAGAAGTGTGTCCACATGCTAAGAAGGTACTGATGGCCTTAACCCTTCTCTCCCCTCCCAGATGAAATCGACAGCTCGTCCATGTCAGATGATGATAGAAAAGAGGTTGTAAACATCCAGACCTGGATCAACAAGCCGGACATCAAGCATCACTTTCCCTGTAAAGAAGTTAAAGAAAGTGGACATATGTTTCCTAGGTACTTTTGAACATGTTTTTACAAGTAAACTCACATTGGGCAAAGTCAATATAGACTTTATAGTGCAAGGGACTTTTTATTCAGGTGCAAAAGACCTCATTTCCCACTGTTAACTCGTGTTAAGTGTCTGTTTTTAAAGGTCTTAGGCACTTTGTATTTTGGAAATTCTGAGACAGGACATTGAATAGTACATTGAACACTCTGATGCCCCTCTCCTAGACATGTTGGCTCTTCACAGGCCCCATAATAAGTGTCAGGCACACCCAGGCCATCCAGGAGCAGCTCACCCTAAGTGCTTCAGTGTACAATCCCAAGAGGACAAGCAGTTTCTGACACAATTCCAATGCCATCACTTCGCCCGAGTGTTATCAGTGCTGCCAACATTAGAGCATCCCCAGGGTTTCCAGTGTTCCCATGTGAGCTTTGATAGTTCCCTTCTCCTCTGGGTCTGTCCTGCTTCCTGCACTGCCTGCCTGTTCTCACCCAGTGTGTGGTGGGACTTCCCCTTTTCTCCTACCTGCCTTTTCTCTTCATGAATCTAGGCCATATCTGGCAAAATGTTTCACATTCTAGGCATGTTTAATAGTTTGTCGTACTATTTGTTATGTTAAAAGTGAGCTAAGCTATAAGAGTTTTGAGGTTTTCTGTTTTAATTGTTTTTAATCCGTGCCCAATTTGCCTTAAGGATTTAGTTGCAGAATATTATAAAATATGTAAGGAAACCCAACAATTGCCTAATGGACTTTGATATTAGACAGAGAATAGTTCTGAATACATATAATCCTGTTAAAAATTCTGAGAATGGCAGATAGTCCATTAAAGTTAAAAATTATTTACACATTACACTCAACTTCTCATTAGAAAACATACCTTGAGCTGGCCATGGTGGCACATGCCTTTAATCCCAGCACTCGGGAGGCAGAGACAGGCGGATTTCTGAGTTTGAGGCCAGCCTGGTCTTGAGAGTGAGTTCCAGGACAGCTAGGGCTAAACAGAGAAACCCTGTCTCAAAAAAAAAAAAAAAAAAAAAAAAAAAAAAAAAAAAAAAAAAAAAAAAAAAAAAAAAAAAAAAAAAAAAAAAAAAAAAAAAAAAAAAAAAAAAAAAAAAAAGAAAAAAGAAAGAAAGAAAAGAAAAGAAAAGATACTTTTACTCTTAAATAATTATGGTATTATCTGTTAATAAAACAATTTTACATAATATTAGATAAAAATATATAGCTTGTTTATCAAATATATTCATAGATAACTCAAAAATAAATCTTTAAAGTTGAATCTTTTACATTGGAGCTGTTGAACTGACATGTCTGTTGGAATCCCATTTATCTAAACTTCCTTTTCTTTCAAGCCATCTGTTGGTTACCGCCACACATATGTACTGCTTAAGGGAGATTCTTTCGAGGAAAGGACTGGCTTACATCCAGTCTCGACAAGCACTGAATTCTGTAGTTAAAATTACGTCCAAAAAAAAACATCCCGAGCTAATTACCTTCAAGTATGGAAACAGCAGTGCTTCCGGGATAGAAATCTTGGCTATTGAAAGGTAAGTTTTTATTATTATTATTATTATTATTATTATTATTAATATTATTATTATTATTATCTGAACTAATGGAGCCCCTTAAGTGCAGGCTCCTTCTTGCTTTTGGTGAGTGGATGTTGGCAGAGCTCTGAGCTGCTCTGCTCCTGGAACAGTGTCATCTGTAATCATCTGCCCAGTATCTGTGGCTTCTACACTGGTGCATGATTTCGGTTACGCTGAAGCAAATTTCACACCAGAGTCGTTAATGATAATCTAGGGGTCAAGAGAGACGGCTCAGCAGTTAAAGGCACTTGTTGTCAAGCCTGCCAACCTAAGTTCAGACTCTGAACTCTACTTAACACTCCATGACATAAGTACTCCCTACCCCCACTGAGGAAGTGTAATATAAAAACAAAACAAGAAGAAATACTGTAACAGTCTAGAGACTCTGCTCTGTTGTAAGGGCTAGACCTCAGTTCCCAGCACCCAGAACCCGCGTCCAGTGGCTCACAGGTGTTATACTCCAACCTGCAAGACATCCAGCTGGTCGGGTGGCACACGCTTTAGTCTAGGCAATGGGAGGCAGAGGCAGGGGGATCTGAGTTCAAGGCCATCGTGGCTAATAGAGTGAGATCTAGGACAGCTAGTACTACACATAAAAATCAAAATAAAACCAAAACAAAAAAGACATGCAGCACCTTCATCTGGTCTCTGTGCACATAGATACACATGTGCAAAATATATATATGCAAATAAAAAATGTTAGAAAAAGAATTATACAAATGCTACACTAAATGCTGATTTGTAGGGAAATAAATTTGTCTTAGAATGTTAAGTTGGTATTTTATTTTCCATCATCAAAACTTCTTAACCTGGAGATGGTTTGAATCTTGTTTAGACAACTTAATGTTTTGCTTAAGGTCAAACTAGCAAGTCCTAGAGTTGCCATTGTCTTGGGAATTGGATGCCATCAAATCATAATTGTAGCAGCTTAAATCACATCTGTACTAGACAGCAAGTACGGTGATTTACCTGCGTTTTCTTTGGACATTACACATACTTAGTAGTTCAGAGATTCTTAGCTGTGTGATATATAAAAAGTCCCATGGCTTTGACTTTGGATTTTCAAGCAACGTTTTGATCATCTGCTGAGGTAAGTTTAATGGAGCACATAGCAAGGCATCTCTGCTACCTTTATGTGACATCTCAGCAGAGATATGAAGGGAAAGTGCTGTACTAATACATATATGTGTCTTTTCCCCCATAGGTATTTGATTCCAAATGCAGGAGATGCTACCAGAGCCATAAAACAGCAGATCATGAAAGTGTTGGATGCTTTGGAAAGTTAATGTAAAAGAAAGTTATTTAAGTGAAATTAAGGCAACGAAGAGAAATATGAAAATATATTTCCTGACTCAATACTAACCAGAGACCTTTGATTTGCTCATGGGGTGCCTGAGTAGAGGGTCTAAATGCAAATTATTGTAATCAATATCGGGATGGGTACACTTTTTTAAAAATTTCTTTTGCATCTTTGGTTTTATATAATGATTTATTATAAAGGTCAGTTATTAAATGACTTTGAAGTAACTGGCCTTGTGCCCTATGGATCCAAGGGTGCAAAATGCAGTTCTGTTTTGAAGAGCTGTTTTAAAGGACATGCATCATTTTCAGGTTTTAAAACAACTGTACACATAAATATTTGCAATGTCTTCACTGAAATTTAGGGATAGAATTAGTTGAAGAGATTTAATTGCTACATTGAGTTTTACACAATGAGCAGTATTGAAAATAAACGGTTAGACTAATAATTAGCTCACTGTTTCTGTTCTTAAAAAGATTGAAGTCTATTTGATGGAATGGATGGAGATCATAGCAACTCAAAATACAGCCCATAGTGAGACACCGAAGTGTCAGCTTCACCCCATCTTCTCTCCAGTAGGTAATTATTCAGAGACTAATTGCCTCAGAGATAGTGAGCCTCATCCCAGGGTTGCCTCAGAGATAGTGAGCCTCATCCCAGGGTTGCCTCAGAGATAGTGAGCCTCATCCCAGGGTTGCCTCAGAGATAGTGAGCCTCATCCCAGGGTTGCTAAGGAACAGTTAACAGCACTAGAAGTAAGTAGGCATGTTAAGGTTAAAATTAGCACTTGGGGGACAGAATTGTATCTGTAAAAATGTCACTGGTCTTTATTACAAATGGGTCATTTGTTCTAGGCTGTTCAAAATGCTTTGAACACACTGGTTATCCTCCTCGAAATGATCACCTGTGACCACACTAATGTCCCGTTTTTTAAAAAAAGATAATCAGAGAGCTATAGAAAATTTTCATTGTTTTTCTAGCACTTTCTAAAAGTTTTCCTTGGGTTTTGCCTTCTCAGTAAGGTTTGAGGAGTTGGCACTTGTTCCATTCTTACACTCTGAAAGAACGGACACAGTCTGCTTTGTTTCGCAGCTTGCTCAGATTAATTTCTGTGGCCCACATTAGTCACTGTGCTGAGAGAGCCAGAACATCTTCGGACCATGGGATGATTTTTATAAAATCTGTCTGAAAAATAGTAAATAGAACCTGCCATGTCATAACATGTAATAGATTTTCTCCAAGGGGTTGGTTGATAGAAATATCTAGATGTACCCCACCAGTAGCCAGTGTTTTAATTTGCTTAATGGAAATCAAGTGAATGAACGGTAACATAATTAAAAGAACTCTATTCTGATATCTAAATAAAGACAATGTATTTGAGTGGTTGAAGACATTTGCATGAAATTGCACCTTGTGCGGTACTTGATATTTATAACTTTTCCCAAACTATTGTATTTCATTTCTTCCATTTTCTCGATACCCTCTTTGAAATGTCCTGAAGTCTCATTTTTCCACCATCTCAGCTATGGGACTTTTTTTCATAATATTAATGTAAAGATGTTTGTGTTACTGTTTATAAATTACAATTGTAAATAAACTGATACAAGTTTGCTCAAAACTTCTGCTCTCAAGGCTGTCTGTTCTCTTTATCTGTATTTTATCTGCAGATTAAACTTTTGTCTTATATATGTACCTTAGGTAGGCTAAAACCAATGGCACTAGGTGGGTGCTGGGGTCCATCCTCATAGCCCCAGCTATTGAAGGAGGCAGGAGGATCGGTTGAGCTCAGGAAGTGAGGTTTCTGTGACCTTTCCCACCTCTTTTTACTAGAGCAGGTCAATAGATCTGTCACCATAGACCTGGCTTTTTCTTCAATAGTTGCCATGGCTACCAGGCCACTGCAGTTTCTAATGCAAGATGGAGATGGGGTAAATATGTTAAACCTGGTTATAAGGCCATACTGCAACCCATCCCCACCCCTTCCTCCAGCCCATACATTCTTTCTTCACCCTGCTTCCCCAGTGTTCTCAGATTCTTGGAAGAAACAATTCTGTGATCCCCTCAAGACATGATGTGGGTGCTTGGATCCAAACCCAGGTCCTCTGCAAGAGCAGTCAGTGCTCTTAACCGTGGAACCATCTCTCCAGCCCTGCTTTATCCTTTTCAAACTACTGTTTATGCCTTTGTCCTTTTTAAACTGCTGTTTATGGTTCTCTCTCTCTCTCTCTCTCCCCCTCTCTGTCTCTTTCTCTGACTCTCTGTTTAGCTCTCTCTGTCTCTCTCTCCCAAAGTTTGTGAAAAGCTCAACCCCACTGAAGACAGGTGGCTAAATTTTCTTTGGGGGATCTGATCTGCAGGCTTTCTTTCCTCCTGCTGAGCTCTTTAATCCCCTTGGCTCCGTGCTCTGCAAATGTGACAAGGTATGGACTTTCACTTGCAGCCACTCAAAGCATAGAAAGCAATGTTGCTAGCTGGGTGTGTTGGTACAGGACTCAACCCCTGCATTCAGGAGTGGGAGCAGGAGGATTAGACGGCAAGGTGGGCCTTAGCTACATAGTAAGTTAAAGCGCAGCCTGGGCTACAGGAGACCCTGTCTGAAAACCGGAAAAGCTCAAAACAAAAATAAATAAATATTTACATAAATGATAATGAATAAAAAATAATAAATACAAAGGTTTCAAATCGTAGAATACTGCTTAGCACCAACTCTCTCCATCTCTTTCCCGAGCCCAGCTAGGAGCAAGCTTCTAGCCTAAAACAACCAGGTGCACGTCCTCAAGCCAGTCAGCATGGAGCATCGTTACCCTGACCACTGCTATGATCCAACCTGAAATTCATGTCCTTTGTGCCACAAGTAGGGCCTTTCTACCCCAGACCATTTATGGCACACCACCATAACATAGGCTTCTCTTTTTTGACTTTGCTTTTGAAGGCCCTATGTAAAGAATTTGTAATTATCACTTCTTGGTGTATGCAACCGCAAAGGGTGAGCCATTTTTAGTACGGTGCCCAGGCAAGAATGTAGCTTAGTGGTAGACAGGTACTGAATGTGCACAAAGTTCCGTGACTTACTCTCCAACACTACAGCCTAGCACAAAACAAAACAATCCTGAAAGCTCAGCCCTTGACCACGCCCCGTCTGCGCGCGCAGCTCGGCCCCGCCTTCCGCTCTCCGCGGAGGAGATTGACTGGCAGCAGTCCCCGTGGCCTGTGGTGCTCCGTGGAAGAGCCATGTCTAGTAAGTGGCTCGTGGCCTGGTCGTCCAGCTCCCAGCGGGAGCGGGGTCCTCGGTGCGGTGGTGCACATGAGCCGGCTGGGTCCTTGCGTCTCCCGGTCAGCCAAGCCGGTGGCTCTTGTCGCCGTTGTCCGCGGCTCGGGGAAGCCCAGGGGCGGCTGGCCGTGCGAGCCCAGGCCTCCGCGCGGGGCGTCCTGTGCTGTCGGAGCCGGTCAGCTTGCGGGCTGGGTGGTGGTGTCCACCTTGTGGCTCTGACTTCCTTTCCTCACAAAGCGGTGGATAATCTCACCTCACTCCGCAGTTCCTCGTCTGTAAAAGTTCATAGGTGCAGTGACCTGGCACACTCATGCAAATGTTGTTCCCATAATAGGCCGGTCACTCGCGGTGTCTTCGTGCCCTCCGCCCGACTTGCTCATCTTCAGAGTCATTAGTAGCTTTCCTGAGAAGGGGAAGCAACAAGTCTTGTACACGGAGGACCCCAGTGGAGGGGTTTTCCTGCGTCAGCCTGCAGAGGGCGCTTTGCACCGGCCCCAAACCTGGGTCGGGACCTTATCCGTATTGGGTGGCTTTTGGAAGAAGCTAGAAACCAAACCATAGTAAGTTTTATTCTCTCCTGCCTCAGGAGCAGAGGCAGTCTAACTTCTTAGGGTTAGGGGAGCTATTAGTGAGTTTCTGTGATATTTTGGTGACAGCTCAAGGTCTGTTAACTTGAAAATAATGCCAGGTTTTGGTTTCATTTGTTTTTATCCAGATTCTGGCACTGTTCAATTAAGAGGCGTTAGGGGCTAAATATAATTTTGTTTTTTTAAATCATATTTAGGATAAACCAAGGAATGAGCGATCATAGTTTTTATACTTTTAAGGAGAGCTTCGGCTTTCTTCAGAAGGCAGGTTTTGTCAGTGTTGTCGATATACCACTTTAGATTGCCAGTAGTTGGGACAATCAAAAACCATGTTCAAACACTGCCTGATATCCTGTTGGAGAATCCTGGTTCTGGGTGAACTTAGTGGGCAGATCTGACGACTTTTTTTTTTTTTTTCTTTCTCCCTAGCTTTCCGCCTGGCCCTCATTCAGCTTCATGTTTCTTCCATTAAATCAGATAACATTACCCGGGCTTGTAGCCTAGTGCGGGAGGCAGCAAAGCAAGGCGCCAACATAGTTTCTCTGCCAGTAAGTATCGGGGCAGCCTGCCCTTTCTAGGAGCTGTGGACCCACCACAGTACTGCTTGCGGGCAGTGGTCCTCCTGTGTCCCACCTCCAGCAATGCCTTTTGGAACCCTATTTGTCTCATCTTTCACAAAGACCTTTATCATAAGATGTCAAACATGCTTACAAGTTTTGAACAAGATCACCTACCCTGTTCAGACGAGGAGTAAGAAACCCATTGAGGGACTTCCTTAAAGACACGCCCAGGGCCTGCACGGTGACTTGGGACCTTACATAATCCAGGCTTTTATTGTCGTGTTTTAGGTCAGACCATAGTGCTTTAGCACTGTTCAGGTTTTGAAGAATTGTCTTGAGGTTTGAGTTGAAGGTTGTATCATATTTGGTGGTAAGTACAGCCTCAGAGTTCCTGAATGAGCAGGGATCAGTTAACAAAGGGAACACCCTGAGGGGCCAGAGGTCAGTTCCAAAGGAGCAGTTTTACTTTGTTGTTGTTTTGAGGCAGGCTTTCATGTAGCCCTGGTTGTCCTGTCACTTGCTCTGTAGCCCAGGGTGGACTCGAACTCAGAGATCCACCTGCTTCTGCCTCCAAGCGCTGGGACTAAAGCCCCCTGCTCTACTGTCTAACCACTCTGTTTTTTGAGATGAGGTCTCCCACTGGGACCCAGCAAGCCTCAGGGATCCACTCCTCCCCTGGTGTTGGAGTGATGAGTGCATCTCCTCATGCCGGGCTCATTTCACATGTGTGCTGGGCATCTAACTCATGTCCTCATGCTCTTGGGACAGGCACTTGACTGGTTGAGACCTCTCCCAGCACAATCCAGTCTTCCTTTTTAGACCGCTGTGTAGCCATGGCTGCCTGGAACTTACTATATAGAACAAACCTGATGTTCTCTGTGCATCAGTTACAGGACTCATCTGTACCTGGTACCTAACCATGGTCTCTTGTTAGTTTATGTTGCTGAGATGAAGTAAAAGTCTAGATGGGAAAGTGCTTTGAGTTATGTGCGTGCTTACTTAGCTCACTGACTCTTGACACGCTGCTCATTTTTAGCATAATGCCTGGTACGTAGACACTGTTGTTAAATGCAAAACGAGTGAATTTAAATTGAAATCCGGTAAATGTTTACCTGTTGTTTTCTGACATGTCAAAGGACTGCAGAAGGCAGACATGTGTTGTACGTGTGTTTAGTGTCTTTGTCATTTTTGGTGTCTGTATCCCACCTCTGTCTTTGTTTCATCTTTACCCACTTTTCCTATCCATGAGAGACATCATAAAGATGTCAGAATGGAGTTAGAAGCAGCTTATCTACAGTTAATAAAACAGTTTAACTTCTGTGGCTTTCAGAATTTTTAATGCATAACTTTTATTGCTTTACATAATTAGTGGTATAATTTTGAGCTCCAGACTTCACCTCAGGATTCAAAAATTACAGAGTAAACATGATTTGTGAAGGACCCGGATGTCCAAGAACTGGTAATTCCACAGGCTCCAGGTCTAGCCTTCTGCCAGGTCACCAGGAATGATTAGTCCCCCTATCCTCACTTGGGCTGCTTGCCTGTCTGCCTTTGATTACACGTTCTTTAGCTGGGTCTTTAGCTGCCTACTGATGTTTTATCCACTCCAAGCAGAATGGAAAGTACTGTGTTTCTATTTTCTGCAGATCTTTAAACGGTTTGCCTGGTTTCCCCCTTTTTCCTTCTCTAACATAACTTTAGGAGTGCTTCAATTCTCCGTATGGAACAAACTACTTTCCTGAGTATGCAGAGAAGATTCCTGGAGAGTCTACACAGAAGCTTTCTGAAGTAGCCAAGGAGAACAACATATATCTCATTGGAGGTAACTTCTCCCATGTGGTGTAACACCTAAATATTAAAAACGCTAGGATGACTTCTGTCACATTTAAACATTTTAGCCCTTGAAAAGAATGAGGTTGCCAGGGGTGGTGGCATACACCTACGATCCCAGCACTTGGAAAGCTGAGGCAGGAGGATTGTAAATTCAAGGTCAATTTGGGATATACTTCAAGATATACTAAGTATAAAAAAATGCAAGTTTGTGTCTTAACATTTCTCAACAAGTGCCCGTGGGATTCAGTTTTGTTGTAAGACTTGGTGGATTTGAGCAATGAGGAATTCCTGATTTTGCTCTGAAGTTACATATTAACTGCTGCTCAATGTCATGACTGAATTTCAAGGGCATTTTGGTTATTTTTTAAACCTTTCTCTGACATCTGGACTAGTTATATTTCATCAATAATTTGGAGCTTAATCACTGAAAGATATATTTAAGGGGGGAAAAGAATGCTTAGAATAAATGTTATTATCAGGCCCGAATGCCTGTTTGCCAGGCCTTTAACCTCTTCTCACAAAGATATTGGTCCATCCCTTTTGCTGCTGCTTTGTGTGACTGTGTATTTCTTCAATGGAAGGCTCCATCCCTGAAGAGGATGCTGGGAAACTGTATAACACCTGCTCTGTGTTTGGGCCTGATGGACGTTTACTGGTAAAGCACAGGAAGGTAAGTAGTAAGTGCACATCTCATCATCGCCTTCCAGTTTCTGTTTCTTGCAAGGATAGAGATGTAATTCATCTTTAAGCCATTGGTTTGTATGGTTCAACCTTGTTGCTCTGTGTAGGATCTCAGACATACCATTAAATCTTAGGCGACCTTAGATGGGCAGTCATAGAACATGCCTCTTCGTTTGAGGCCAGCCTGGTCTACAGAGTGAGTTCCAGCCTGGGCTACAGAGAAAAACCCTATCTCAAAAATCAAAGAAGAAAGAACGTATCCTTGTGTCGTTTCCAGTCTCAGAAGGAACACACTCACTATTTTACTTGTAAATATGACGTTTCAGAAGTGTTTAATATGACTACTAGATGAAAAACATTCCCTTCCTACAAAGTGTTTCTGCTTTGTTTTGAAAACCATGGTTGGTTGTAGAAGCTTCCCCGGTACAGGCTGGAGATGAAGCTCAGTAGTAGACTGCTTTCATAGCATGGGCAGGGCCTGTTGTTGCCCCTCCCCCTCCCCCTCATGCACAGCATACATTACTGTCGCTCAGTATATGTCCTTGAGATCATATGGCGTTTTCCTTTACTAATGTGATAAGTTACATTGCTTAATCTTCTGATAGCAAACCACTTATGTTGTGCTTGAAACAAAAATCTTACTTTAGCTAGGCATTTGGTGGTGCATACCTTTAATCCCAACACTTGGGAGGCAGAGGCAGGTAGATCTCTTGAGTTGGGGACCAGCCTGGTCTACTATGTGGTTTCCAGGAGAGCCAGGACTACAGAGAGAAACCTTGTCTTGAAAAAGGAAAAGGAAAAGGAAAAGGAAAAAGGAAGGAAGGAAGGAAGGAAGGAAGGAAGGAAGGAAGGAAGGAAGGAAGGGAATAAATAAATCTCATTTGGAATTGTTTTGCAAAATTTTACCTGGATTTTGTGTTTGTCTTGAGACAGGCTCTTTCTGGGTAGCCTAGGCTGACTTTGAACTCCAGTAGTCCAGACTGGCCTGGAACTTGTGGCAGTCTTCCTTTCAGAGCATCCTTAGTGTTAGAATTACAGGCATGTGCTACCATGCCAACTTACTTGTTTCTAAATGCTGCACATTCTTTTTACTTTCTTTGCTGATGGTGTGGTTTTCTTTTTTATTTTTGATTCGGGCTCTATGTAGCCCTGGCTATCCTGGTAGACTGGTTGGACCTCAGACTCAGAGATATACCTACCTGTCTCTGCTTCCCAAAGGCCTCTTCTTCTTTTGCCAGTTCTGCCAGTTTGATCCTGATTCTGAAAAATCTTCCTTAACATTTGGGGTGAGTAAGGACAACACACTGTGTCACCATGAGCCTGCACATTTTTCATGTCTGGAGACAACAGGGGTTGTAAAAGCCACATCATTTCCCCATTTTCGTGTAGTAGAAAGGATAGGCAAAATTGTTAACCTGTTTCTTCAGAGACTGAAAACAAGATAAAGACACCAATTATTTAAGGCTATGCCTGAGAGCCTACACAAAGCAATAAGATAAGTGGTTGGATGTAGCCAGTTGTAGGTACAATATGGCCAAAACTGGGGATGATGTTTGTGCTATCAATCTTAGAGCATTTCAATCTCTGACCATCGAGAGATATCTGCCACTACAGCTGTGGAGGCCAGAGGTAACGAATTCAATTATTTGTGATACAGATCCATCTGTTTGACATCGATGTTCCTGGGAAAATGACATTTCAAGAATCTAAAACATTGAGTCCTGGTGATAGTTTCTCCACATTTGATACGCGTACGTACCAGATAAGTTTGCCTCTTATAGGAATCCCAGAAAAGAGGAGCAGGTATTTTCCCTTTTATGTCTATCTCCAAGTTTTTCACATATCCGTATTAAAAATTCAGAATTGAGGAGAGTAAGCAGTCAGATCTAGAAAGTCCGGGGAGAATGGAACCCTGGGATTTTGACATAGCTCTTCCATTGGGTTATAGCCTCTGGCCCATGGCATCCAGGGTGTTCCTGTGGGCCACATTGACACACTGTACTTAATTCATTACTTTAATACATTGCATATTGTTCAGAAGGAACTTGTCAAAGCTATCCTGAGGCTGTCAATGTTGTCTTTGAATGATGTCCCAGTAGGATTGAATTTACACCTTGTCTATGTAGGAGTCCTGGGTTAATTCTTTCTAGTCAGGGTTTTAGGATCAGAGCTCTACTCCTCCATTCTATGCCAGAGGTTCACTTATTTGTGCATCGTTCTGTTTGGAAACAGCTTACTGCAGAGTGGGCTTGGGCATCTGCTATGATATACGCTTCGCGGAGCTTGCACAAATCTATGCACAAAGAGGTGAGTTAGGGCCACAGATGGGTTACAAAACTGCTTGGGGGTTTGATTCTAGGGTGATGTCTGTGGCATGAAGATAGCCCCTAACAAAAGTTGCTCAAAAAAGCAAAACACAGTAAATTTACACAAAATGTCATAAGTACAGTATTAATGTCTCCACATCCAGTACTTCCACAGCAGCTTGCTAACCAGACTTCGGCTGAATAAGGGATAATATGGTTACAGGGGTAAAGGTGTGTATGATCTCACATACTCCAAAGCAAAAGCTTTGTTCTGGAATATTTCCTTTACCCTTTGAGTCTCTAATATCACTGTATTTTGGAGTTACATGGGGCCAGGTAGAAATGCAGCAATGGTCTGTACTCTCATGGGTTTCAACACTCACATATATAGTCAGTAATATTTTGGTTTGGACAACTTACTGCCTGTAAAAAAAAAAAAGAATGAGACAAGTCAGAAGTTCTGGTGCTAACTTCACTTCTTAGCACATGAACAATCATTTTACCTCTCTAAGAGGGTGTGCTTCCCTCAGAGAACGGGTATGACAGAGGATTGAGAGAATTTACAAACTTCTGATGCCATTTAGCCAATACCAGTGTCCTTACTAAGCTATGGAAATGACTGACACTTAACTAAATGGTATGGATGATGGGCAGCTGTTTAGCAGATGAGGCGCATGCATTCTGGGCTTAAGAGTGTCTGAAAATGCTGGGCGTGGTGGCGCACGCCTTTAATCCCAGCACTCAGGAGGCAGAGGCAGGCAGATTTCTGAGTTTGAGGCCAGCCTGGTCTACAGAGTGAGTTCCAGGACAGCCAGGGCTATAAAGAGAAACCCTGTCTCGCAAAACCAAACCAAACCAAACCAAACCAAACCAAAAAAAGTGTCTGAAACCGTACTGCCCCAAATCGGTTGAAAAGTCACATCAGTACATCTCTTCACTATGTGGTGCTAAGCATCTGAGGCCAAGTGACATTTTGATAACACCATTCTTTAAAAGGCACAAGTCTAACATCAGCCATCCCTAGCACGTTTCTTGTGGCTGTGTTTTATACGTATATCTCTAAAAAAAAATTTAAACTCAGAGCTCTCTTACTAGGCTGACCTGTTTGTGTGTGGAAGAGTTTGAGTTGGGTTCTATTGGATGAGGAGTAACGGGAGGGAGTAACTGGGTGCTCACAGTTGCACTTTCTCTCTCCCCTCTGGAGGCTGCCAGCTCTTGGTGTATCCTGGAGCTTTCAATCTGACCACAGGACCAGCCCACTGGGAGCTGCTTCAGCGAGCCCGGTAAGAAAGGAACCAAGCATCTCGGTGTTGATAGATCTATCAGCCTTACATGGAGCCCTGCCCCTGCCTGCCCTGGCGCCCAGATGCACTTAGAAAGGATGACTCCACACAGAGAGCTCTGCTAGGTACTGTCTCCGATGCCGTAGCAGTTCCCTCAAGAGACGCTGGGTTAAAGGCATTCTGCAGTGGCCGAATGCCACTCTATTGTACATGGGTTCTATTTCTTCAATAGTTAACACACCCAGGGTGTTTCCTGTGATAGTCCAATGCTGAGTTCACATGTCTTTCCATGTGCTGTTTCATTCCCTTTGGACTTGTACCCTTTAGTGGGATTTCTGGACCACATGGCCTGTTTTGAACTGTTAGAGGCAACTCCACTGCTTTCCACAATGACTGTTCTAGTTTCCAGTCCTACGAACAGTGCACCAGGGTTTTCTGTACACCCTCGGGGATTTATCAGGATTCGTGATAATAGCCATTGGAACTACAGTGAGAGTTTTGTGGTTGGTCATCATGGTTTGAGTTGCCTAATGATTAGTGATATTGGGCCTTCTAAAAATATTTATGTTGGTCAGTTTTGTCAGCTGTCTATCACGGTGACAAAATGCCCTAAAGAACACAGAAGGCTGGGGCGTTTATTTTGGCTCCACTTTCTCTCTTTTTTTTTTTAAGATTTATTTTATTTATTATATGTAAGTACACTGTAGCTGTCTTCAGACACTCCAGAAGAGGGCGCCAGATCTCGTTACAGATAGTTGTGAGCCACCATGTGGATGCTGGGATTTGAACTTATCACCTTCGGAAGAGCAGTCGGGTGCTCTTACCCGCTGAGCCATCTCACCAGCCCTTGGCTCCACTTTCAAGTTTCACTTCACCCCTGCCTGGAGAGCCCCCTGCAGAGACAAAAGAAAGAGGAGGGGCCAGGGTTCACAGGTTCTTCAAGAGTACACCCAACAGCCTAACTTCTTCCCTCCCATAACGGTTGGGCAACTACCCCTCCTAGTAGTGCTATGGGCTGAGGCTAGGTAGCTCTTCCTTGATAATCTCACTGAGTAGCCAAGGCTGACCTTGAACTTTGATTCCTCTTGCTTCAGCCTCCTGGTTGGTAGGATTAGGCTCTGACTTACTGCTATTGTTAAATTGGACTGTTTTGTGACAGTGAGATTTAGTATTAGCTATATACCTGCAGATATTTCTGCCATTCTTATTATCTTCATTTGCTGTACAGAAGCCTCAGTTTGATTATAATCTCCTGTGTCTCCTTTGTGTCTTATTCCCCCCAAACTTTTTTTTTGGGGGGGGTTTAAGACAGGGTTTCTCTGTATAGCTCTGGCTGTCCTGGAACTCACTTTGTAGACCAGGCTGGCCTCGAACTCAGAAATCCACCTGCCTCTGCCTCCCAAGTGCTGGGATTAAAGGCGTGCCCCACCACCGCCCGGCTCCCCCAAACTCTTGCTCATTCCAATGTACTTAGAAGCCTTTTCCTGTATTTACTTCTAGTGTTTTCATAGTGTGCTTTTTTTTTTTTTTTTTCGAGACAGGGTTTCTCTGTCCTGGAACTCACTCTGTAGACCAGGCTGGCCTCAAACTCAGAAATCTGCCTGCCTCTACCTCCCGAGTGCTGGGATTAAAGGCGTGCGCCACCACGCCGGCTTTTTTTTTTTTTTTTTAATATTAAAGAACTGTATACACTTGGATACAGGTCTGCAATGTGCAATGTATTTGCTGTTGACCACAGGGCTGTCGATAATCAGGTGTATGTAGCTACAGCGTCTCCTGCCCGGGATGACAAAGCCTCGTATGTGGCCTGGGGACACAGCACTGTTGTGGATCCTTGGTGAGTATGTCTTAGGCTGAGCTCAGCTGGAAGGTGAAAGATGATACAGGATCGTTTTTCTGCAACTCCTACCCCCTTTAATCCATACATCCTCACAAGCATAAGGGAAGCTTTTTACTTGCAACCCACATAAGAAAGCTGATCCTGCTTGCCATACTGAGCTCTCAACTGTTGTCGTCTTTGCTCGGCTAGGTAGTCCTGGCAGTCATGGGCAAGCGTTTGGTTTTAGGAAGAGATCTCAGAGTTCTTAGTTTGCATTTGGCTAATATTTAGGCCGAGTGACTGGTCCAAGGGCAGGACTGAGAAGCAAGGCAAGAGTGTTACTCCGTATGTAATGATTAGAGATGGGGGATGGGTTAAAGCAGTGGTTCTCATGCTGTGCAGTCACAACCCCTCCACACATCAGATATCCTGCATATCACATATTTACATTATGATTCATAATCATAGCAAAATTGCAGTTATGAGGTAGCAGCCATAAACCATAATTTTATGGTGGTGGTGGGTCACAACATGAGGGTCACACCATTAGCAAAGTTGAGAACCACTGGGCTTCAAGAAACTGACTGTTCCCCAGTGAAAAGGCAAAGCATTTTACCACTGAGAGAACACAGAACATCTGTCCAGTCATACAGATGTTTCTCCATGGACATATCACACGGTTGGCAACTGTATGTGTAATTTGATAACATAATTCACATATAGAATCTCAATCAGACACATGCCCTTACTAGAACTTTGGACTTCAGAAGTTGGCTTTGGCACAGACTACTTCTGTGTATACACACAGTATTTCTATAATTTCAGAATAAATTAGGGGCTCCCAGAGAGGAGTGTCCCCCCAGTGTGTATGATTCTCCATAGTTCCACACACAGGGTTTATGGGCACTGGAAAACTGGGTTAGGCTGGATTCTGTCACATTCCTGTTTAGATGTTGGTGACAGGCTCTACAGCCAGTTCTCCTGATGGCTACCTAGAGTGGCTGTTTGTCACAGAGTAATTGTGTGTTTTATGTGCTGTTCCTTTTTTTTCTTTTCTGAAGGGTTTTGGGGGCCTTCCAGCCTATGACTTTAGGGTGGTTGGTGTATGGGTGGGAGTGACATTAGAGAAAGAATTCGGCAGGACAGATGGGTGGGAATTAGGATTCAATCAAATGAAATTAATGGTATTGGTATTTCATCCTTTCTAAGAGCCTGTGGTTATTGGATATATACAGTCAGTTAATTTTGACATATTTGGAAATTAATCCTTTCTCCAGATTATATTATTGAAGCCCTGCATTGGGCCAAAAGGCTGGGTACTGCAAAGTTTTCCAGAACAGCCTTCACCTGGTCTTTTGAAGGGCTGTTGTTCCTGTCAGCCAGCATACTCTTTGTTATTCAGACAGGGAGCCAGGGGTCTCAGCCACACAGGTAGGGGGTTCTTGTAGATCTGGGCCCTGTATAGGCCTAGCCTTATTACTCAGGTGTGGTTGCAGTTGGGAGCACATGAGGAACAGATGAAGAACTTCCTTGGAAGGGGTTTTTCTTAAGTAGTATTAGGACTTCCTGTTGAGTCTTGGTAGCTCTGTTCCCAGATATTTATAATCATGATGAGCTCTGGTTTTCTAGTAGTGTGCAGTTTATTAAACATATCCCACTTTCCTCACCAAGCCTCACAGGACCCTTATTTCCACATGATGTGCCACACGTTCTTAAATAACAGAACCAGAATTTATACTACTTCCTTATTTTAGACCTCAAGGAGGAAAATATAGAGAACTGTCACCAGAGGTTGGTGAATCCCTACTTATCCTCTGGCTTCTCTTCAGGGGGCAGGTCCTAACCAAAGCTGGCACGGAGGAAACCATCCTGTACTCAGACATAGGTAAGATTTGGTCTGCTGTGGTTATGGTTTCTGGTGTTCCCACTGCTTTGAGGCCAGTCTGTGGCTGGTCACTTGGAAGGATTCCATTGTGTCCTGCTCTTCTATCCTGGTGATTCTGGTTTTGAGGATGAGCTCTGGGGATTTGTCTCATTGGGTTTTGTTTAGTTTGAACCGACCCAGGACCCAACTCCAGGTCACCAGCATCCAGACAAGGCAAATGTTCCTGGGTCACTTGCTGAGACTTTGGTCTGGGGACAAAATTTCATTGCTTGGTAAGTAGTTGCAAATTATTAATCATGTGTGTTCCTGGTTTTGCAGACCTGAAGAAGCTGGCTGAAATTCGGCAGCAAATCCCCATTTTAAAACAGAAACGAGCAGACCTCTATACAGTGGAGTCAAAGAAGCCTTGATTTCTGTTTCAAAAATGTCACAAACAGGATGATGCTCTCTAAGATGATCAACTCTACTAAATCTTTTTTTGGGGAGGGGAGGGCCCTTTCACACTAATTCTATCAATGATCTGTGCCACAAGCACCCCTATTTTAATTAAAAGTTTCTTCTTTAAATGTGCTTTGTAACAATGTTCTAGCTCTTAACTAGACTTAATTAGTCTGATGGTTCTTAGGCATTTCAGTTCCAAGATCCTTTTGCACAATTAAAAACCGAAGCCTCTAAGCATTTTTGTTTCCATGCGTGGTGGGCTGGTCCCATGTCTGAGAAAATGTTCATTTACAAGAACACTTAATTTTCATGGTGCTAATATCTCATCAACATGACACTTCCAAAATTTTTTATTAAAAATTGTTTTCATACAATATTTTGATGTTTTTCTTCTTCCCCAATTCATCTCCACTCATCCAAATTTGTTTTCTCTTTCTAAAACAAACAAAAACTCCATAAAATGAAAATCAAAATTAACAAGCAAAAGACCAATAAAGACCAAAGGAAACAAAAAATCCACAAAAAAGAAAACAATAGAGCTGAATGTGCCACTTGTAAACAGGAATAGATAGATGGGCAGTTGGGCCCTGTGACCTACACAATACTGCTTTAGCACATGACTGGTTCAATACCATACTGGTAAATCAAAACTTTTCCAATATATAAGCATAAAGGCAATTATTGTGGTTACTTACAAAAGAGTAAGAAAATCTAGTGACTTTAAGTAAAAATGAAGTATATGATTTGTTAAGATTTGGCACACATACATCTATGAAATACCAATCAAAGTGAATATATGTACTACCACCATAAGTTTCTTTATAAGCATTTTGGACCTTTTTTGTCTGTGGGTATGGGTATGTGCAGGTGCTGAGGTCAGAAGAAATACCCCAGGGCTGGAATTAGAGGTATTCATAAGCTGTCCAATGTAGGTGATAGGAACTGAACTTAGGTTCTCTCCCAGAGCAATAAGCACCCTTAACCCCTGCGCCATCTCTTCAGCCCCTCCATATAGTCTTGTAGGAACTCTAGCTATTCAACCACTGATAAGCTTTACTACCATAGAGAACTTCGAGTTTTCTAGAATTATGTAAAAAGTGAATTATAACCTAGTACTTTTATGGGGTGTTTATCTTACCTGTGCATCAGTGATGTATTACTTGTTGATGGCAATTTGAGTTCTTTCTGCCTTTTGAATGAAGGAGATCTTTTCATGTCTGGAGCAGTAGAGTTGTGGGCTCATATATCTACTTCACTATCAAATCACTTCCAAAGTGATCATACCATTTTATGGTGCTGCCAACAACTGTATGAGTTCTAGCCATTCCCTATTATTTATCCTCATTAACTTAGTATGGTTTTTTGGAGATGGTGCCCTGTTATGTAGCCCACGCTGACCTTGAACTTGGGATTCTCTTACACTGACCTCCCAAGTGCTGGGATTATAGGCACAATGCCAAAACCAGGTTCTTTTCAGTAAATTTAGTATTTCTTGGGCTGGTAAAATGGCTCAGAGGGTAAAAGCAGGCCTTTTTTGCTTTTCAGGTCTGATAACCTGAGTTCAATCTTTAGAACCTATGATGAAAGGAACCAATTCTATAAAGTTGCCCTCCATATGTACCCTTCACACAATAAAAAATTAAAAATTGATCAATCATCATACTAATCTTTTCACATGTATCTTTGGTTGATAATTTTTGCCTATATTTTTATGGCTTTATCCTCAAATGATAAGCTGTTTATATATTTTGATGTACATTTTTTCATAGTCTCCTGCTCTAAAGGGGGGAAATGACGTTTACCAGAGCTCAATGCTAAACATTCTCCTTACCACAGTTGCAACTTCATTTATTCTCTTAGTATTTCTTAGTATTTCATCATTTTCTATCTTGCAATGTGACTCTACCCTCACTGTCACCTAAGTACTGAGATTACAGGCTTGTTCCACCATGCCAGCTAATATTTATTTATTCATTTATAAAAAAGTATTATTTGAAGAGCAAACTGTGTATTTTCACAAAGGTCAACTTATTATTTTTATTCCTTTAAAATGATTGTTTATGTTTAGTTATTTTGCCCGTGTGTGTGTGTGTGTGTGTGTGTGTGTGTGTGTGTGTGTGTGTGTTGCCTGAGGAGGCAGAAGGTGTCCGATCACCTAGAACTGGACCTACAGGGAGTTACAGGCAGCTTGTGAGCTGCCACATTAAGTCCTGGAAACCAGGACTCCCTTATTTCCTTTTCAAGCTGTCCTCTGATGTTTATGGCTTTAGCTTACTTACATCCTCAAGTTCTCTCCATGGTTGAGACTATGATTAAACTACCTTGTGGAATCAGCACGAAGAACTTAGCCCCATCATAACATCTGACAGATGGCTTTCTAGGCTGCTGTACGAGTCTAAGACACAGATAAAGAATGAACCCTCCCTACTCCTCTTCATAGAGCCTTGTTTCATTCTTAAAGGGATGAATATTCGCAGGAAATTTCATGACCACACCAATAAAACCTTGTATATACCTATCTTCAAAGTTAGTTTGAATCAACAAGAAACTGACTGAAGAGAGTTTCAGTTAAAAAACAAATTTCCTATCTTTCTGTTTCAAAAATGGATAGAAAAGCTTGAATGTAGTATTTATTTTGTGAATTTACATGTGAAGCCATTTACAAAAGTAAAGATACAGACAGATGCAGCTTTCAGTGCAGTTTCAAACATGTTCACAACAAGCAAAACATTTTTGAGTATCTGGAATGACAGTACTGAATGGCACATGCTTCAGTGTTTCCTACCCAACCCCAAGAAAGAAGGGAGGAGAGTAGAAGATGTCCCTATTAATGTAAATACAGCCATGCAAATAAAAAAACTTTTAAGCGAAGAGGTCACATTCAGAGATGTAGACATTTTTGTATTTAAGGTTATCATCACTGGAGAATTATTTCACAACAAAATGAGCTCTCCAACTTTCCATTATCCCAGTCACCTTAAATTACATTAACTGTTCCTAATGACATCAGCCATTGGCTAACCAGCATCGTCCAAAATCTGACTTTATAAGAGGAGTCATTTCTAATAGTTTCTAAAAAGATAGTATCTGTAGACAGTATCATTTTGGTTTCAGTGGGATAAAGCACCCTTTTAAATAAGAGTGTAAAATGCTCCTTTACTCTCAACAATGTAAACTATAATTAGACTTTATGTCCATAAGTTTTAACAGGCTTGCTTTAAAAAAAAAAAAAAAAAAAACAACATTTTTTCTTTTTTTTGGTTTTTCGAGACAGGGTTTCTCTGTATAGCCCTGGCTGTCCTGGAACTCACTTTGTAGACCAGGCTGGCCTCGAACTCAGAAATCCGCCTGCCTCTGCCTCCCGAGTGCTGGGATTAAAGGCGTGCGCCACCACGCCCGGCTTTAAAACATTTTACTTAAATAAACCTCAACCTGTCCTGGATCTTGGAAACAGACTCAGTAAGAACACATCCCTTCCCAACCAGAAAAATCCAGCATATAAATAAGTAAAAGGATAGTCTGTGAAAGTGAGGAAGAGAAACAGCTTAGAGATTCAAAAGAGAGGATGAGGTACAGATAAAAATGAACAGAACAAAAGTAAAGTCAGCTGTCAGTATCCCTGGAGATGTGGACGTGGGCCATCCGTCCTTAGAGGTCAAGGTCACCTCAATACAAAAGTATTCTATGTATCAGACATCTCTGAAAATACTGGCTCAAATCTCTTAAGTTAACAGCCACAGCTACACCACTAAAGTTTTCATTTCAGACAAGTATGCCCTGGCTTCAGGACTGACATCCTTTAGAACCTTTACCAAATTTCTGTCACTAGAAAATTGCAGCTAATTAAATATTCCTATATATCATCACATATACTCCACCTGTTCGTGAGTTGTTCACATACACCCACTTTCATTTAAAAGCATACTATTAAATAGTACTTACTATGGAATAGGCACGGGCAAGTATATACATGTCTTTTTCATCTTACCTTCCTTGTTCAGTCCCTCATTAAGTCTTCCTGTACAAGTATCAATCAGAATATTTTGCTTCTGCATAATTTACTAAAGTTCTACAGAATCAGAGGCACTGTGCATGCTGACAATAGCTTAAAATCTTTCAATTTTACTGAAATCCACATTGAAGCTTTGCATCCTTCAAAACAAATGAAAGAGGATTAATTGAATACAAAAGAAGTATATTTTACTTACTATGTTAAAGACTAACATACTATAAAACACTCACATAGTATACAAACAGCTATAAAAACAAAATCATTCACAACATAATCCCCACCCCAATATTAAAAAAAAAAAAAACAAATCAACAAATCAAAGTTTTTATTTGCATGGCCAATTACTGTTTGTATTCTACAACTTTGTTTTAATATCCCTTTAACAGGTTCTAAGCTTTTGTTGCACAGGGAATAAAAGCTGCAAGACTGCAAACTTCCTTCAGCAGCCACGCCCACTCCACCTAAACATGAAACAGGTGTAAGGAATGACAACATCACAAAGGGACTACTAAGTTCCACCGTTCAACAATTCATGACAGTGTCTTCAGGGTTCAGTTGAAGAGGGGGTGAACTTCTTTGAAAAGAGTCAGTCTGTTTCCCCTCTGTTTATAATGTCGGTGGTTTTAATCCGTATTTCTTTGCTACTTCTGTCTGGGCATGGGCAGCATCACAAAGTGAATACAGATGAGCCATCTCCATTTCAGACTTGGCCAGGTTGATAGCTTTGTTGAACATGTCAATGGCTTTCTCCATGTTTCCTCTAAAAGAGCAAAAATTCAAAGATTCTTCAACAAGCAGTTCTCAATAACCAATAAAGTTTAATTGTGCTGCATGAAGCCTTCAGCTGTAACTCTAATAAAATGTTTCTTTCATAATAAACAAAAATGCCCAGCACAGCATACTGAAAATACCAATGAATTCACCTTACACCCCAATATATCCATCCCCTCCTCTCCTCCCAGTCCCTCCCCCCACAGCTCTTCCCCTACTCCCTCTCCCCTTCTCCTCTGAGAAGGGGAAGCCTCCACCCTGGCATGTCAAGTCTGCAGGGGTAGGCACATCCTCTCTCATTGAGGCCACCATGGCAGCATATTCTGCCTACATTATCTTGAATCCTTTGTTAAATATGGACAGACTAGGGCAACTAAGTTGGTGACTTAAAAACCCTAATTTTCCTGGTTCCTAAGCCTGTATGTTTCTGGTCAAACATGAGGCTTCTGGAAACACAGAACACTAGTAGCCCTCAAATGCTTGCTCCTTAAAGGACTGATTCCACACTCTTACTACCTTATCTCTCACCCCAAATGCCAAAACCTGAGAGCTTCCATGCAGTCAAAGGTCAATCCCAGTTCCCTGACCATGTCAAACCTGATCATAAACAGCCTCAGGTTATTGTCTCTGCTTAACTCTGTTCAAATCCTACCTTTTAGGGCCCACTTCAAATATAGTATTGTATACTATACACCTAAGAATTAAATACTTCATTCCCAATATTCCTCACAGTTCTATTAGGCCCATATACATAGGGAGACAACCTTACTAGCTCATTCCTAGGTCTCTTTCAGTTCCAACAGCTAAGTACAAAGGTTGGTAATTGCTATCTGTTTTTGAATAAATGGATGAACATGCTATGGCTGATAAAACTTACCTCTTACATTTAAGAGTGACTAAGTTATATAGTTACTAAGAAACAACTGTTTAAGGGAAGTAGTGTTATCTAGGTATGCAAGCATGTGCATAATACTTAACCAAATGCGTGTAATCCTGCAACTAAGATCAAAGTCAATCCTAGTTAACTCAGTATCACTAAAGGTGGCCCATATTTAACTTCCTATAGTATATGGCTAACATAATTAACTATTTTTGGTTTATATGGAACTGTTTTGATAATAGTTAGATGACCTGCAAAATATTAGTATAACCAGCAATGCCAATCATTCAACTTTAAAGTAGGATTTAGATGAACATTTTTTTTTTAGACAAGATTTCTAGCCCAACCTTGCCTAAAACTCCCTATGTAGCTCAAAAGAACCTTGAATTTCTCTGATTCTCCTGTATAACCTCCAGTTTGTTTAGAGTCTGTCACATGGCCAGTTGAGTGCTGGAGAATGAACTCAGAGCCTCCGGCATGCTAGCTAAGCACTCTATCAATGAAGCCTGATGCCTAGACCTACAATTGACCTTTTTTTTTTTTTTTTTAAATTTCACACGCACTGGTGTTTTGCCTTCATGTATGAGTATGTTGGATCCCCTAGAACTGGAGTTAAAGACAGCTGTGATCTGCCATGTGGGTGCTGGGAACTAAACCCAGGTTCTCTGGAAAAGCAGCCAGTACTCTTTAACTACTGAACCATCTCTCCAGCCCCTAAAATGGCTCTTACAGTACAATTTAACATACAAAGAAAATTCCCTCAACCCTCATCCTCTTAAGGTAATCTCTAAGAATACTTTAAATTAAATGTCAAGTGCTTTTATATGCACTAATCTAAGAAGAATCTAGAGCTTTGCTCAAGCATTATTATGGACCACTGTTCTATCAGTAAAAGAATTATTTGTAATGACAAATTAACATAAGAAATGGTATTTGTATATACCTGCCATCAGAAGAATCACATTTTTTTTTGTCAGTCTTTTGGAGGAAAGAGAACCACAGGAAGAGCAGACAATAGGTAATTAAGAGGACTTATGCTGAATCCTGATAAGTGATAGTAGCAAGATTAGTGCCTTGACATCAGTGAAGCATGGACTCAAGTCTTGTCCTCAGTAATGTATCACAGTGTGACTTTGTTAGCCCAACAGGCCTGGACATTAGTTTCTGTATACCTTAATTTTATCTTGGGATTATTATAAAGATGAGTTTAGGTCAACAGAATTGAGATTTGGAAGGTACTGAAGACCAGTACTTAAGGGGACATAGTCCATTACTTATATAGCTGTCAACATTAAATGTAGATCTTAAGTGCAATTCTGGGTAAATATTTACACAAAACAAGTTACTGGAAATCAGAGTTGTAAAAAAAAAAGTCCAACTAAACCAGAGGTTTCATGAAAACTCAGTGGCTCAGAAGATGTGTTACAACCTGTCCAGTTTCTTGGCTGGTTGCTTCTATGTAGCGGGATCCAGATTCCAATACAGCCTCCCTGTCTGTTCCTTGTTATCTGACACTGACTAAACCATACTTCAGGTATTTCCCGTCTTCTCACAGGAAGGATAAAAAAGAAAAAGGAAATTATACACAATAAAAACCTGTCTCACTTTGTAAGGCACAAGCCTGATAGTTTTTATAAGTGTAAGTAAAATGAGGAAATCCAAATTCCCTAATTTTTAGGGACGCCTGCATCAAGTACAGCAAGCCTTAAAACTGTAATAGATGTTGATTCATAATCACATGTATGTAATGAGAACAAAAGACGGTAACTATTACATCTCTAAGAAGCAGCTTGATAAGTTACCTCTGCACTTCAATAGTCCCCATGGTCTCATATGCAAAATCACATTTGTTGTCAATTTCAATAGCCTTGCTGATAAGCTCCAAACCTTTATCCAAATCTTGCTTCCACTGAAGTTGAAGTAAACTGGATTGGGAGTGGGGTGGGGGAGACAGTTAGACGGACCCAATACTAATAGACATATAAACATATGATTTGGGTTCTGCCCTCAATAAACAAAACAATTTATAAGGAAACAAAGACTACAGCAGATCACACTGGAGGCTTCTGGTCTCTATTTCTGATGTCGAGTGCCTGGCCACAGATTTGTAAGTCAGGACTCAGTATTCCTTTTCTCTGTATTTCTAAGAAATAGAGACAACTGATTTCGTATGGAGATACCAACCCTGTTTCATTCCCTTCCAACTCCTGTCCTAGGACCAGTCTGACTCCTGGGAGCAGGTCCTAGAGAAGACTTTTGTGGGTTACAGTCTCTCTCTCTGGTCTCTTTTCTACTATGCTAATGGCACTGGCTGATTTCTAGTTGTTTACTCAGCCTGTTGTCTCAGTTGTATTTGGCTCCATTTCATGGAAATAAAAAGTATATTAAACACATTGTGAAAAAATTGTTCTGAAAATTAAGGCAGCTTCTCCTTTTACTCTAATATAAATTACTTTATCTTTATAAAAATAAAATTGTTGCATTATTTTCAACTTATTGACTATATTATAAATTCTGAATATCATACAAAATTAAATGTAAAAAAATATGCTTGTTTTACAGCCTTTCTATTTCTCCACATTTATGTGTATGTGTGGTTCTGTGAATGTATGGTACATACACTCAAGTGTTAGTAGAGACCAAAAGAGGGTCTCAGATCCCATGGAACTGGATGGAGTCACCGGCGGCTCTGAGCTGCCTGACAACATGGATGCTGAAAATTCAATTTGGGTCCTCTAGGCAATAAGGACCGCTCTTAGTTGCTGAGCAATCTAATTTCTCTAGTCCTTTCCAGCCTTTAACTTTTTTGTTTTTGTTTTTTTCTAGACAGGGTTTCTCTGTATAGTCCTGGCTGTCCTGGAACTCACTCTGTAGACCAGGCTGGCCTCGAACTCAGAAATCCACCTACCTCTGTCTCCCAAGTGCTGGGATTAAAGGTGTGCGCCACCACCGCCCGGCTCCAGCCTTTAACTTTATGTCACCATTTTTATCTTAAATATCACCCACAGATGTATATCATAACAAATACAAAAATTATTCTAGGCTTTCTAATTTTTTGAGAAAGTTTCTCATTAGCTCATGTTGGTTTCAAACTCAAGATCCTCTGCTTCAGCTTCTCAATTCTTCTTAGTATTTTAATCTTTATACAGCTTACTTTCCTGCACATATATGCATGCATGTATATATGGCCACAAATGGCCATTATGGCACACATTTTAATCCCAGAACTTATAGGGCAGAAGAATGTGATCTCTATGTGTTCAAATTTAACATAGTGAAACTGACTCCAAGCACACAAATTTGCATTCTTAAAGAGTTCTACACAATGCATTATAATTAAATTTACTAGTTTTACATAATTGGCCATAGCAGAAATACTATGAACTTACAAACTCACTGGTCAAATTGAGAAGTAAAATAATATACTTGTTTCAATGATACCATTAGGCTGTGTATCAAGTAACTCTGCCATCAATGATTCCTTTACACATTGTTTAATAACTAAATTCTCCCTTGTTGCTGAGGTAGGGAGGCTGAAACAGACAGCAGACTCTGTCTCCAACAAGGTAGAACGGAAAGACTGTTGCCCAAATTATCCTCTCATCTCTACTGTGGCAAGCATGTATCTAAGTTCACACATGCAAACAGATATCACAGGTTCATATGCACAAAGGTTAAAAAAAAAACCCTACATAGTGTAATAAATTGATCAATTAATTGACAGGTCTATTATCTGAATCATTTCTGTAAGGCTGAAATATTATATTACTCTGAAAGAGATTTAGTATTTTATTGAAACAAATAGAACCAGAAAAATACATACCCTTTATGAACATAAGTTGTAGCATTATCTGGTTCCAAATCAATACACTTATCATACATTTCATCAGCTTTACCAAACTGTTGTTGATCTGTTAATGCCTATGTGAATAAAAACTTTAGTTATATATATTAATATAATTGCTAACATGAAAATTAAGAGTACACTTCTTATTAAGTATTAAAATTTATGTATTCACCACGGCTTCTAATTAATTGTATTCACCACGGCTTCTAATTAATTAAAGTCAGTTTAAATTTTATAACGTAACAGAATCAAAGAGTTTGGGAAACAGTAGCATATAGAAGAGCCTACTTTTAATGACAGCTATATCAATCACATTTTCACAAGCCTATACTTGCATTTATAATTTATCACACTAATATTAAGGGAATTATTCTAAAGGTTAGTCATTTTAGAGGGTACAATATAAATATGGTTAACTGCTATAGTTACCCCATAACTACTACTGCTGTGGCTGAAGGAAAACTTACTCTCACAGACACTATGTCACAGGTTAACTTGGAAGGGAGGGACTTGCATTGAAACTGTGAGAGTTAAATAATTTATACTATAGAACTTTTGTAGCAGCTATGGAAAACAAATTTTAAATGTAAATACTTGTATGTAAAGTTACATTAAATTTTCAGTGAAGTTATGCCAGTTCAGATTTTTGAAGAAACTTCCTAGAAATCAAACCCATTCAAAGGGAATAGAGAAACATGCAATTTGGAAACAGGCTGCAAAAGACTTTCCTGTATTACTTTTCCACTAAAGAGCAGTGATCTTTGGGTTTTCTGTGGGGTACAGAAATTTATACCCTAAACTGTTATGGCAAAGGTAAGGATGATTACTGTCCAATTACATTATAAATGCTTATCTGTCTTCATTTACCTTTATATAGGTTTACACAGCAGATGCATTTATAGTTAATTTTCATGGGTAGTGAGCAATGCTTCATTTTTATAAAGAAATGGAAAACACTAAGACTCAGAGACACCGACTTCCAGGTTGGGTCATGTCCCAGATTATGAGCTGATGCCCAGTGACATGTAAGACACATTGGAAGAAGAGTTCACAGAGATCAACTTCTCACAGGCCTCCTTCAATAAGGCCTCCAAGTCGTTATGAAATGTCACTAAAGAGCATGAAGGGAAAAAACTAGCAATCTCACCAAGGGATTAGGGGAGGAGCCTAGCAAAGCTTGCAAAACTTTAGTATTTTCTATTTCTGTTATAATCCTGGAAAGCCCTTAATTCCTTTTGCAATTAAAAAAAAAGAAAAATTAGAATCTGGGCCTGGTGACAATCTCAGCACCTGGGAGGCCAAGTCACTCCTGATCATAGGTTCAAAGCCAGCCTGGATTGAATGGAGGTTGAAATCTTGCTTTGTGTAGTTTCAACTCTAAAATAGTAAATCTTTGGGAATTTTTAAGAAGACATGGTGGTGCATTCCTTTAATCCCAGTACTCAGGAGGCAGAGGAGATGGATCTGAGTTCAAAGTCAGCCTGTTCTATATATGCCAGCCAAACCTACACAGTAAAAGAAACATACATAGAAATAAACAAGCAAGCGAGTGAGTGAACGAGTGAGCTCCTGGAGAGATCAGGCTAGCATAACTCCACGCTGGATTCAGCTTACAGATGCAACTCTTAAAAACTGTTTTTTACACTTACCTGGGCATAAAGTGCATAGCCTTCAGCACATCTTGGAAATTTCTTTATGACCTCTTCAAAACCTTTCATAGCTGCCTGAACTTGCGAAGAATTGTTTGCTGTATATGCCTGGCGATACTATTTAAAAATCAAAACACTCTAGTTAAAGAGCTAAAAAAAAAACCTTCTGGAATCTTGACATATTATACAGACACAGAACATTACATAAGCATTTCCACAAGAGCAGGTAAGTCCCTCCCTCCCTCCCTCCCTCCCTCCTGCAAAGGATTAGGAGGTGTGGCCTTTTGGAAATAGTATGTCCTTGGGAGTGGGGCTTTGAGGCTAGGCCCACTTTCTCCTACTTATGGTTCAGAGGTAAGTTCTTAACCACTGCTCCAGGACCATGGCTACCTGCCTTTTGGCCTACTCTCTGACATGACTAATGATGGACTAATCCTATACAACTGTAACTTCTGGTTATGGTGTCTCTTCACAGCAATAAAAAACCGATATATGTTAACTAAGCATATAGATGACATAATTTTGATTTACTTTTCTGTAGTGCCTAAATTCAAAACAAGGACTTTACACAATATGCCTTCACACACTCTATCACCAAGATATATCCCTCCTACAGACTTTTAAAATATAATTTCATTTTCATCTTGAACCTGTAATACCTATGACACAACTTTCTTTAGAGGGAAAATTATTTTAGGACCGGCCATAAGCAAAAGCAGTTAAGTCTTGTCATAACTATAAATTACTTCCTCAAATTATTTTTGACTCCTTCATACTAGTTTATGGTAGAGAAGTAATTTTGCTATAAACCTGGGAGTTGGGTGTGCTTTCACACAGCTTTAACAGCACCAGCAGGAGAGGCCTGGGCAAGAGGGCTGTGAGTCCAAGGCCAGTTACACAGTAGCTAACATGCTTCCAGATACTTTCCTCCCTGAGATCACCATTTTGAGAAAAAAACAGATGAGTCTGTAGACAATACAATACTCACTTTGCTGGATACTATGAAATACAAATGTGCTTATGAAATCACAAGTTAAAAAGGCACCTACCAATGCAAAACACTTCTGAGCCTGTGCCAAAGCAAACTTTGGTCTTAATCTGATACATGCATCAAAATCCGCCACTGCTTCTTCAACTAGATCCAGCAGAATTTTCAGCTAGGGAAAGAGTACATAATTAAATGCAATAAAGTAACAGGCTCAGCATTTAAGTTTATAGCATGCTTCTCTTCTGTTGTCACAGTTAATGCTCGGCAGTTAATTATTCTTCATAAAATTTCTTTGCAGGAAAAAAAAAGTCACAATTTTCAAACCTTAAGAGTGGTGTCTGATTTAAAAATAAAAGATAATTCTTTTTTTATTGCAATTTGCATAAAAAATATAAAAAAAATCAAGTGCTTCTGTACTTAATCTCAAAGCCAAGTAGAACTTTATATAATTATCATCCAATTAATTACAAGATATTAAAAATAAAGATGGAAATGGCAAGAATTTTTAAAATGCTATTTCAACACTTTATAAACATCTTTCAGAAACACTGGACCACAATCTCTCCTACAAAGACTTCAAACCAGGCTCATCTATCATACAGTACTCAGGCTGTTGATGCTGGAGGAGAGCTCAGATAAGCTTGCACAACAAGTGAGACTTAGGTCTAATAAGTAAACATACAACTTTTCCTACTTCACTGTAATAAAAGAAGGCATGCTAAGCAAACTAGACAAGACTATAGATGTATTCTGGGTGTTTAGTTTCCTGTATATGTGTGGGTACCTTACAACTTCCTTTAGCTCCAGTTTAGAGGGACCTGATACCTCTGTCTTCCCTGGAAGCCTACAGTTATATGCATATAAGCCTACACACATACATGTACAAAGAATCATGAAAACATTTACTAAGTGGGATTAGTGTCTACTCACTGAAAGCCTACAAAAGTACAGATGAATAACCCAAAAGGCTAGCTGATTCGCTAACACTTGTTTTTGCCTTCCCTTTCTTCTATATCATATGATTATAAATCTTCAAGATGTAAGTAAACAAAGGCCAAGTTAAGAGTTCATATGTTGTAAGAAACTTCAAGAAACCCTGAAGAGTAGTTACCAAGCACAGCACCAGCTAAGATCAGATCTACCCACCTGTCCTCGGTGGTGATAAACGTCTGAGTTCATAGGATCGATCTCGGCAGCCATGTTGAAGTCCTGAGTAGACAGCATAGGTTGTTGCTGCTGCATGCACATGGTGCCTCTCTTGATAAGGGCATTTGCTCGAAGCTACACACCCAAAATGAGAGAAACAACCTGGTTAATTTTAAAACCCAATTTAGATTAAGAGAAAAAAATTCTGTAATGCCTACTATAAAGTTTGTCCTTTTAAAGACTATACACAAGTTTTTTGGTATAGTAACTAAATATTGTTAAAGGTTGGTTATTACAGATTTTGGGGCATTTTTATTGTACCTAAAGAACACAACACACGTAAGCACAACACTTCTAATCCAAGTGCCCAGAAACTACTTATCTCTAGTCCACAAACTGGTATATTCTAAATGTTTCATATACAATATGGCCTTTTCTGGTTTCCATTTAGTATTTTCAATGTGATATCTATTAATACTCCTTTTTATGGTATAATATTTCAGTATAGATATTGGACATATAGGTTATTTCTACTCTTGAGTGTCATGATTAATACTGTAATACTTTTACTCTTTCTTTTTTACTCTTTACATCTTTTTGATTTCTGAAGTTATATTTTAGGTGTCATATCTCAGAAACCTCTTCCTGATAAAAGATAATAATTATTTCTATGATTTTCCTATGCTGCCAATATTCAGGTATGTGTGTGTGTGTGGCTTAAACTCTCTGGAAGCAGCACTGATCGATTACATGGCAACTCTATGTGTTAACAATTTGAAGAATAGCCAAACTAGTTCCCAAAGAATCTTTATCCTTCTACATTCCTACCAGCAACACAATGTCCCAATTTCCCTATATCCTTACCAGTATTTATTACAATCCATGTTTTTGAGTTACAGTCTTATTGCCTGTGCATTCAATTAAAAAACAAAACAAAACAATTATAGTGCTTATAATAGGACAGAAGGGGCACTTCAATGAAGCTTTGGTTGAACCTGCCCTAAGAGGTCCTGGTACTGGAACGCTTTTTCATGCTAGCATGGCTCATCTGTAGAATATTCTTTGGTGAGTCATACAAATCTTTTGTACATTTTTGGATTAGGTTTCCTTTTTACTCTTGAATTCTAAGTTTTTACTCTTGATTATAAAGAACCTTTCATGAATTTTTTCTTCCATTCTATGGAAGGTGTTTTCAGTTTTATGATACTGTCCTTTCAAGCACAGGCTTACTTAAAGCAATCCTCCAACCTCAGCCACCCAAATATAAATCACCATGCCTGGCTCAAAAGCTGTTTCTTTCTTTCTTTCTTCCTTCCTTTCTTTCTTTCTTTCTTTCTTTCTTTCTTTCTTTCTTTCTTTCTTTCTTTCTTTCTTTCTGTTTCAGCATCTTTTTCTTAATTAAAAAATTTTTTTATATTATTTTTTAGATATTTTTCTTCTCCCGTTCATTTATTTACTATGCGTGTGTCCACACATGTTCACAGGAGCATCTGCCACAAGAGGACACTTGCTTGAATCCATCCTTTCTTCTACCACTTAGACTCCAGGGACTGAACTCCAATTTTCAGCCTTGGCAGCAAGTTCTTCATCTTGATGCATCTTTTTGATTTCTGAAGTTATGTTTTAGGTGTCAATCTCAGAAACCTCTTCCTGATACAAGATAATTATTTCTACGTTTTTCCTATGAGTTTTATTTTTAGTTCTTACATTTAGGTTTCTGGTTTGTTTTGAGGTAATTTTTATATACAACAGACAGGAGATATTATTACTCTTTGCTGTTAAAGCTAAAAAGTAATGATCATGAACTTAGGCTTCTTCAAAGCAACAATGCATATGCTTTATAGCAAAATACAATATAAGAAATTCAGTAATTAGGACATCAGCATGAAAAGAGATTAAAGAAAACTTTGTAGGATAACTTCAGTATGAAAATTTAATTTCAAAAGGATTTTAAGAATATTATCAACCACAACACTGTCGCTATTATCCAAATCCCAACTTTTACAGTATGCCATGGCCACAGAGGGATCTGACAGTACACTAAATGCTCTAGAAAAAAAGTTCTTTTTCTTACCTGAAGATAAGTATTACTACTTCAGATTCACTGTAACAATATTATTAGATGTAGACTCCTCAAAATAAAAAAATAGCCTTTCATGGAAGCCCAAGTGAAATGCTAAGGTATCAAGCAAAGCAACTGCAAAAGTCATCATGGTCACTTTCTAACTTGTCACATGCACACACATTTCAAAATGTACCTACCTTCACATTAGCTTCCTTCAAACTGATGACTTTATCTAAGTCAGGCTTGGCCGAATTGGCACTGCCAATAAGTAGGTAGAAGGTGGCTCGCAGTAGTAATGCTTCTGCCATGTATTTGCCTTGAGCATCTATTTCCTTTGAACATTCACTTATGATTTTGTCATAGTTTTCTTCTTCCATATATTGTTTAGCTTTCAAATATCCAGAACTGAAGATGAAAGCAAACAGGAAAATACTTACTAAGGAGAGAGCGAGAGAGCCAATGCTAAAGCCTGCTACCTTTGGCACTACTCCATCATCACTTCCTTCTCTATCCATCAGTCAGTGCGGGACCGGAACTGGGGTTAGAGATTAAACTGAGTAGGAGTTCTTAACCAACAGGATTTTTGTCATACCTTCAAAAAACAGTTTTCAAGTGGAGGCATAGTCATTGGGAGAATTCTTATGTTAGTACATGATTCAAACATGAGCTACTGTAAGGTGAGCTGATTAGAAAGTCACTCTTTTGAACACTGATGAGGAGCTTGTCTTACTTTTGGTCTGGGGCATCAGTATTACTAACAGCTGTTTAAGGGATAAGAGAAGGAAGGAAGTAGACATAAGTTAAGGGGAGTGGCCCGATGTGTGTTTTGTACAGTTCATTGTTTTATGCAGGATGCAAAGTAAGGAGCAAAGACTAGAAGTTAAAACACCAGTGCCTCAAATAGATTTATTATTCTACCTTAAAGGTAGACCTAGAAGTAACTCATGTCGGGGTACTCTTCTTCACCCCACAAGCTATCTTGCAGAGTCCCTAGAACAACCTCTCCTTTTAAAATACAGTGAGTACAGTTTTTGTCTGCTTTTTGTTGTTTATTTTTTGTTTCAAACAGGGTTTCTCTGTGTAGCCCTGGCTGTCTTGGAACTCGCTCTGTAGACCAGCCTGGCCTCGAAACTCAGAGATCTGCCTACCTCTGCCTCCCAAGTACTGGGATTAAAGGCGTGGGCTACTACCACAGCCCAGCTACAACGTTCTTCTAAGATGATGGCTGCTAAAGGAGGTACTTAATGAAGGTTTCTGACAGAAAAAAAAAGGAGTCTACAGGATTTCTAAGACATTTGATATATGACAGTTGTACATTAACATGGTGTGAAAATGAGATACTTTAGAGGTATATACTTCAAATTTTTATCTTGAACTGAAGTAGAGACATGTGATATAACCCTATTCATGAAGTCACAACTCAGAATTACCCACAGGATTACAAGGGTAAAAAATTGTTTCTCTGCTGTTTGCTATATTGTTTAGTAGTTAGGTAAAGTAAATGTATATTTGACTTACCATGTTGTAACCCCTCATAAGTTAAAGAGCATCTATATTAAAGAGCACTGTAAATTAAAGTACAATTTCTCATTTCAGTTGTTATAGTCTAGATAGAGAAAACTGATATGTGATCTATAAGAAAAATTATATCAGATTCTTCTAACTTCTCTACCTTCACACTAACTGGTTTTTTTTTGCTAAGGTTACCAGGGTAAGAAAACAGGAACAATTATATTAAGATCTGATTGAACGTAACAAGTTCAGTTAGTGGGCTAACTGAAAATATGCTAAATAATTACATAGGCCTCTAAATCTTATAATAATCCTGTAAACTGACAATTAGCAGTAGTGGTGTCATCAAAACATGGTGACACCACGGCTTGGAGTAAGACAGAAATACAAACTGGGAATTGCAGCAATGGCTTCAGTCTGAACTCCTCAGTTTATGTCTCATATCCTGTCATCTCTCACCATAGCTGATAGAAGGTGATTAACTTTGCTCTAGTTTTTATGGGATGAGGACTGTTTATTGTTTCTGTATCACTGTTAATAAAGCTATGTGATATCTGAAACAAGTATTTCCCAACTGACTTTCTGAAACATTGTATACCAACTAAAATGTACATATCTTGGTATAATTATACAGATTTCCTTAAGACTCAGTTGTGTTTTAATACAGGGAACACTATTTCCCTTCCTTCCATAAACATTAATAAATACCCAATTAGCAACACTACTACCTTATATTAGGGAGGAGTTACCCTAACTGAAAAACACAAGCACTATACTATGAACATGCAGGCTTAGATGGCATATATATTATATCCCAAGGTCTCCAGCTATAAAGGCACATGTCCTTTGAATTCAGCTTTCAATAGTATAAAACACAAGATTGTCAGTGTCCTGAACAAGTAGAAAAATCTGAAGAAATTTACAGCATTTCTAAGCATTCACCAGCTTATAAATTAAGAACTACCCGCACGTAACCATTTAGAATTTAGCTACATATAATTTAAGGTAGCACTTTCAAATGGATCTTCTAACCACACCAATTAACTTAAAGGGTGTTTTCTTGATAATCTCATTAAGACTACAAAAGCAGGAAGACTCTTGACAGAAAAATCTGAAATACCAAAGAACTTAACAGGTATCTGCTAGAAAGAGTTATATATAGTAATAATATAAATTTAACATTATATTTAACTGTATCTGTACATAGACTTGATACAACTGAGCGCCTACTTGTGGTCCAGGAATATTTCATGGTGCACAGTCCATCCAGCAGACACTGTGCTCCGCATACTTACTTTTCTTTTACTTCTAAAGCTTCTCCCTCCTTGTCTTTATCTTCATCAGACTTCTCTCCTTTAAGCATTGGTTGAGAAATTATATCATCAGTGAAAGAACTGAAGTAAGATTTAATAAACTGTGGAGATGGCATCAGAGGTTCACGGTTCTGAAATTCAATCATGTTTAAGCATCTTTTTAAAATGAGAAAATACTAATCAAAGCAGCAAGTATACTACAGAATAAAAATGACTTAAAACAAGTGAATTTTAGTTTTCAAATTAATAAACAATATTAAGCTCTAAGCCACAGGATAAGATTGTGAATCCAACATGTTTCATGGGTGATTTTAAAACTTTCCATTACAAATTGTGGAAAGGCAATAAAGTTCCGAGCCCTAGTACAGTTTAGTCTTATTGATTGCCCTTGGATCACACTACATGTTAATACATGAAAGTCTACGTTAACGAAACCTGCTAAGTGTTGTTTTGAGACAGGGTCTCTGCAACTAGCCTGTCTTCAACTTACAATCCCCTTGTTTTGCCTCCCAAGTAACGGAACTACAGGCACGTGCCGACTAAGCCCAGCTGTATAGGTTAGTTTCAGAGATTAACATGTCAGAAATATCAGGGCCATTGCTCCCTTTTCCATCTTTGGTGATTTTTACCTAAGCTCTCACTCTCCCAGCACTCTATTTCTCCCTCTAATACTTAATATCAGCTCTTTTATACTTAACATCTGTTCCACTAAAACAAAACCCAAAAGTGGATGGGATCATGCCGTTTTTCTTTCCCCTTCTTAAAAGACTAGGGTCTTGTTTTATAGCATAGGCTGGCCTCAAATTCCTGGTGCTCCTCCTACCTTAGCCTCCCAAGTACTTCTATTGTAAGAGTTACCAGGCTAGATCTGGGACCATGCGGTTGTATCCTTTGCTCTGTTGAATTAAATTATGTCACTAATGTCCACTGATATAATTTACCTTTAAAAACTCATGATACAGAGCAAGAGCTGGAAAGTTCTTTTCTACAAAAGTTTAATCTTTGTATAGTACATAGACTGAATACTTTAACAACCACTCAACTACGTTGTAGCAACACAAAAGAAGCCCCAAGCAATATGCAAGCAACTAATATATAGGAAGCAGATTGGATTTGGTCTTTGGGCTGTTGAGTGACAATCCCTAATATATAAAATGTGTTCTTTCAGTACAGTTTTAGACTTACTGAAAGTTGATATGCTATAACAACCAAAGAGTATAGGAAAAAGCACAAGCCAGTTTTAATTTCAGTTATCATACACAGTATGTCTTGGTTCAAGCAGCATTCAACTATTACCAACTCACATGAACTTACCTTGTATTTTTCTTTGGCATTCTCTTTTCCGAGAAGTTTAAGAACTTTATCAGCTAACAGCATGCTCTGCTCATTTTGAAACCCTTCTAATATACACACAGCAGTGACGTCTGGAAACGACAAAAAATAGAATTATGGAATTATTATGAAAATGGCCAACAGTATCAAATAGGTACAACTGAATTACAAAAAGTGAAACTCAACTCAAAGCATATGGAACTGTTTAATTTTCAAGGAACTGTCACTACTGTACTTGGCTGGGGTTTGTTTTCCTCACCTGTGAAATGAGTGTGCTTATCTTGTTTAATTTCTGATGGCTCTCAATGGTCTAATATTCTGTAGATAGCAAAGAAAACAAGGAATCCAGAATATTTTTTCTGGCTAGTAACACAAGGCAAGTGAACAGAGCAGAATCACATCTTGCTATGTGGCTTAGGCTGTTACCATGTTATCAAACTCCACCCAATAAATCCTCTTGCCCTGCCTCGTAAGTAGCATTTTAAAGGCCTTCAAGTTATTCTGTCTCCAAGCTACTTTGCCACAGAGCTTAAAAAACATCCTCAAAACACCACTTTCTACTGGTTATGCTATATACAGCTCACAATAAAGCGGTTTGAAATTTAGGAGATCAGAAGTTCCCATCACTTATCTGGTCATTCCAAGTATTCACGCAGTAGTGGTGGCCCCTTCCTAACCCACGGCCTTACTCTCCAAAGCAAGTCCATCAGCATCACACTTCCTAGCTAACTTCCGCTAAGCTCCTTTCTCACGTCAGTTCTTTGATCTGAAACTACAACCAACCTCTTCTCTGATAATTATTTTTACTAGTAACTTCAAAACTTTGCATTCCCATTTCAAAAACATTCTTCAACCATCATAGGACATCACAAAACTTAAATTTTCTAACATGATCCAAAACGCCCTCATCCTTTGAAAAGACTCAGTCCTTTAATAAAACAACAACAAAAGACTCAGTCCTTTAATAAAACAACAGCAGTAAAGCACTCAGGCGCAGCTCAGTGGCAAAAGCATGCTAAGCGAGATCCTGAGTTTTATTCCCCAGTATCAACCCAGAAAGTTATCAAGAGTAATTATGGCTAAACTTTACTGCTGACGTTTTTAAAAGGACACACAAAATGGTACTGAAAGTACTTTTAGACTGTAGAAATTGTACTTTGGTTTAGCATCACATCATTTAGAAAAATGAACTTTAAAAGCCTGTGACCTGCACTTTAACTGAAGTTTTGGAAACCGAGATAGCCAATTAGAGGCAGAAGTACATTTATAGCATTTTCAGAGAATGACATTTTCACTTGGGTTTTATAGCAATCATACAATCTGCAATTGTGTATAAAATGTTTGAAAATATGAAGGGAAAAATGGTTTCCTTAATAACTCATCTCCAAGTTATTTCACATTTATACAAGAAAGCAGCTGAAAATATGTCAACACTAACCTGCTAAAACTAGTTTTCTGATTTTCTTAGTCTTTATACTCATGAATAACTCCTCAGTTCAGGGTGGGCGTGGTGGCATATGTGCCTTTAATCTTAGCACTTGGGAGATAGAGGCAGGTAGATCTCTGTGAGTTTGATGTTAGCTGGTCTACACAGTGAGTTCAAGGACAGCCAGGGCTATGAAGAGAGTCCATGCTCCCCGCCCCCACAAACCAACCAACCAATAAATATTACACAGGGACAAACAGAGATGGAACTTATGTACCAGTAATTTCTATTTAGATAGAGAGTCTCAACCGTGGCACAGTTTAACCCTGAAAGACAATTAGCTGATCTCTACACTCCCAAGGCAGTTTCACATAAATTTACTAGTGACTCCGAAGCCTTCAGTAGTTTTCCTAGGAAAATATAGAAATGCCCTCACCTTCTAAACACTCCTTCTTATTGTCTAGCTTCTCATGGGCTTTTGCACGTCTAAAGAGAGCTTTCACATATTTGGGATTAAGCTCAACAGCCTTTGTACAATCTTGTGCCACTTCTTTCCATTTTTGCTGTAATTGAAAGCATAAAAAGAAAAAAGAAAACAGTTACACTGAAAATAGAACTGTTCAACAGAATTGAGTTTTCAAAACCTGACAGGCCAAGTGTTAAAGAGTTTCTCAATGAAAGTATTTCCAATTCTAAGAGTAACAACAATATACAAAACCCCAAACCCTCCCTATCTGCCTGCTCCCCTCCCTCTCGTCTACCTGCCACCGGCCAGTGGTTTGTGCTGCTGGCAGTTTTCGCTCCTTCAGCACTGATCTGGATCCACGCCGTCCCCACGCCAAGCTCTTACTCTTTCAGCTGTTCCTTCTCTGCAAACACCCACCTCAGTTCTGATGCATGTTCAGATTGTTACTTCTTATAGTTGCCTCCCCACTTACCAGCAATTTGCCATTAGTCCACCTTGCCACCTGCCTGCTAACTACTTACATTAATGGCTGTCCACTCTCATTTGACTTGACTGAATTCTTCCATCTATTTAATTGCAACATGCTGCAATGTTCAAGTACTCACCTCTCTTCTTACGGGATTGTTTGGCTTTATATAACATCTGTAGCCTGGCCACCCTGCTAAATTACAGATGTGTGTTAAACTATCTGCTATTAGCTGTCTCTTTCATCCTGCACCCCTATGGAATTAAAATTCTGTCTTTACCTTTCATATCCAATGCAATAGCAAACTTCGTTGGTCTTCAGCTTTCCCTTATGTTTGTGTAGACTACTGCAACAATATGCTTACCTGCTTTCCCTGTCACCCCTCTGATTCCAATATGTTCTTGACAGAACAGTAGGAAAAATATTTATATTTCTCCCCTGCTAAAAGTCCTTAAACACTTCTATTGTACTCTATTCTATAGAACTAAGTGAAGATTAATTTGTTTCACTTATTCATATTGTCTTTACCCAGTCTTGCTAAGCTACACACACGCTCCTCTCCCTCCTCAGTGCTGACAACACACTGACAAGAGCGGAGACTAGCACACTTAGCTCACATGCAACTCACTGCCTACAGCCTCTTCCTTACTCAGTCTCTGCTAACTTCACTCTCACTTCTCTGTACTCAGGACACTTTTACTTTTGAAAACACTAGATGCTGGTCTTCGAGCAATTTCATATCTTAATTAAAGTATACTGTTGTATCACATCGTCTTTAATAAGAATGAATGACTTGGATACACTGATATAAAAACTGTACTAGACATGCTAGTGACAAAAGCCATGGACTATTGGTGTGTGTAAGAGGAACTCATTGTTTTCTTCCTTTTCCATATTGTAGACAAAGAAACAAAAATTAAACAAATGGTCTCAAACTTTTGTGTGTGGGGGCCAGTAGGATCACTATGCAACTTAACTTAAACTATCTGGTTTTATTAAAGTTTACAGAATTTTGGTCTTCAGTTTGGCTACCAAAACTGAAATGAAAAATTCTTATAATTTCAAATCAACTTCAAAGGGTGCATTACATCTGAGTAGAATTAGCTGAGACTTTGATAACAGAGGAAGCTAACACATGGAGTACAGCAGAGACAAGCCAGAGTACATACATACCAATTGTTCAAAGGCGGCGGCTCTGTTCTGATAAAATGTAGAAAGGTCTACATTCTTCTCAGTAGGGCACAAACTAATAGCCTCCGTGTAGCACTGAATAGCTTGCTCGTATTTTCCTGCTTTGAAATATTTGTTGCCTTTGTTTTTGGCTGCTTGAGCTCTATCCAGAGAGCTCTGAAATGAGAGAAAATGATTATTAAGAACTGACATATAAGAATAAATTCAGACCATGGTGATTAAACAAGCTGATGAAAGAATGTGGGAAGATAGGATGGTTGTTTACAGTGTAAAACCACCCAGACTTCTTCCAAAAATATGAACACATTAACCTATCATTTCTGCCAACATTACAAGTGGTAATTTGAATGTTTGCCAACCAAATGGGTATAAAGACATGTTTCTCAGCCCAGGTAATTTAAACCTTCTGTTTTGGAAAAATCTAGTTTCAGTGTATGAGCACCAGTTACCAGAGCTGGGTGTGGTGGCACAGACCTGTAATAACAGCACTAAAAAGGCCAAGACAAGAGCTGAACACCAATCTGGGCTGAAAGCAAATAGTAACAACTATACTAAAAAGAGACCAACAGATCCCCAGCTTCCTATTTTAGGCAGTAGCAAGAAGGATCTTTACACCAATGCAGAAGGGGGTAGACAAAGGTAGACTCAAGCAAACAGGACAGCACCCGACCTCTTTCAAAATGATTATCATCACACATTCAAGGAAACTGTCAGGCAATGGGTAGTTATGGCCAAGATGATGGGTAGGGTCATGTCAAGCCGGAGCCCTTAAACACCACAGAGGATTTTGGTAATGGCTGGAAACATATATACTATTTACTTCCCTTTTGGAGGTACTAGAATTCAAACTCAGAGCCCAGGCCTCTAGTGTCATAGGTTAGTTAAGAATACAGTCAAACAAAGCTTACTTAAAACTTTATGCTTTTTATTGGGAGAGAGAAGGGAGGCACATTCATATGACTATGAAAATATGCTGGAACCAACAAGAAAAGACAAATGAGTCAGGTGTAGTGGTGCATGATTTTAATGCCCACACTCAGGAGGAAGAGGCAGGCAGATCTCTAAGTTGGTATACAGACTGAGTTGTAAGACAGTCAGGGCTATACAGAGAAACCCTGTCTTAAAAACAAACAACAACAAAACCAATAACAAAGAAAAGAGAAAGAGAGAGACACACACACAGAGACAGACAGACACAGACAGATGGAAGGAAGATATTACAACAAACACAGCCGAGGAACAAAGGGAGAACAAGGTCTGACCAGAATGCATGTTGTCTATTGGCCTATTCAGAAGCTACCGAAGTGCTTTAAAAAACCACAAACTCATTTAACATTACTGAAAGCAACTGGACTTTGGTAGTCTTTTTTGGAGTGCTATAAATTTTGTAATTAAATTTTATGAAAAGTTCTTAGTTCTGAGACTTTTATCACAATTACTTTTATTACACTCTGGCCTCATACATTCAAGTCTGGCAGGTTTAAAGAACATTAACCTTGGTGGCTCAGTCCACAGAGGGCACACTGTATAAGCACGATGAACTAAGTTATATTCCACCTAAAAAGCTGGGCATGCTGGCACTTGTGTAATCCCAGAACTGGGGAGTCAGGGACAGGTGAACTGGGGAGTCAGGGACAGGTGAACTGGGGAGTCAGGGACAGGTGAACTGGGGAGTCAGGGACAGGTGACCTGGGGAGTCAGGGACAGGTGAACTGGGGAGTCAGGGACAGGTGACCTGGGGAGTCAGGGACAGGTGACCTGGGGAGTCAGGGACAGGTGACCTGGGGAGTCAGGGACAGGTGACCTGGGGAGTCAGGGACAGGTGACCTGGGGTTTCCTGGCTTACCAGTCAGCTTAGTCTAACCAGAGGCCCAGGTCCTAGTAAGAGAAACTGACCCAAGACACAAGGTTGACTGGCTTCTGAAAAATGAAACCCAAAGCTGACCTCTAACTTTCACATCCATGTGTGTGTGCATGCAAACAAACAAACATTAATTTCACCATATGCTAACACTGGCAGTCCCACTAGGGAAGCTTATGTAACACTACTTGCTACCAGTAGAATGGTGGCCACCTTGGCCACCCTGAAAACAAAACTGAAGACTCCTTAGTCTCTCTGAGGAAGACAGTTTTGAAGAGACTAAGTCATATCCATTCTTTCTTTAAAGAAGGCAGTACAGGGACATAAATTTAATCCCTGTGAATAATGGAAAGAACATAAGTAATTAAAAGATGTTCTCTTCTGCTCATTATATCATACTAGCATTTGCTTAAAATTATAAAAGTTAGCATTTTCTACCCCAGATTTGAGTAATTTTTTCTCCTTATAACAAATAATCAGCAGCAGTTATGCCAATGTGATTCTGATAAGTCAATCCAACACATGTATGGATCCAGAGAGGATATGATGGAAATGATGCATGAAAGAAGTTATCAATTATTGTCAAAATTTCTTATGAAATGTTTTTAAGAGCTACATCCTAAAGACATAACAGGTGTACCTAGTCCTATTTTTTGCAAAAAGCCCTAACAGAATTAGCACTATGCTCAAGGCAGAATTCAAATTCCATGGATCTGACTTAACAACACGTTATTTTTATATTGTATGGATGGCATAGCTCATGTTTGGAGGACGCTTTAGGACAATTAAGAATCTTCATCAATAGAACAACATTTGCCATACTCATGTACTTGCCGGCACACAAGCCAAAACAAACAAACAAACAAACAAACAAACAAGAGCCCAATGCTTACCCTCTGGAGATGAACAAAGAAAACATTAAGGTATGAGGCTCTCTACAGATTTATTCCATACAAATAGAAAACCAGATAGTTTTCTCTTTGCTGGGAAAGTACAATTTAGTTCACTGTACTTGTGTGCTAGTCAGAGGGTGACACTGGAATATCTCCCTCAGCTGCTTTCTACCTTGTTTTTTGAGACAGTGTCTCTCACTGAACCTAATCTCAATTTTGCCTACACTGGCTAGCTAGGAAGCCACAAGGAAGCATCCGCCTCTGGTTCCTCAGAGCTCGGGTCTACAACTGCATCTTATGTGGCAGTAGGAATCTGAACTTATATTGAGCTGTAAGCATATTACTCTCTGAGCCAAATATTCCTCAAGCCTTAAATTCATCACTACATATTTGGCTTTCCGCATCCATGAATTCAAACTGTGGAGTGGAAATATTCAAAGGAGAAAAACAACAACAAAAATTTAACTGCTGTTGACGTATATTGTGATTAGATCTAAAATGGATCTGAAGTAGACCTTGAATCTGTACTACACATATACACTCCTGTTTTAATTACTCTAAAATAGTTAAGGAACATCTACCATGTATTAGGTATTATCATGTCAAGATGACTTCAGCACATGAGCATGCATACAAAGTATGATGTACACTTTATTCAAAAATATAATTTATGGGCTGGAGAGATGGCTCAACAATTAAGAGCACTGACTGCTCTTCCAGAGGTCCTGAGTTCAATTCCCAGCAACCACATAGTGGCTCACAAACATCTGTAATGGGGTCTGATGCCCCCTTCTGGTATGTCTGAAGACAGCTACACTGTACTCACATACATTAAATAATTAATTAAATACATTAAGTAATAAATTAATAAATATTTTTTAAAAATATAATTTACACACACAAATAAGGTGTTCAAGTATCACAGATTTGGACGCATGGCACCAACTCTTTGTAGACACAGATTTGGACACAGCTATTAAAAAAACCAATAGAGTAGTTCTTCCTGAAGGAACATGCTACATGACAGCACAGAAAACATGTAAATGACGACTTTTCAAATGAATTATGACTAATCAAATACTGAAATCCCAATCTACATAAGAAAAACAAAAACCAGTAGTAAAGCACACACCTGGCAAGGAAATTATCAGCTCAAGGAATAGTAATATACACATAGATCCAAACCTGAGGTAAGACAGAATCAAAACCAAGTATCGCAGGCTATACATTTAGGAGACAATGAAAAGCACTAAGCATGTCTTTTCTTTCTTCAACCAACATTACTATGCATTACAACTTGTCAAATAAGAGGCAAAAATCGCCCATCATGTCTTGAAGAAGCAATTCTCTAACAAACAAGTTATAGTTTGCAATAAAAGTTTTAGTATAAGTTTCAGCTCTAGTAAACTGTTAGTGAAAGTTGATTATAATCTTCTCTGAAACCGAATGGCTAATGAACATTAAGAAAGTATTTCAGGTAGGAAAAATATCAACCCAAAAGGTTTAATGGACATGGAAATGTGCAAAATGCCAGAAAAGGACTGGTGTCTTTATATGGCTGTCACTGAGCGCGTTAAAACAGACAGACAGACAGACAATAGAAAGAAAATATCCCAAGTAAAAATTCATGTAGTGACCCTAAGCTAGTAGACTCCATAGCTTAGCATCACAGTAAAATATAGAGTGGTGGCTTCTCCATACAATCCTGTAGGTGGTGGTTCTCTCCTGCTGCTCGTAATTGCAAAAGATTATTCTATAGGACACAGCCTAACCTGGGACAAGACGAAAATTCAAAAGTTTCTACTGAATGTTTGTTGCTTTCCTAACATCATAAAGTTGACAAATTTTAAGTTGAACCATTCTAAATAAGGATTCTCCAGTCATTAATTTATATATTTATGCCTATAAACTTATACTTGAAATTAGTTTCATATACCTGCTGTATGTCAGGCACTTCATTAAGTTCTGAAAAGAGAAAATAAAGTAGTGCCAATCCCAGTGTTTACAGAGTCAAGACTACAATAGTACTAAAGTTAGGACTAAGAAACGCTAGCATTTCAATGATCAATGCTATATATAACCTGGGGAATTATGGAATCACATAGACCAAGATTTCAGAAAAGGTGAGATGACCTCATTGTTGTGTCTTTTATGAAGAGAATGTGTGAGAGGCAATGTTTTCTTTTCTTTTTTTTTTTTGGATTTTTCGAGACAGGGTTTCTCTGTGTAGCCCTGACTGTCCTGGAATTCACTCTGTAGACCGGGCTGGCCTCGAACTCAGAAATCCCTCCTGCCTCTGCCTCCCAAGTGCTGGGATTAAAGGCCTGCGCCACCAACGCCCGGCGAGAGGCAATGTTTATGGAACATCCAAAGACCAGACCAGAATCAAATGGCAGCTGAGTGTGGTAACATATTCCTGTAATTCCACTACACAGGAATGAGACTAGAGTAGAAAGGTTACAGAGTATTAACTCCATGGAGAAACATCATTCAAGATAAACAGAACTTTATCTGCCCTGGAGAGCTTTATTATTTAAGCATGGGACTCATGGGATTTAATCTAATAGGGACAACAAAGCAAAAGACTACAGGTGTCCTTCAATATCCAGAGGATTAGTTCTAGACCCTCATCCCACACCAAAATCTGTGGCTATTCAAATCCCCTATGCACTATTTGCGTAGTACTTGGGTACATCCTCTAGCCTGTTTTGTTTCAGTAAGTCATGCTATTCTTCCCAGATTAGTTCCAAACTTGTGGGCTCAAGTGATTTCCCCCAGCAGCTGTGACTTTATATGCACTCCTTCCTATGTAGCGCAGGATGCTCCTCCCTCCTCTACCTCAAGTGCTAGGATTACAAGCACATACCACACCTGGGTTTATACCGAGCTGGGAAACAAGCTGAGCTAACAAAGCACTCTACCAACTAAGCTACAATGTCTAGCTCTCTCCTGTGTACTTTCAACCATCTCTAATTTACTCATTAACTAGTAAAATGTAATGCTATGTAAAGCATTACTGTGTTATCTAGGGAATGGAAAGTGTACATGTTCAATAGTTGTGCAATCCCCTGCCCCCTAATAGCTCTGATCCTCCATTTGTTGAATCCACAGATGCAGGAAACAGACAGAGCTGACTCTAATTAAAAAAAAAAATACAGATTAAAAAAGGGACAGTATCTATTCAGTTGAGGAATGATAGCAGTGGGAACGGATTAGTCAACTATTTAAGATATGGTGTAGAATATTCTGCTTTTATTTACTGATTAGATATAGAGATCATAAAAGTGGTAAAAAGGGATAGTAACGACACCTAAGACTCTGCTGGGGACATTTTATGATACACATTATTTAAGAAGAGGTGTGATTAGGAAAAGGAGGAGACTAAAATACCTGTGAGACAAATGAAGACTCCTTTTAAGTTAGAACTTGTGAGAAGTCTGGCTAACATCCATAGAACTGGTAGAGTATATAAGAATTCTTACAGCAGAACCATAAAGATCATTAAACAGGAAAAAGCAGAAGAGACTGGGAAGAATATTAACAATCAGTGATATTAAAAAGCAAATAAAATCAGGGAAATGTGTCTTAGTAAAAGAAAAGGTTATTAAAAGGGCACTATAAAATATTACTAAAGATTAGAAAAATATTAATTATAATAAGAGGGTCACCAGTAATCCTTGATACTTTTTTTTAATGACTAGTGCTAGGCCTGACAATGTTATGGGGTTTTTTTGTTGTTGTTTTTTTAAGACAGGGTTTCTCTGTGTAGCTCTGGCTGTCCTGGCACTCACTTTGTAGACCAGGCTGGCCTCAAACTCAAGAAATCCGCCTGCCTCTGCCTCCCAAGTGCTGGGATTAAAGGCATGCGCCACCACGCCCAGCCCACAATGTGTGTTTTTAATCCCAGTACTTGGGAAGCAGAAGCAGACAGCTCTGAGTCTGAGGCCGGCCAGGGCTAGCTACACAGTGAGACACTGCCAAAAAAAAAAAAAAAGGTGAAAGGTGGTGGTAGAGACAGTTCAGTGGTTAAGAGCATACATTGACTGCTCTAGTAAGGAACCCAAGATCTGTTCTAGCACCCATGTTGGGCTGCTCACAAACACCTCTAAGCCAAGCTCCAGGAGAACCTGATGCCTCTGGTCGAGAGGGGCATTTTCACTCAGGTGCACACAACCATGCTTGTACATGCACACTCACTTAAATAAAACCAAAACACCAAAGGAAAACTTTGGGAACGAGGACAATTGCATTTTGAGGAAGATGATCACAGCAAATAACCCCAACCCTTCCACTAACATGTCTAAATACTATTCTAGCATAGATCTGTGGTTCCCAACCACTTTATGTGGACAATATCTGTATAATGGCTAAAAACCTTGAACATCACAACAGCTATTTTCTCCTTATGAATCATTGACTTTAACGCATAATGGAATAAAGTTACTATGAAATTAATAAAGTTATGAAATTGATACTGTCTTAAGCTAGTGCGCATCTATTAGAGCAACTAGGACATTAGGCTTAGTGTGTATTACTAAATTATCTGAGGTAGCTCAAATCTAGAGTGAGAGGTGTCATGGGTAAAATAAGAAATTTCCCAATGTTGAAAATCTGTAATTCAAGTTTGAAAAAACTACTAGAGTAAGACAGAACACTGGTAAATTTTACAACTACTTAAATGGAGCATGGTTTAATATTTTACCTCACTCTTAGAAACTATCAACTGTCAGATGTTTTCTTTAGTGATATCTTGAAACCAACATGCACAGCTTTGCATTTTTCTTCCAAGCTTTTACAAGTGATAATTGGACATGGCCCATGTCACATGGGGGAACATCTACCACTAGTTCATTTTATATTTGGGCAAACATTAAGCCCAAAGACAAAACTAAACAGGTTTTCTATTCAGTCTGCTAACACTGAACCCTGAAAAGATATCTGGTGATTCCTTAATTCTGTTAAAAAAAAAAAAAAACGGTATATTGAAGTGTTTTGCTCAGTTTTATTTTGGGACAAATAATCATTTTAAAGCAGTTCAAGTACTCAAGAGAATTCAACAGAAGTCAAGCCAATCAAAATTATTCTAGAAGCCACTTATAAATATTAAAATAATTAGTATTGCTGCAGACAATGTTGCAATACTGAAAAGGGAATTTACTAATTCTTTCAAAACCATAGTATTAGCATGCCTGGGGTAGGGAATGTGGCTGAGACTATAATGCAATGCTAAACAGTTCCATAACGTAAAACTACTCTTACTTTTAATTATTTCTGTGTTATATATGTACAAATGCATATACATGCTTATGTGCAACCAAGTGAGGGTGTTCTTGAACACTGGAAGTACTGGATCCTCCTGAAGCTGGAATTACAAGTGTGAGCTATCAGACAAGGGTCCTAGGAACAATCTCATGTTCTCTGCAAGAGTGGTATTCTCTCTTTTAACTGTTAAGACACCTCTCCAGGCCAGTTCCCCTATTCTTAATTTATGATTATTATAGAACTAAGAACTTTTATGCAATGTTTACTTATCTACTATTCCAGATTAAAATGAAATAGAAACTTTAGATATGAAATTTTCACATGTACAAAATTTCATATCTATGGAAATAATAACTGAGTCAGAGAAGGGTCTTGACAACCACCTTCACAGGCACAACCACACCATTTCTTAAACAGGCACTTACAAGTTGCTTTGCTAAAAAAATGCCCTTAAAAATCTCACTTTGGCCCATAGATGACTCAAAGTCGTAGAAGAGCTTAACATCTCTGCATTCTGTCACCTTCAGCTCAACTAAACGCAGAGGTTAAGTCATTGTCCTTAACCTTTTTCCTCGAGTCACCTTGGATTCCAGAGCACCCCCTCAAGGGTAATTATCCTGGATGTTGAGTCCATGCCCTGGGATATAGGCAACTGTCCCCTTAGGACCCCTTCATTCAGCCCTCACCTGCCCTCTTGCAAGATTGGAACTGCCATGTCACTGCCTGACCAGAGCTGTTTAATTTCCCATACCTCTTGCCCAGATTCTCCCACTATTTAACCTTAAAGGTCTGGTGGGTAACCTAAAAACTTGGAAGTTACTGGAACCAACTAACCATCCCTCTTTCCAGTATGGCAACACTAAACAAATCCTTGCTTTTCGCCATTGTTTATCTCTGTAAAGGGCTTCCTGGAGTTTGGTTGTTCATCACAGCTTGCTGGGGCTGCCAGTGCCAGACTTTCATCCTAAAAACTTTGGTTTAACATTTTAGTGCTGGATGAAATAGAAGGGACCAAATATTTTAATCTTCTTAGCCTACCAGGATGACAATGACATAAACTGAACTTACCAAAATAAAAATGCCAGACAGGACAAGGTAGAATGGCATCTCCTCAGTTCTCAAAGATCACGGCTCCCTCCAACACTGTAAGTTCTGGTTAGAAATTGGCTGTTTAATTTCCCCATAGGAGAGAACAAACAGCTTTCCTGCTGGCTAGCACAGTGACTCACACACAGTAAGCACTATCCCTAGAGTCATCTACCAGAACCTCTGAGGGTACTTAGTAAAAGAACAACGTTGTCTTCAGACTGGATGGGATGAAAATGCCTGTCATTCATTTAACTGTACAGTGTTTCTCATGGACATTAAGTGCACACAGGATGCATGTGTATAAAGAATTTACTTGTGCATATACCTGGGAGTTATTTACCTGTAAGTTTCTCCGAACTCGGTTTACTCTGGTAATACCACCACAGAACTCCAGACCCAGATAAAGTCCCTTATCTCACTCAATCTCAGTCCATGCCAATTCTCCATACAGCTGTCAAACTTGTCAAAAAGATGTAATAGTCTGACCACCAGATCCGATAGAGCAGTTCATCATTCCAATGCTTGTTATAACACCAGAGACTCTTTATCAGGCTTAGACACGTGTATTTATCCAGGTGAAATAGAACATTTTAAGATGTGCAGCTGGGGTGGGAGGCACAGCTCCTTAAAAACTGAACTATTTCCTATATACAAAGCTACCTAATGATTTTTTTTATCTTTGTAATAGTTGCTAATCTCCCTCCTCAAACACACACACACACACACACACACACACACAGAGAGAGAGAGAGAGAGAGAGAGAGAGAGAGAGAGAGAGAGAGACTCCAAAAGAAAAATGGCTTGTTATTAAAAGGTTCTTAGCAAAGTTCTGGTCTTGGGAAACACAATAACAACAAACAGTACAACTCCAATCGTTCTGTGAAATTTGTCTTTCTTCGCTTAATGGAATTACTATATTTGTGCATGTTTCCCATACCTACACTACTAGGGATAAATGCTGTGTCACTGAGAAGAAAGGCAAAGTATTCTGTTGGATCCCAAAGAAAATTGTCAAAGAACGTCTCTATGCTAGCCAGCCTGGAGCTGCTATTCCATTCCCTATAAAGGCAACCAGCAAAGGACTCTAAAGTCGTCTGCGGCCACTCGGCAGTTTCCGACGGGTGGGAGGGCCCCCCACCCGCAAAACGGGTCAAGAAAAAGCTGCATCCGCTCGTTTTCACCTCTACGGCCCGGGCGGCTTCTCACCATTTCCAGGGAGTCCCCAGAACCGTCGGGGTGGCCACTGCCCAGGGCCGGACTGGCCCTGCCCTCGGGGGTCTTCCGTTCACTGTTGCGCTTGAGGCCGCTGGCGTCGCCCCGGCCTCCCGCTTCCCGGCGCCTCCGCCTTCGGCTCCACAGGTACATGGCCCCAGCACCCAGCAACAGGGGCGCCCCGATGGCGAGCGCCACGTGCCATCGCGGCAGGGTCCCCGCGCCCGAGCCGGGGCCCGCAGTCCCACCGCCACCGCCCACTCCATTTCCAGAACCGGGCGCAGCAGCCGCCGCCATCGCCGCCTCTATGGGCTTAGAGGCGGCCATGACGACTGTCCTCCGCCGCCGCCGCGCCGGTCGCGGGCGCCACGGTCACCGGGCAGCGTGGGGAAGAAGCCGGGAACGTGGAGGGAAAGCAACGCGCGAGCGAGCACGCTAAGCAGCAGGAGCGGACGACAGAAAAGGGCCAGAGGTCACCGGAAGCCCGGGGCATGCCGGGCTAGACCAGCTGCTGGGCCCGCCCCTATCCACTGTACAGGGGAGAACCACTTCCGGGGTCAGAAGGCCTGGCGCTCTGGGTGGCTTTTCCCTTTCCTCTTGCGGGCGGTTGCCTAGAATCGCTCGGGAGGTCCCGGGCCTTGCGTGACTGCAGATCTCTTCTCCAGGACGGTGGCACTGTCGCCAGTGCGGCGAGGAGGGGCGTGGGGGCCAGTATGCAGCAAGTGCAAAGGGACAGCTCCCTGTGGCTTTGTGAGGGGGCGGGATTGCAGACGTTCTTGGAAGGTGATTGGCCGGCAGGGATGGTGGGCCTCTCAGTTGATTGGTAGGTTCGGGGAGGTGGGTGTGGCTACTTTGGTGCCTGTTAAAGACTGAATGTGTATGAGGGGAAAGAGGGTGAGACCACCGTGCTGTGTAAGCCAGCTTTGTATCTCTGCAGTATCCAGATTGTAGTTTGGACGAGTTTGTAGTTCCTTGAGCAATGGCAGAGGGCAAAGACTAGATGGAGACTGGGAAAGGTAGGTTGCCTCATGGAAGTGACTTGCAGCCTGTGTGCTCCTCCTCCAATAGTTAAAAAAGGTAATGATGTCTGTTAGAAGAGGCTTTCTGAGTATTGGCTTTCCTCGAGGACCCTGGATCACCGCAGGCATCTTTACGTGTGTATCTTAAAATGGATTCCACCTGACATCTAGCCCATACAACCTTCCCTAGAGAGCACAAGTGCCTGTCACAACATTTCAGTTTTGCTCATTTATTTGAAGTAACTTAAAGAATTATTTATTTCATTTATATGACTACACTGTAGCTGTCTTCAGACACATCAGAAGAGGGCATCAGATCCCATTACAGATGGTTGTGAGCCAACCATGTGGTTGCTGGGAATTGAACTCAGGACCTCTGGAAGAACAGTCAGCGCTCTTAACCGCTGAGCCATCTCGCCAGCCGTGAAGTACTTTTCTTAAGCCTTCATGAACTCTGGGTCAGGTCTCAAAGCATGAAGTTTACTTTGCAAGGTGTTTGGAATTCACACAATTTTCAAGAAGAAAAGGCAAAGCATGAATAATTAAATGTTCCAGGCTATGGCTCTTCATTTCAGGTTTGAACATCCTTTTGTCAAACAAACAAAACAAAAAACAAACACCCATATATGGTCATTGGCTTTTAAGTACCACAGGATGCTCACCATAACAGCACTACATGAAGATGCAAAGGCCAAGTTGTGTCAGCGTGGAGTCATTACAATAGAATGTTCCAGTTTGAACTTCAGGGCCTTTTGGTTGGTTCTCACCAGTGAAATGTTTGCACTAGCAACAAACTGAAAATGGTAGTGTAACTGAATTGATCGAATAGAGATTGCTGTACGCACTGTTCTCACCCCAGAATTCAAAATCGGAATGTCCTCTGAGTAATCTTGGATTTTTCAGAATAACAGCAAAAGGATTCTCCCCTTGTAACTTCACATTTTTCTGTGATATCTTAGAGGACTAGAGACTCCAAGTTTGAATACACCATTGGAACTAAAACACATTTGGAAGATTTTTTTCCCTCTGTTAATTTTGTGTATGTATGTGTATGGGTGCCCTCGTCCCATGGATCATGGTATCAATCTTTGGGGGTCCCTTCTTTTGTACATATGGGTCTTGGGATCTTTTATAGCACCAGCAAAATGACCACACTATGAGATAACAGTTTCTGTTTCTTCCCCGATTATTACCACATTGCCATAGTTACTGGTTCTTGTATCTGCTACTCAAGTTCATCTTGCTTCCTTGAAGATTAGGAATCGTGGTATAGTAATCTTAGTACTCCTGAACCTGTTGCTAAGTTAGACATGATGGTACTTTTTAGTGTATCTGCCCAACACAATGCCTGAAACAGATAATGCAGGCTAGAGAGTTGATAAGCTATTTAATGAACAAGTTCCTGGCTGCTCCGGCTTTTCCACGATCCTTGCCAGTCCAGCACGAGGACTGCTGACTACCACTAGTACTGGTGTCAGCTAGGAATCAGCATAGTTGCTATGGCTATATCCCAAACAGCCCCCTTCACCACCACCACCACCACCACCACCACCACCACCACCACCACCACCATCACTGCTAGTTCGAAGCTCTACTGTGCTGGGATCCTTGCCCCTCACCTTTACTCTGGCTGCTTCCAGAGGGATATTATTTATTGCATTCTTTCCTATTCTACTCATGTAGAATCCCCATTTTTTTTCCTGTGCCCTCCTGATGGTAATTGTCTTTTGATCCTAATGGTTTCTGCTTTATTAAACTTCCATCAAATCTTCAGTTGAGTAGGTGGTGCTACTTTTCTTGTCATGGGAATGTCATGTCATGATTCCATCAACTGGCTGCTCCTTCTGCTGTCAGAGGCAGCCTCTGCATTTATCTGCAAGGAGCCATGTATAGTAACCCTCCTCCCCGCTCTTTCACCGTGACTGATAACTCATGTATAATTTATGCACTCATTTGCCACCCTTCTGCCCACTCGGAGCTTTATAAGAATTTTTCATCCTGATTGACTGAGTTCATTGCCACTCATAAGATTCTGTTTCTTTTGGAAATGTAGAAATGCTGGTTGTACTTCATTTTTATTTTGGAAGAAAAATTAATTACATTTTTTGTTTTGTTTGCATATGCATGTGTGTATGTGTGTGGGCATTCAAGTGCCATGGTACAGATAGGGAAGTCAGACGACAACTTGGCATGAATTGGTTATCTCTCTACCAGGCTTCAGATTCAGGTTGGTAGGCATGGTGGCAGGTTTGTGTGTGGAAGACAGAGGTCAAGTTTGGGCATAATTCCTACAAAGTTCTCCACCTTGGTTTTGGATCTGGCTTCTCTTACTGAACCTGGAGCACTTCTTTTCAGCTAGATTGGCTATCTAGTAACGCACAGGGATCCTCCTGTCTCTGCTTCCATAGCACTGGAATGAACAAAGTACATTCCTAGCTCTGTGTTAATACACGGGAGCCAAGAATCCAAACTCTGGTTCTCACACTTGGGTACTAAGTGTGACTAAGCCATTTCCTCAACCCACTTAATAGTTTTAATTCACCTTTATTTAATAGCTAATGTTGAAAATCTTTTCATGAACTTTTTTTCATTTATTTATCTTTCTCAGTAAGGTGACTGTCTTTCATGACTTTGGCTTATTTTATAATAAAATTATTTGCTCTTTTAATGTTGAAATGTGAACTGTATAGATTCTAGATACTATTCCTTTCCTAAAGGCATAGTTTGTGGATATTTTTACCTGCCTTTATTTTGTGTTTCCATCTAAATAAATTTCAATTTTTACTTACAAGTTTTAAAATTAGAACATTAAGTTATATTATGACATTTCGAGTAAAATTACTATGTCTTTTTATTTATTCTCTTCCCCATCTTTTCACACTTGTGTTCATCTCCCTTATAATCTTCCACAGTCTCTTTTTCTCTTTTTTTTAATGTTACATGTCTTTTGCCCACCCCCTCACCTTCTCTCAACATCCATATTCCTCCTTTAGTAGCCTCCTTCCTGGTTTCATAACCTATACTCTCACCAACCTCTCACTAGTATATGGAGACAGTATAAGCTTTGAACCAAATATGAGAGACAATTATAATATACTTTATAGATCTATCCATTCCTGAAATTTTCATGATTTCATTTTTCTGCACAATGAGTAAAATGATACTGTGTATATGTACCACATTTTTATTATCCACTCATCCATGATGGATATCTAGGCTGCTACCATTTCCTAACTATTTTAACTTATCCAGCAATAAACATGAATGTACAAATCTCTTTATGGCAGACTATAGAGTCCTTTAGATCTATGCCCAAACATGGGCATAGATGGGTCACATGGTTCTATATTTTTTGTCCAGAACTTTTCATATTATTTCCATAATGACTGTTTTTGTTTACACTTCTACCAGTAGTAAATAAGAGTGCCTCTTCCCCCATATTCCCACCAGCACTGGATGTTGTGTTTTTCTTTTCTTTTTCTTTTCTTTTTTTTTTTTTTAATGGTAGCTATTCTGACACAGATGAGATCAGGTGAGATAGAATCTCATGGCTTATCCCATAATCAGTCACTAAACTCAGACATTATTGCATAGGACAGCAAGTGTTTACTGAAGGGACCCTGATATAGCTGTCTCGTACAGAAGTGGATGTTCACAGTCATCTATAAGATGGAGCACGGGGCCCACATTGGAGAAGCTAGAGATAAAACCCCAGGAGCTGAAGGGGTCTCAACCCTAGAAGAGGAACAACAGTATGAACTAACCAGAACCCCCAGAACTCGTGTCTCTAGCTTTATATGTAGCAGAAGATGGCCTAGTTGGCCATCATTGGGAGGAGAGGCCCCTTGGTATTGCAATCTTTATATGCCCCAATACAGGGGAATGCCAGGGCCAAGAAGTGGGAGTGGGTGGGCAGGGGAACAGGGCGGTGGGAGGGGGGAGGGAACTTTCTGGATAGCATTTGAAATGTAAATTAAGAAAATATCTAATAAAAAATTGGAAAAAAAAAGAATCTCATGGCTTTTAGTTGCATTTCCCTGATGGCTAATGATGTTGAACTGTTTTTGCTTGTTTGTTTGCTTGCTTTGTTTTGCTTTAGTGGAGGTTTAAATTTTTTTAGTTATATTGTATGTATTAAATTCTTGTTTGAAGTATCTCCCATCCTGTAGGCAGTCTGCTTGGTTTGTTGATTATTTGCTGGGCAGAAAGTGTTTAATGTCATGAAGTCCTGCCTGTTAATTCTTGGAACACTTCCTGTGTTGCTGGAGTTCTGTTCATAAAACTCCTGCCTATTCCTAAACCTATACCTTGAAGTGAGTTCTCTGTGTCTACAGTAGTTTCTACATTTCAGGCTTTATGTTCAATTCATTTTGCATTTATTTTTGTACAGAGTTAGAGATATGCTGCTAATTCCATTCTTCTACAGATGGATATCCAGTCTCCTCTTCCTCATCTTAGTGCTTTTAAATTTAAATAATTCAGAAGTCAAAGATTAAAATAATTTACTTTGCTTCCTTAGTCAGGGCCTCCAAGACTATCCTAGGTTTGGTGATTTGTTGAAGGGACTCAAAGGGCCCAGCATATGTCAAACTCATAACTAGCTGGTCTGTCTCCTCTGGTCTCTGGCTGGTCTCTCCTCATCTGGGGCTGCCCTCAATTTATACTCCCATTCACTCACGTCACCTCACACCACCCAATCATAAACGCACACATTCAAGGCTGCATGTAGGATTGGCTGATAGAATGGTATCACGAGATGTTGCATTAATCTCTCCAACAAGTTACACGGGCTGCTTTTACTGCGCATGACTGAGACTGGGATAAACAAGCGAAGTCAAGGGACTTGGCATAAAGCCAGGCGCCATCTTTGGCCCATGCGGCCGCACCGCTCCCCACACAGGAGATCTCATTCTGACTATGCCATTGAAGCACTTACTGCAATACTGCCCTCTTCCCTTTCATCTATCTATCTATCTATCTATCTATCTATCTATCTATCATCTGTCCATCCATCCATCCATCCATCCATCCGTCTAATCTACTTTCTGGCATCCATGATAGGTGAGCAGATTTACTCCAAACTATGCTCTCTGCAATGATGTTCTGTCTCACCACAGGTACCAATACAGCAGATCCAACCAGCAGTCTACTGAAAGTCCTAAAGCCATGAGTCTTAAGTAATTATTTCTTCTTTTTAAGGTGGCTATCTCAGGTATTTTGTCACATCGCGCAAAGCTGATGAACATACTGTGTAAACCACATTGGGTAATAGAAAGAATTTAAGCTAGTCTGATAATTAAAAAAAATTACATCACTGCAGGAACCCTTTATTTTCTGAATTCTCAGAGGCTAGCAAATAACCATTCTTTGTGATCAATCTTTTCTAAAGATAGGCAGTTTCAGTCATTAGTATATTTAAATATGGTTCAATCTCTTGGACAAGATGTTTGTGTCTTTATTATCAATACAACCCACATTACAGGATGAAATCGATCTACAGTATTGACTTTATTTGAAATCCAAGAGTTGCATATTTAGGCTGTTAAATAAATCTAATTAACTGTAACAGTAAATCTGAGAAACTAGATTCCTGAGTGGAGGACTGGAGGGAAGCCACCCAGCCCTGCTGTGTACTCCTAGGCTCTGTTGTTAGTTTACATTGCAACCTCTTAGCATCCTGGTATTCAAGAGCTGTTGTGAAAAGTACCTCATGCCTTCTTTCCCTGCAGCTCCCCAAGTTCTGGGATATAAAAAAAATCTGAGATCACAAAATCAGTTCAGAATAGCCCTTCTAACATCTTAGAAGTTCCCTGAACTGTTGTACAGTTTGGGGCAGGCTAAGTAATTGAATGGCTTCTTTACACCACCTGGATGATATTTTTATTACTGAGTTAATTAGGACAAAGTGATTATATTAAAACAAAATCAGGATGCTTCATTTGAAGACTATCACTTTCCCCTTTTACAGTGATTACTTTTTCCAGTCTTTTACTTAGAAGGGTGCGGTGCATGAAGAATGAGATGATTTATGCAGAAAACTATTCTAAGATGGGTACGGTGACTCATGCCCATAATTCCAGCACTCAAAAGGTTGAGGCGGAAGAAAGACTATGAGTTTGGGACTGGCCCAGGGAAGATAGTTTCAGGCCAGCCTGAGTTACAGAGGAAGACTCCTTTAAGGAAAGGACAATTGTGTATCTTTATACAGTTTGGTCACCAAAGCATCAGGTTCTGATTAGGCCCAAATCCCTAACTGTCACAAAGTTCAGAGTGTTTTCTCTGAAACCTATGCTTTTCTGTCCTACCATTTGTTCAGAAATTCAGAAAACAGTCTGGAATTGTGGATCTGTCTGGATTGAGCCATATTCAGTCTGACGAGAAAAATGAGTAAATTTGACTCTCTGTCCATTGTTATTCAAAATATCTAGAAAAGTGAACAGAATAGAAACTCCGAGACGCCTCAAAGAAGGAATATTGTGTAGTCATTTCCTCCAAATGGAAACAATCCCTTCAGGAGGAAGATTCATTAAGACTAGGAAAATAAGTGATACTCACAAGACATAGAAAGTTTGTGAAAATTACAACATATACAGGGCCCCTCCCCAAGGTTATGTTATTGCTAGTAGTTGCTAGGTAGAAGAGACTTCTCTGACCTGTTGAAGCTGCCTGCCTCCAAGTTATGTAGAGAGTTACAAGAATTGAGCTGAAATGAATTGTCACTCATACTGGGGTAGGATTTTCATCATCGAATCTGTCTCTGAATTGTCTGTGTTTCTGTAAGTATCTCCAGTAAATGCCTTTCTTAGATCTGTCTTTGGTGCCTTTATCTTGGGTAAGTACTTGTTCATGTCTCTCCAGGAATGTTCCATCACAGGAGACAACTGTCTCATCTGGTAGGGGTGGAGGAAGAGACCCTATTCCCCATGGAATCTTCTTTCTCATCTTGTACTTTCTAAGAGGGAACACAACTTGAAATAGAATTCTTATGAATGTTAGTACATATTGGATTACTTTCTTCTTTATTGTTGTGATTAAACACTGTGACTAAGGCAATTTAAAATTCTAGAGGTTTAGAATTTATGATGGTGGGACAAGGGCATGGAGGTAGATGACTGGAACAGCAACTGAGGGCTCACATCTTGATCCTTAAGCAGGTGCCAGAGAGCACATTTGGAAGGTTCAAGTCTTTTGAAGCCTTAAAGCCTTCTCCCAGTGACACACCCCCTCCAACAAGGCTCTATTTCCTAATTCTTCCCAAACAATTCTACCAACTGGGGACCCTGGTATTCATGGGAGGCAAGTTCATTCCAACTACCACACACATAATCATTAATGTCATATGCCAACTTGATGTTGTGTATGAGTTTCTCAGATTGAATATTGTTTTGGGCTCTGTCTCTAAATATGTTGATGAAAATATTTGAATGATTTGACTTAGTAATAAAACTTGTTCTCCCAATCTAGATGGGTATTATCCATCCACTGGAGGCTTGAATTTACCAAAGGTATAAAAGTTGAGGAAGGAGCAGTTTTCCCTACTGATTTGTCTCATTGCTTAACCTGGAACATCTCATCTAATTTTCTCCTGACTTTGAATTGGCATTTACAACATTTATTCACCCTGTTCTCATGCCTTTGAAAGGAGACTAAATTACCATCTTTTTCTGCCTGCACAGGGTAGATCCTGAGACTACTCAAATTCCGTAATTATATGAGTCAATTCTCTGGTTGTTCATATTTTTCCTCTGTCTTTGTCTCTCTGTCTCTGTCTTTCTCTCTCTCTTTCTCTCTCTCTGTTTCTGTCTCTCTCTGTCTTTCTCTCTCTCTGTCTCTCTCTCTTTCTGTGTGTGTGTGTGTGTGTGTGTGTGTGTGTGTGTGTGTGGCAATTCTCCTACCTGACAGTTCTCTGTCCAACTCAGTTGAGTGCTTGATTTTCCACTGGGTGAAATGACCACCCAATGACATTCAGTATTTTGGTTCTATTACTCCCTGTAAAAGGATTTATCTACAGCATAAAGAGAGAGCTGGTTTTGCTCCACACAGGAGATATTTACTGCTTTTTTAAATTTGATATTTTCTTTATTTACATTTCAAATGCTATCCCAAAAGTTCCCTATACCCCCCCCCCCCGCCCTGCTCCCCTACACACCCACTCCCACTTCTTGGCCCTGGCATTTCCCTGTACTGGGGCATATAAAGTTTGCAAGACCTAGGGTCCTCTCTTCCCAATGATGGCCGACTAGGACATCTTCTGCTACATATACAGCAAGAGACATGAGCTCTGGGGATACTGGTTAGTTCATATTGTTCCAACTATAGGGTTGCAGACCCTTCAGTTCCTTGGGTACTTTCTCTGCTCTTCCATTGGGGGCCCCATGTTCCATTCTATAGATGACTGTGAGCATCCACTTCTGTGTTTGGCAGGCACTGGCATAGCCTCACTCGAGATAGCTATATCAACAAATTTTCCTTTCAACAAAATCTTGCTGACTTATGCCATAGTATCTGGGTTTGGTGGGTGATTATGGGATGGATCCCTGGGTGGGGTAGTCTCTGGATAGTCCATCCTTTAGTCTTAGCTCCAAACTTTGTCTCTGTAACTCCTTCCATGGGAATTTTGTTCCCTATTCTAGGAGGAATGAAGTATCCATGCGTTGGTCTTCCTTCTTCTTGATTTTCTTGTGTTTTGCAAATTGCATATTGGGTATTCTAAGTTACTGGGCTAATATCCACTTATCAGAGAGTGCATATCTAGTGATTTCTTTTCTGATTGGGTTACCTCACAAAGGATGATATCCTCCAGAACCATCCATTTGCCCAAGAATTTCATAAATTCATTGTTTTTAATAGCTGAGTAGTACTCCATTGTGTAAATGTACCAAATTTTCTGTATCCATTCCTCTGTTAAGAGACATCTCGGTTCTTTCCAGCTTCTAGCTATTATAAATAAGGCTGCTATGAACATAATAGAGCATGTGTTCTTATTACCAGTTGGAACAGCTTCTGGTTATATGCCCAGGAGAGGTATTGCTGGATCTTCTGGAAGTACTATGTCCAATTTTCTGAGGAACTGCCAGACTGACTTCCAGAGTGGTTGTACAAGCTTGCAATTCCACCAGCAATGGAGGAGTGTTTCTCTTTCTTTACATCCTCGCCAGCATCTGCTGTCACCTGAATTTTTGATCCTAGCCATTCTGACTGGTATGAGGTAGAATCTCAAGGTTGTTTTGATTTGCATTTTCCTGATGATTAAACATGTTGAACATTTTTTCAGGTTCTTCTCAGCCATTTGGTATTTCTCAGTTGAGAATTCTTTTTTTTAGCTCGGTACCCCATTTTTAATAGTTATTTAAATTTCTGGAGTCTAGTTTCTTGAGCTCTTTGTATATATTGGATATTAGTCCCCTATCAGATTTAGGATTGGTAAAAATCCTTTCCCAATGTGTTGTTGCTCTTTTTGTCTATTGACAGTGTCTTTTGTCTTACAGAAGCTTTGCAATTTTATGACATCCCATTTGTCAATTCTTGATCTTACAGCACAAGCCATTGCTGTTCTGTTTAGGAATTTTCCCCGTGTCCATATCTTCGAGGTTTTCCCCCACTTTTACCTTTATAAATTTCAGTGTCTCTGCTTTTATGTGGAGGTCTTTGATCCACTTAGATTTGAGCTTTGTACAAGGAGATAAGAATGGATCAATTCCCATTCTTCTGCATGATAACCGCCAGTTGCGCCAGCACTGTTTGTTGAAAATGCTGTCATTTTTCCACTGGATGGTTTTAGCTCCTTTGTCAAAGATCAAGTGACCAAAGGTGTGTGAATTCATTTCTGGGTCTTCAATTCTATTCCATTGATCTACCTGTCTGTTGCTGTACCAGTACCATGCAGTGTTTTGTTTTGATTTGTTTTGTTTTTAATCACAATTGCTCTGTATTATGGCTTAAGGTCAGGCATGGTGAGTCCCCCAGAAGTTCTTTTATTGTTGAGAATAGTTTTTGCTATCCTAGGTTTTTTATTATTCCAGATGAATTTGCAAACTGCCCTTTCTATCTCAGTGAAGAATTGAGTTGGGATTTTGATGGGGATTGCGTTGAATCTGTAGATTGCTTTCAGCAGGATAGCCATTTGACTATATTAATCCCGCCAATCCATGAGCGTGGGAGATCTTTCCACCTTAGGTATGGGCCTTGAATTCCTGTTCTTTCCAAGACTTTTATCATGAAGGACTGTTGGATTTTTGTCAAATGCTTTCTCAGCATCTAACAAGATGTTCATGTGATTCTTTTCTTTGAGTTTGTTTATATAGTGAATTACATTGATAGATTTCCATATATTAAACCATCCCTGCATCCCTGGGATGAAGCCTACTTGGTCATGATGGATGATTGTTTTGATGTGTTCTTGGATTCGGTTTGCAATGATTTTATTGAGTGTTTTTGCATCGATATTCATGAGGGAAATTGGTCTGAAGTTCTCTTTCTTTGTTGGATCTTTGTGTGGTTTAGGTATCAGAGTAATTGTGGCTTCATAGAATGAATTGGGTAGAGTACCTTCTGTTTCTATTTTGTGGAATAGTTTGAAGAGAGTTGGAATTAGGTCTTCTTTGAAGGACTGATAGAACTCTGCACTAAATTCATTCTGTCCTAGGCTTTTTTTTGGTTGGGAGACTATCGATGACTCCTTCTTTTTCTTTAGAGGAAATGGGACTGTTTAGATCATTAATCTGATCCTGATTTACCTGGTATCTGTCTAGGAAGTTTTCCATTTCATCCAGGTTTTCCAGTTTTGTTGAGTATAGTCTTCTGTAGTAGGATCTGATGTTTTGAATTTCCTCAGGTTCTGTTGTTATGTCTCCTTTTTCATTTCTGATTTTGTTAATCAGAATACTGTCCCTGTGTCCTCTAGTTAGTCTGGCTAAGGGTTTATCTATCTTGTTGATTTTCTCAAAGAACCAGCTCCTGGTTTGGTTGATTCTTTGAATAGTTCTTTTTGTTTCCACTTGGTTGATTTTGGCCCTACTTTTGATTATTTCCTGCCATCTACTCCTCTTGGTTGAATTTGCTTCCTTTAGTTCTAGAGCTTCTAGGTGTGCTGTCAGACTGCTAGTGTATGCTCTCTTTAGTTTCTTTTTGGAGGCACTCAGGGGTGTGAGTTTTCCTCTTAGGACTACCTTCATTGTGTTCCATAAGTTTGGGTGTGATGTGGCTTCATTTTCATTAAACTCTAAAAAAATCTTTAATTTCTTTCTTTATTTCATCCTTGACCAAGGAATCATTGAGTAGAGTATTGTTCAGTTTCCACATGAATGTTGGCTTTCTATTATTTATGCTGTTATTGAAGATCAGCCTTAGTCCATGGTAATCTGATAGAATGCAGGGGATAATTTCAATATTTTTGTATCTCTGGAGGCCTGTTTTGTGACCCATTATGTGGTCAGTTTTGGAGGGGGTACCATGTGGTGCTAGGAAGAAGGTATATCCTTTTGTTTTAGGATAAAATGTTCTGTAGATATCTCTTAAATCCATTTCTTTCATAATTTCTGTTAGTGTCCATGTGTCTCTGTTTAGTTTCTGTTTCCAAGATTTGTCCATTGGTGAGAGTAGGGTGTTGAAGTCTCCCAATATTATTGTGTGAGATGCAATGTGTTCTTTGAGCTTTACTAAAGTTTCTTTAATGAATGTGGATGCCCTTGCATTTAAAGAATAGATATTCAGAATTGAGGGTTCATCTTGGAAGATTTTACCTTTGATGAGTATGAAGTGCCCCTCCTTGTCTTTTTTCATAACTTTGGGTTGGAAGGCAATTTTACTCAATATTAGAATGGCTACTCCAGCTTGTTTCTTTGGACCATTTGCTTGGAAAATTGTTTTCCAGCCTTTCACTCTGAGGTAGTGTCTGTCTTTTTCCCTGAGGTGGGTTTCCTGTAAGCAGCAAAATGTTGGGTCCTGTTTGTGTAGCCAGTCTATTAGTCTATGTCTTTTTATTGGGGAATTGAGTCCATTGATGTTGAGAGAAATTAAAGAAAAATGATTGTTTCTTCCTGTTATTTTTGTTGTTAAAGTTGGGATTCTGTTCTTGTGGCTGTCTTCTTTTAGGTTTGTTGAAGGATTGATTTCTTGCTTTTTCTAGGGTGTAGTTTACATCCTTGTTTTGCTGTTTTTCTGTTACATCCTTTGAAGGGCTGGATTAGTGGAAAGATATTGTGTGAATTTGATTTTATCATGGAATACTTGGGTTTCTCCATCTATGGTAATTAAGAGTTTTGCTGGCTATAGTAGCCTGGGTACTGTCATTTGTCTTCTCTTAGGGTCTGTATAACATCTGTCTAGGATCTTCTCATTTTGATAGTCTCTAGTGAGAAGTCTGGAGTAATTCTAACTGGCCTGCCTTTATATGTTACTTGGTCTTTTTCCCTTACTTCTTTTAATATTCTATCTTTTTTTTATTTTTTTATTTTTTATTTATTATATGTAAGTACACTGTAGCTGTCCTCAGGCACTCCAGAAGAGGGCGCCAGATCTCATTAAGGATGGTTGTGAGCCACCATGTGGTTGCTGGGATTTGAACTTATCACCTTTGGAAGAGCAGTCGGGTGCTCTTACCCGCTGAGCCATCTCACCAGCCCCCCCCCCCTTTTTTTTTTAAATGGTGGGTTTTTTTTTTGTTTTTTTTTTAAGATTTATTTTATTTATTATATGTAAGTACACTGTAGCTGTCTTCAGGCATTCCAGAAGAGGGCACCAGATCTCATTAAGGATGGTTGTGAGCCACCATGTGGTTGCTGGGATTTGAACTTATCACCTTCGGAAGAGCGGAAGAGGAGTCGGGTGCTCTTACCTGCTAAGCCATCTCACCAGCCAATATTCTATCTTTATTTAGTGCATTTGTTGTTCTGATTATTAAGTGTAGAGAGGAATTTCTTTTCTGGTCCAGTCTATTTGGAGTTCTGTAGGCTTCTTGTACGTTCATGGGCATCTCTTTCTTTATGTATGGGAAGTTTTCTTCTATAATTTTGTTGAAGATATATGCTGGCCCTTTAAATTGAAAAATCTTCATTCTCTTCTACTCCTATTATCCATAGGTTTGGTCTTCTCATTGTGTCCTGGATTTCCTGGATGTTTTGAGTTAGGATCTTTTTGCATTTTGCATTTTCTTTGATTGTTGTGTCCATGTTCTCTATGGAATCCTTTGCACCTGAGATTCTCTCTTCCATCTCTTGTATTCTGTTGCTGATGCTTGCATCTTTGGTTCCTGATTTCTTTCCTAGGGTTTCTATCTCCAATGTTGTCTCACTTTGGGTTTTCTTTATTGTTTCTTCTTCCATTTTTAGGTCTTAGATGGTTTTGTTCCATTCCATCTCCTGTTTGGTTGTGTTTTCCGGTAATTCTTTCAGGGATTTTTGTGTTTCCTCTTTAAGAACTTTTTTTGTTGTTGTTGTTCGAGACAGGATTTCTCTGTATACCCCTGGCTGTCCTTGAACTCACTTTGTAGATAGGCTGGCCTCGAACTCAGAAATCTGTGTGCCTCTGCCTCCCAAGTGCTGGGATTAAAGTTTAGCAGTATTTTCTCGTAATTCTTTAAGGATTTCTACCTGTTTAGCAGTGTTCTCCTGTATTTCTTCAAGTGAGTTATTAATGCCCTTCTTAAAGTCCTCTACCAGCATCAGGAGATATGATTTTGATTCTGAGTCTTGCTTTTTGGTTGTGTTTGGGTATCCAGGACTGGCTGAGGTGGGAGTGCTGGGTTGTGATGAAGGTGAGCGGTCTTGGTTTCTGTTAGTAAGATTGTTACCTTTGCCTTTTGCCATCTGGTAATCTCTGACGTTAGTTGTTATATTTGTCTCTGGCTGGAGCTTGTTTCTCCTGTGATTCTGTTAGCCTCTGTCAGCAGTTCTGGGAGTCCAGCTCTCTCCTGAGTCTCAGTGGTCAGAGTATTTTCTGCAGGCAAGCTCTCCTCTTGCAGGGAAGGAGCTCAGTGGTCTGGTGTTCAGACCTGCCTCCTGGCTGAAGATGAAGGCCCGAAATAGGGCCTGTCCCAGAAACGGTGTCACTTCTGCAGGTCTACTCTTACCAGCACAGACTGGTCTCTGAGGGACCTGGGACACAAGATGGTTCCCTCACCTGCTCCCGCGATCCTTTTTTTTTTTTTTTCCTGTAGTAGACAACCAACAATCAAGACATGGTTGTGAATTCTCTTCGGACTTCGAGAAGCAGCCCTTTACTAATGTTAAGAAATAGAAAGCACACATGTTCTCTCTCCAAAACAAGAAATAGAGGTGTCAAAAGCAATTTTGATGCTTTGGTTTTTCTGTTAACATAAGCTGTGCTGCCATCCTGTAGGACCATTGATATAGTTTTCATGCCTATCTTCTTACTCATTTCCAAAAGGGATTTTTCTATGGTAAGTAACCAATACCTGACCTGTTTGAAAGACCTCTTGGAGGCTGGCAGAATGATATAAAGAACCTTGCTTCAAACTTGGGTGGGATGCTTAGTAATAACTTTCCTTGGATATGTGATGACCTATTGAATCTCAGTCCTCCAATTCAAGATACAACACCAGTCACCCAATCACAAGATGCTTATAATGGAAATAGCATTACCCATCCTGAAAAATAAAGACAGGGACTATTTTATTTATAGAACATTTGTTTTGCTTGTTTGTTCGTTTTGAAAGAACAACTCATAGGAATGCCCCAAATAATTGTACTCTGAGCTTTAAAAAAGTGGGGTGCTTATGCAGTTCAACAGTGTACAGAATGAATAAGTACTACTGAAGAACTATGAATACTTCTCACAGACCTAATGTGGATAGCACACCAATCATCATTGGCGGCGGCAGCAGGACCAACATCCACAATGCCATTGCAAGAAATTTCAAATGCCAGTAAATTTGATATTTACGGGCAGAAGTCAGAAGTGGTAACCTAAGGGCCTATAAGGTAGTTGGAAGACAGAGGAAGCCAAATTGTATGCTGCAAATGTATCCTCACCTACAGTAGTTGGTAATGTAGGGACATGTATGTGCAAAGTTCTTCAAGCTGTATGCTTAATATTTGTATATTTTAAATGCATACATTATCTTTGTGAGTGTGTAGGAAATATTTCAACCCAAAGTCACCTTTGTTCCAGGATCTGGATTTTCTGTCACTATCAATTTATTAGAAGAGTATTCTCCTCAATGAATAGCTTTCAACTTGCAGTCATCCACCCTTTATTTGTGGTCATTTTATAACTGGTCTACAGCTGATGGTAATAATATGAAGGTCATACTTTACTGTTATTGACAGCAGGAGATATACCACATGCTATTGTCAGCAAGGTACAGAAAAATCTAAGCAGTAGGCTGTACTTCTACCTTTAGGCTGCAAGCCAAAAGCCCTGAAATAATTGTTTTAAAGTTTCCCAATTTAAATAGACAAAGGCGAGAGGAGTGTGGGCTGAACAGTTTATAAATAGACATTGCTGAAGGCTGACTGATGATAAAATGGCTGTTTAGAAGATCTTTATCCTCAAGGATGATAAAAAAAGATTTTATCAGTTAGGCATGATGGTACAGGCCTGTAGTCCTAAAATTTGGGAGGCTGAGGAAGAGGGAATCACAAGATTAAGACCAGCCTGGACTAGCTAAAGAGATCCTGACTCAAACAAATAAACAAGGTGCTATTATCAAAAATTATTTTAAAAAAATACTAGTTTACTCTGGAAGAGAGTCTGAGTTTTCTCAAGTCAGTCTCGCTGGGTGATATTTTTCTCTGTCTGACTTAGGCACAGACTTCTAATATTTTAATTCACTGTTGTAAAGAGGATAAAGGTGATGACGATTGTGATGTGTCTTTTTTGTCATTTGGACAAGACGCTTTTGTGGTCATAGCCAGAAGGACAGGGATGACAGAAGACGTTGGAACCACAACATGATCTAAGAAACCAAAGATGCCAGTTACAGGAAATTCTCCCTGCCCAACCCACTGAGTTATCACGGAATGTAAAAAGCTAGAGTAGCATCAGGAGACTCATCTTAGAGAACATTTTAGGAAACTGATGGTTTAGAGTCAGTACTTTCCCTGATGATTAAGGATGTTGAACATTTTTTCAGGTGCTTCTCAGCCATTCAGTATTCCTCAGTTGAGAATTCTTTGTTTAGCTCAGTGCCCCATTTTTTAATGGGGTTATTTGATTTTCTAGTGTCCACCTTCTTGAGTTCTTTGTATATATTGGATATTGGTCCCCTATCTGATTAAGAATTGGTAAAGATCCTTTCCCAATCTGTTGGTGGTCTTTTTGTCTTATTGACAATATCTTTTGCCTTACAGAAGCTTTGCAACTTTATGAGGTCACATTTGTCAATTCTTGATCTTACAGCACAAGTCATTGTTGTTCTATTCAGGAAATTTTCCGCAGTGCCCATATCTTCGAGGCTTTCCCCCACTTTCTCCTCTATAAGTTTCAGTCAGAATGGCTAAGATAAAAAATTCATGTGACAGCAGATGCTGGCGTGGATGTGGAGAAAGAGGAACAGTACTCTATTGTTGGTGGGACTGCATGCTTGTACAGCCACTATGGAAATCAGTCTGGCGGTTCCTCAGAAAACTGGACATAGTACTACCAGAGGTTCCTGCAATACCTCTCCTGGGCATATATCCAGAAGATGTTCAAACTGGTAATAAGGACACGTGCTCCACTATGTTCATAGCAGCCTTATTTATAATAGCCAGAAGCTGGAAAGAACCCAGGTGTCCCTCAACAGAGGAATGGATACAAAAATTATGGTACATTTACACAATGGAGTACTACTCAGCTATTAAAAACAATGAATTCATGAAATTCCTAGGCAAATGGATGTATCTGGAGGGCATCATCCTGAGTGAGGTAACCCAATCACAAAAGAACTCACATAACATGTACTCACTGATAAGTGGATATTAGCCCAGAAACCTATATTACCCAAGATACAATATGCTAAAGACATGAAACTCAAGAAGAATGAAGATCAAAGTGTGGACACTTCGCCCCTTCTTAGAATTAGGAACAAAGCACATATTGAAGGAGTTACAGAGATCAAGTGTGGAGCTGAAACAAAAGGATGGACCAAACAGTGACTGCTGCAGCCGGGGATCCATCCTAGAAACAGCCACTTAATGCAGACATTATTGTATATGCCAGCAATATATTGCTGAAAGGGCCCTGAGATAGCGGTCTCGTGTGAGGCTATCCCAGTGCCTGGCAAACACAGAAGTGGATGTTCACAGTCAGCTATTAGATGGAACACAGGGCCCCCAAGGGAGTAGCTAGAGAAAGTACCCACAGAGCTGAAGGGGTCTCCAACCCTATAGGTGGAAGAACAATATGAACTAACTAGTACCCCCTGAGCTCATGTCTCTAGCTGCATATATAGAAGAGGATGGCCTAGTTGGCCATCACTGGGAAGAGAGGCCCTTGGTCATGCCAACTTTATATGCCCCAGTACAGGGGAATTCCAGGGCCAAGATGTGGGAGTGGGTGGGTAGGGGAGCAGGGCCGGGAGGGGAGAGGGTATAGGGAACTTTCTGGATAACACTTGAAATGTAAATGAAGAAAATATCTAATAAAAATTGGGAAAAAAAAGAATCAGTACTTTCAACTCTTTCCCCCCCTCTTCTGAGTCTTTTTAAAGTGTCTTATAAAGGTCTTAACTTTTGTAAGGTAATGACTTCTTCAATTTTTTAGTGATCAAAGCTATCTTTATTGTTCACACAGCTCTGGATAAGATATATCATCATACTGCATGACAAGCTTCAGACCAACAAGAAGAAAGCTGTTGTGTGTGAAAGCTTTCTGAGGCAGCTGTGCTAAGCTGTGCCGACTACTACTCAAGGTTGTTTTGTTTTGGAACAGGAGGGGCTCTGATCAAAGACACTGCAGCCCCCAGCAGCAGCCTTATCTGGTTATGTCATCAGGAGAGTTACTGCAATTGTTCCAGGCCAATGTGACATTGAAATACCACCTGAATAGTAACCCTTAGAATAAAAACACCCCTTTAGAATGTGTTATGCATTTTATCTCCACTGTCTTGCCTGCTGTATATATACCCCAGTGTATCTAATAAGCTGCCTTTTTTGTGTCTTGGTGAATGTTTTCATTACCCACTCATTGTTACCACTATCCCACATGGCATTTTGGTAGTCCAGAAGAGGGAGCAGCTCTTGGCACTTCTTGCTCTGGAGCCTGTTGTTTATGTAAAAGCCATAGCTTTTATCTTAAAGGGGATAAGAGATAGTTTCTTTATTATGAATCCATTTTGAGTGAACATGGCCTAGGAATACAAATTTTGGTTATTCCAAATGCCATTTTCTAACATGGAAGCAGTTTCATGACGTTTTAATATTTTTTATAAAACAAAGGAAGCCATAAGACAAAAGGATCTAACAGACATTCCACAAACACACTAAACAAGATACTTCCTTCTCACTGACCATGGAACTTCCTCAAAAACTGATCACAAATTAGGACACAAAGCAACTCTCAGTAGATATAAGAAAATTGAAATAACAAGCTGTATCCTAGGATTATCATGGACTAAAGCTGGATATCTACAATAATAGAAATGGCAGAAAGTATACAAACATATGAAAGCTGAAAAGTTATCACTGAAAAGTTAGCCAAAACAGAAATCAACAAAAAGAAATTAAAACTTTTTAGAATTATATGAAAATGAGCAAAACATACCCAAATTTCATTGGGACACAATAAAGGCAGTTCTAAGAAGCAAGTTCATAGTCCTAACTGCTTATATTACACACAAACAAATAAAAAAACCTGGGGAAAGTTCATATTAGAAACTTAACAATACAAGTGAAAACTAGAAAAACAAGAAACAATAACCTAAAATAGTAGATAAGAAGAAATAACCAAACTCAGAGCTGAAATCAATAAAGTAGAAACAAATAAACAACAATGGAAAATACAGAGTCAATGAGCATCTCTGCTCATTGGTTCTTTGAGAAAATTGACAAGATTTTCTTAGCCGATTTAGCAAAAGTTGGTGTCTTAGTCAGGGTTTCTATTCCTGCACAAACATCATGACCAAGAAGCAAGTTGGGGAGGAAAGGGTTTATTAGGCTTACACTTCCATACAGCTGTTCATCACCAAGGAAGTCAGGACTGGAACTCAAGCAGGTCAGGAAGCAGGAACTGATGCAGAAGCCATGGAGGGATGTTCTTTACTGGCTTGCTTCCCCTGACTTGCTCAGCCTGCTCTCTTATAAAACCCAAGACTGCCAGCCCAAAAACTAGCCAGTACAGTTGGAGAGTAAAAATCAATAAAATTAGGGATGAAAAGAGGGGCATTACAATATACACCAAGGAAATTCAGAGAATTATAAGGACATACTTTAAAAAATCTGTACTCAACCAAACTGAAAAAACCTTAAAAAATGAATAAATTCCTTAACCTACTAAGGTTAAATCAAGATTAATTAAACAATTTGAACAAACCCATAACCCCGAGTGAAATAGAAACAGTAATTAAAAGATTCCCCAACCACACACACACACACACACACACACACACACACACACACACAAACAACAAAAAAACCCCAGGGCCAGATGGATTCAGTGTAGAATTCTGCAAGACATTCAAGCTATTCTACAAAATATATAATAAAGGAACATTTCCTAATTCTTTTTATGAAGCCATCTACTATTCTGATGCCAAAACACACAAAGACCCAACAAAATGAAAATTATTGACTAATATCTCATGAAAAGAGATACAAAACTTCTCAATAAAATATTTACAATTTTAATACAAAGACACATTAAAAATATCATCCACCATGATCAAGGTGAACTTGATTCATCTCAAAGATACAGGAATGATCCAACATACATTGATCAATAAATGAAACCCACCACATAAACAGGCTGAAAGACTAAAATCATATGTGATCATCTCATCAGATGCAAAAGGCTTTTGGCAAAATCTGGCATCTCTTTATTTTAAAAGTCTGGAGAGACCAGGGAAGCAAGGGGAATACCTCAACATAATAAAGGCAATTTATAGCAAGCTCACAGTCAACTTCCACCAAAATGGGGAGAAACTCAAAGCATTTCCACTAAAATCATGAACAAGAAAAGGACAGTTATTTTCTTCCTACCTGTAGTACTTGATGTCTTAGCTAGAGCAGTGTGCTGGTTGTTTTTGTGTGTCAACTTGACCCCAGCTAGAACCATCAGAGAGAAGGGCGCCTCAGCTGAGGAAGTGCCTCCATGAGGCCCAGCCGTAGAGCATTTTCTCAATTGGTGATCAATAGGGGAGGGCACAGCCCACTCGGGGTGGTACCATCCCTGGGCTGGTGGTCCTTGCTTCTACAGGGAATGGGTTGAGTAATCTAGTAAGCAACACTCCTACATGGAGGCCTCTGCATCATCTCCTGCCCCCAGGTTCCAGCTCTGCTTGAGTTCCTGTCCTGACTTCCTCCAATGATAGATTGAGGTCTGGAAGTGTAATCCAAATAAACCCTTTTTTCTCCTACTTGCTTTTTGGCCATGGCATTTTTTTTTTTTATCACAGCAATAAAACACAGAAGAAGACAAGCAATAAGACAACGGAATGAGATTAAGGGGATACAAATAAGAAAGAAGTCAAGTACCCTTATTTGCAGATGTTATGCTTTATAGATAAAAGACCCTAAAAACTCCACCAGGAAAGTTCTACAGTTGATAAACACCTTCACCAAAGTAGTAAAATACACCATTAACACAAAAATCAATAGCCTTCTCAGTATACTGAGAATAAAATCAAGAAAAAAGTACCTTTCTCAATGGCCTCAAAATATATTGGGGTAATTCTAAACAAGCAAGTGAAATACTTGTATAATAAATACTTGTATAATATCAAAATACTTGTATAATATCAAAGAAATTGAAGACACTAGAAGATTGAAAATCTCCCATGCTCACATATCAGTAGGGTTAATATTGCAGAAATGACCATTCTACCAAAAGCAATCTACAGATTACAATGTCATCTCTATCAAAATCCAACATAGTTTGTTACAGGAATTGAAAGGTACAATATTTGAAGAGTATTAGGTCTTCTTTGAAGATCTGATAGAATTCTGCACTAGACCCATCTGGTCCTGGGCTGTTGTTGTTGTTGTTGGTTGGCAGACTTTTAATGACTGCTTCTATTTCTTTTATGGGACTGTTTAGATGGCTTATCTGATCCTGATTTAACTTTGGTGTTTGGTATCTGTCTAGAAAATTGTCCATTTCATCCAGATTTTCCAGTTTTGTTGAATATAGACTTTTGTAGTAGGATCTGATGATTTTTAAAATTTCCTCAGTTTCTGTTATTATAGCTCCCTTTTTATTTCTGAATTTGTTAGTTTGGATACTGTCTCTGGTTAGTGTGGCTAAGGGTTTATCTATCTTGTTGAGTTTCTTAAAGAAGCAGCTCCTGGTTTTGTTGATTCTTTGTATAGTTCTTTTTGTTTCTACTTGGTTGACTTCAACCTTGAGTTTGATTATTTCCTGTCATCTATTCATCTTGGGTGTATTTGCTTCTTTTTGTTCTAGAGCTTTCAGACCTAATACCAATACTCTTCAAATTATTCCACAAAATAGAAACAGAAGGAACACTACCCAATTAAGTCTATGAAGCCACATTTACGCTGAGTATTCTCCCTTGGAGATGGAATGGTTTCTGCCTAATCAGGAACTTTTCATAATTTCCTTTCATAGAGGACTTCATAAGAGATTTTTTCTACTTCTATCATGTTTAATGTTCCAAATAGATTAAAAAAACTGGTTGAGTGCATATTACTTTTAGCTTCATAAGATATCATGCATATTTAAGAGGCATTTAACTATTATAAGTAAATTAATTTGATGACTTTAAAAATGTCAATACTGAGTTGTATATTTTAAAATAAAATATTAGTTTAATAAAAACTAAAAGAAAAGTAAAATCTTAAACTTCATATGGAACTGCAGAGTTAAAAAAAAGATAGCTAAAATATCCCCAAATAATAAAAGAACTGCTAGAGGTATCACCATTCCAGATTTTAACTTTTATTATAGAGCTATAGCAATAAAGACAGAATATTTTTGGCATAAAAGGAGTCATGGAATAAAACTGAAGGCCCAGACAGTGCTACACACTAAGGGACATCTGATCTTTTTCTTTTACACAAAAGCAAAAAGTGTAGAGAAAGAAAGTGTATCCAACCAATGGTGTGGGCCAATGAACAGAAGAGTGAAAATATTTCTTCTTCTTCTTCTTCTTCTTCTTCTTCTTCTTCTTCTTCTTCTTCTTCTTCTTCTTCTTCTTCTTCTTCTTCTTCTTCTTCTCCTCCTCCTTCTCCTCCTCCTCCTCCTTCTCCTNTCTGTATAGCCCTGGCTCTCCTGGAACTTACTTTGTAGAGCAGACTGGCTTCGAACTCAGAAATCCACCTGCCTCTGCCTTCCAAGTGTTGAGATTAAAGGCCTATGCCACTATCACCTGGTGAGGATTTTCTGATAAGGACACCAAAAGCAGAGATATTGAAGCCAACAATTAGTAAATGGGACTTCCTGAAGTTAAAAGCCTTCTTACAGCAAAGGATGCCATCATTGAAGCAAAGTGGAACCCTACAGAAGTGGGGGGAAAAAAACCTTCCCAACTATATATATAGGATAGAGAGTTAACAACTAGAATATACAACGAACTAAAAAAAAAAACCCAACAAACAAACAAACAAACAAACAAAACAAACAACACAAACCCAAAAACTGAATGTGGCAGGGGTGGGGGAAGTAACCCAATTAAATATGGAACTCAACCATTCTCAAAAGATGAAACATAAGTGGCTGAGAAATAAAGAAATGTTTAATATTCTTAACAGCCAGGAAAATTAAGTTGTTCTTTTTCTATCCTGTCGGCTTTTAACTTCATGATGTTCCATTTATTAATTGCTGTCCTTAATGCCCATGCTCTCAGTGTCCTGATTGTCTGTGTTTATTATTGCTCCATAAATGATATCCAGGCATTGGAAACAGCCTAGATATCAATGAACTTATGAATGGACAATGAAAAGGTGGTTCACTGACTCAATTAAATATTATTCAGTTGTTATAAAAAGTTAAGTTTTGAAAATTTTAGGTAAATTAATGGACCTTGAGACAATCAACTTGAGTGAGGTAATCCAGACCCCAAAAGACAAATATTACATGTTTTTTCTTAGATGTGAATGTTAGCTTTTAAGCTTTTGATTTGTGTGTTTCAGTCAGAATAACCACAGTTATAGGGGACAAGCAGAGGCATGGGAAGAGCTCTTAAGGAAGCACTAAAACAACATAGTGTTATAGTGAGATAAAGGAGAAACCAGGAGTATTAAATGGTGTGGGGCATGAGAGAGAAGGGTAAATGAGGGATGTGGAGATGGGCAACTAACTGAAGGCCTTCTTCAAAGACATAAGTACTACCATAGAAGCTTCCTAAAATATATACATATATGAAACAAATTTAAAGTAATATTCTAATAGGGGAGACTGTTTGGAGCCTTTGGCAGGCGCCTGTAGGTGAATCACAGAAGAGACCTTTGGGATTTTGGAGCTAGGCTCTACCATCATCTGCAGACAACTATTCTTCCTTTGAAAAACAGCTCTTGGCCTGCTATTGGGCCTAAGTGGAAACAGACACCAAGTTACCATACTACATGAACAGTCAGCATAAAGTGGGTGTTATTGAACCCACCAAGTTATAAAATAGGATGTGCACAGCAGCAGTCTACTACTATCAATTGGAAGCGATGTATACCTGATCGAGCCGAGCAGGTCCTGAAGGCAGAAGCAAGTTATATGAAGAAGTTTTCCAAATGCTTTTGGTTTCTACTCATGTTATAATGCCATCTGCTGCCAACCATACACCTATAGCCTCATGGGGTGTTCCCTATGATTGGCTGACTGAAGAAAAGAAGACTAGGACCTGGCTTACTGCTGGTTCTGTACATTATGCTGGCACCACCCAGAAGTGGACAGCTGTAGCATTACAACCCCTTTCTGGGACAACGTTGAACAATACAGGTGAAGGAAACTCTTCACAGTAGGTGAAATGTCTTGCAGTACTCACGGTATTACAGTTTGTTTGGAAGAAGAAATGGCCAAATGTACAATTGTTCACTGACTCATAGCCAATGGATTGGCTGGATGGTCAAGGATTCAGGAAAATCATGATTGGAAAATCGGTGAGAAAGACATCTGGGGAAGAGTATGTGGATAGATCTCTCCAAATGGGCAAAGGATGTGAAGTGAAGATACTTGTGTCCCATACAAATGCTCATCAAAAGGTGACCTTAGCTGAGGAGGAGTTCAGTAGTTAAGTGAATAAGATGACCCATTCTGTGAACAGCCTCTTTCCCCAGCCATCCCTGTCATTGACCAATATCTCATGAACAAAGTGGCCTTGGTGGCAGAGATAGGTAGGGGTTATGTTTGGGCTCAACAACATGTACTTCTACTCACCAAGGTTTACCTGGTTACAGCTGCTGCTGAATGCCAGATATGCCAACAGCAGAGACCAACACTGAGCCCCAGACATTCCTTAAGGTCACCATCCAGCAATCTGGTGGCAGGTTGACTACATTGGACCACTCCCTCCATGGAAAGGACAGTGTTTTGTTCTTACTGGAGTAGATACTTATTCTAGTTATGCATTTGCCTTTCTGCCAAAACCACCACCTATGGACAGAATGCTTTATCCACTGTCACAGTTTTCCACACAGTATTGCATCTGACCAAGGAATTCATTTCACAGCCAGGGAAGTGCAACAGTAGGCCCACAATCATGAGATCCCTGGTATTACCATGTTCCTCACTATTTTGAAGCATCATCAAGAGGTGGAAAAGGGGATAGTTCCACTTACTATCACTCCTAGTGACATATTAGGAAAGTGCTTCCTGTTCCTGCAACTCTAAATTCTGTTGGTCTAGAAGTTTTTGTTCCAGAGGTAGGAGTGCCCTTGCCAGGAGCCATGACAAACATGACATTGAACTGGAAGCTCAGACTTACCCTCTTCATTTTGGGCTTCTAATGCCCTTAAACCAATAGTCTAAGAAAGGAATAACGGTGTTAGGAAGAGTGATAGATCCAGGTTACCATGGGGAAATTGGATTGCGTCTCCACAATGGAGGTAAGAAGAGCTATGGAGTGCAGGAGTTGCTTTAGAGTTTCTCTTAGTCCTACAATGTCTTGTGATTAAAGTCAATGGGAAACAACAAGAGCCTAAACCAAGCAGGATGACAAAGGGCACAGATCTATCAGGAATGAAGGTATGGGTCACTCTTCCAGGAAAAGAGCTAAGACCTGCTGAGGTGCTTGCAGAGGGTGGAGGAAATACAGAATTAGTAGCAGAGGAAAGTAGTTATAAATACCATCTAAGGCCACGTGACCAGTTGCAGAAATGAGGATTATAAGTGGTATGAGTGCTTCTGTTTTATTTTTTTTAATTTTTTTTTATTTTTTTTTCCTCTCTTTATTAGATATTTTCTTCATTTACATTTCACATGTTATCCAGAAATTTTCCCTTACCCTCCCGCGTCCCCGCCCTGCTCCCCTACCCACCCCCTCCCA